>OY735198.1:42268276-42293276 GCA_963457665.1 Thysanoteuthis rhombus | reverse complement strand
TTACGCTTTGATACTTACATGATTATTTTATGTTTGATTTGAGTAGATTATGTTCTGTTATGTGTTATAGTACATGTGATTGTCTAATGACAGTACATGCATCTTTCAGACAGAACTCCTTTTGCACATAGGTAGATGATGACATGTGGCAGAGGTTCGTTGGGGCTATATTGGGAGGGGGATGACACGAAATCCTATTTTCAAATGTGGGAAATGGTTGTCAAGCTGATGCATTCTCTACGCTATTAGCGTGATCCAATCTCGACGCAATACGACTCTTTAATTAGAGAAACAGAAAATAAATAGGCATATGTTGCCAGTGAGCCATATATATATATATATATATATATATATATATATATATATATATATATATATGTGTGTGTGTGTGTGTGTGTGTGTGTGTGCATGTGCTGAGGAGTATACATTTATATATATATATGTATATATATATATATATATATATGAACTGGAAATAATGTATATATATATATACATATATATATATATATATATATATATATATATGTATATATATATATATATATAATGTATACACACTTGAGATAATATATATTTTGGAACGCTCAACACCGTGAGGTAAAGCAGATAATCAAATTTACAATGAATTTATTGTTTTATTACAGTATGGACCGTTCTGTTTCACTCGGTGGAGATTTCTCAAATGGGCCCATTTGGATAATTTTCCGAGTGAAACTAAACGGTCAGTGCCATAATGGGACAAAACATTCAATATAATTTTAATCATACACACACACACACACACACACACACACACACACACACATATATATATATATATATATATATATGTATATATATATATATACATATTGACAAAAGCTGTAATACACATGCTAGGACGTACATACATTCATATTTTTTTCAGTAGCAATGATGAATATGTGTATGTATATATGTCATTCATAAATGCCCATATACGTGTTTTGTGTATACGTGCTGGATAGTGGATAACTTATGTCTATACATATATGTACATATATACACTCACATAGCTATAGTTATGTGCATTGATATATGAGTAAAAATGCATATTAAGATATGTATAATGCCTCGTTTATACATGTGAGTATTTTACAAGGCTTTACTTCTAATGTAATTTTATGTATGCATATAAATTTTTGTAAAACCATATACTTCACATGCATGCATATATATATATATATACATACATACATACATATGTACACATATACATAAAAACACAGACACACATATATGTATATATACATGTATATATATATATATATGATGTCATGTGTGCATAGTCAATAGTAGGATAACTGAAAGTTGATATGTATGCATATACTTGTATGTCAGTAAACAGTCGGGGTAATTATAAAGGAAGTCGAATCAACGTCTTCTCGGCTAGACATTGCTCGATTTCCTGCTTTTATTTTTGTCATTTTTCAAGCTGGTTTTTCGTGAACTTTATGCTTAATGAAATCCAAACAGACGATGACAACTTATGATTCAAATCAAAAACTAAATTCAAAATTATCACCGGTATAATTTCATTGATTTAAACTAGATGATCTATTTTTTGAGAAAATAATAGTTTTTTTTTTCCAAGCGATAACTCAGCTGAAGTGATTTTGAAAATTTTGATTTTAATAATTATTCACAACAAAATAGCTTAGATTATATGATTATCTCAGAATATTGGCGGTTTCGTGTACTTTTCTATCTACTTTTATGAAATATCTACACATTTTGTTTAAGCATTCATTATAGAATCTATTGAACTAAAATGTCGACAAAAGAAAACTTTTTTTTTTCAAATCATTGTTAATTACAGATAAGTAAATTTTGGTCATATTTCAAGTAGCATGTAACAATTCTTGCATAATAGAGGCTGTGATGAAGTAGTCAGTGTTTAGTTTTGTTTAGTGTCCAGTCAAGTCCAGATCTTTAGGAATCCAAATTTCAGAATTTTGGATAAATCTTTTCTCAGAATTTGTAAAAGTTTGCATTTGGCAAGGATACATGTTATAAATTCTAGTCCGGTATTTTGTCTCATTTCTTTTTCATTCCTACGACAACATTTCGATAAAAATGCAGCAATATTTGATAAATATTTTTCCAGTACATCGGCAAATCTGGAATTAATGGCGGGTAACTCAGCGTGAGCTTGGGAATCTTTGTCTGCTTTATTATACCCAACAAGCGATATTCGTCAAGAATTCGTCTTTATGGGTTAGATTGAATTGGATCATTCTCAGATTGTTCAAGCTTCAGCGGCGTAGCAAGGGTTCTGAGTGCCTGGGGATAAAGACAGTGCCCGGGGAAAAAGATAGAGCCCAATTGCGTCTAGGGAGGGCATAATTATCAATTAACAGACATTAGAGGTCAAATAAAATTGTCTGACCCTTCATAACTGCGCCCAGGGGCAACTGCCCAATCGAACCCCATGATGCTAGGCCACTGGTAAGCTCTTTGCGTGAAATTCCAAATTAGCATAAGTGCGTGCTTGCCTGTACAGGAATGTATACACATACACACACAGAGCTTTTGGTTTTCGCAAAATTATTTCATAAGCTTTCCTCTTTGTTTCATAAACTTTCATTTCCTCTTACTAAAGACCAATATCTCGAATTAGGGTCATATGGAAGGTGCGGGATTACCCACCACACGAGAATTCGTAGATTGGCTTGTTTGCTATTTTTCAAAGCATGCGTCTTCAAGTATTTATCATTGTCATAATGTTAATTCAGGTACCAAAATTATTTTTACGTATATTTCTGAATTGGCTCAGGAGTAATATCGTTTCATGAGGCCATACACTCATTATTTGTTAACTGATTTCAATGGTAAATTCTTTGAGAGTTACTCAACAACGTTTGGCTTCCAGGTAAGTTGGCTGATTATATATATATACATTTATATATATTGCTTTCAGTTTGTAACTCTCCGAATTAGTTAAGCTTCAAATATGGGAATGCGTATTCAAGATATGCATATATAGGAAAAGTATGTAGATAAATGATTATATATATATATATGTATGTATACATGCATATATATACTAGCATGCACAAGCAAATTAATATTTAGATATGTATGCACTTATAGAAATTAAATTTCATCATGTATTTATATATATATATATATATATATATACATATATGGATATATATATTTATGCACTCACATTTTTGTGCGTGTGTGTGTGTTTATTTACGTACCATAAATTTGATTCGTAAATATTTGTAAGCACAATTATCTATAGGCAAGATGAATTTTACACACGTCATGTATATATATATATATATATATATATATATATATATATATATATATATATATATATATATCATATAATAAAAATATTACTTCATATATCATATACAAATTTAGAAATATGCTTACACAGGAAATGTACTTACATTATATATATATATATATATATATATATATATATATATATATATATATATTTGCGAGTATAAATGCTTGTATATTCGAATATAAAAAGGTAGATAGGTTTGTACACACACACACATGCTAGTTTGCATGTTTATACATATACGTATACATATATATGTGTATATATAAATGCATATGTACTAACACATGGCGTCTTGGTACTGGCCACTTCCATTGTGCGCATACACGCACGTGTTTACATGCATATATCTATATACGTGTGTGTATATATATTTATATATATGTATGTATATATATAACTACACACACACACACACACATATATATGTATGTATATATATATATTTATATATATGTATATATATATATACATATATATATATATATATATATATATATATGAAAAAGCGCAGTTTTTGTGTATACAAGGTCAACCTAAATCCTGTAATTGACTGCAGATCATAGTTCTTTCATATATATTTACAGACATTTTCAAAACGTTGTAAATAGCACCTGTTCGAGACACTACGATATTTACACACGCAGTCATTGACAACAGTTTCAACCTGGCAGACTACGTACCTTGGTGAATTGGTAGATATTTAAGAAAGGCGATTTAGGCGAAATATATATTTAAATATCGATATCGATTAACAACATGAAAGTGATTTCCTCCCGTTCAAAATAAAATCGATCATACATTTTCCGTTGTTCAGTTTCCCCCGTGGAAGCGATGAATGTCAATGGGCAAGTGTCATTTCGTGTTTAGTGCATATGCATACAGACCTACAAACATCTATGACTACGACTATGACAATGTATATATGTACTCATCTATAAATATGTATATATAAATGGGTATATATGAAATTCTCATATTTACATGTGCGCAAATATGGTTATATGCATGTGTAATTTTTCCAATACATTCATATAGGCACACATATCAAAGTATAAATCAATGTATATATATATATATATATATATATATATGTATAGGCATTAAAATACGCACACACATATGTGTATTATTTATAGATACATATGTATGTCTTATATATATATATATATATATATATATATATATATATATATATATATATATATATATATATATATATATATATATACATATGTTCATTGAAAATGGCTACATATGCTATATAAAATAAAGGTCCTTTATGTAAAATGTGTCTTTTGGTGTTGCGTAATCATTTTTTTTTAAATATTTTCCGTTCTTTTTTTCTTGATGAACAATATTCAGTGATTCCTTTAAATGGTAGATATAATCGATATTTTTTAATGTATTTGGGTTATTTTTTTTTTCAATTATTGCTGTTTGATAATTTTTATTCTTGTTTTCCTTATTATAATATTCGTTTGATTTCTAAATCTATTTCATAAGCCAGACACCTTAATACTACTTAGTCGTATACTCCCTATTCTCTCTTTATCTCTACTATTGTTGCTTTCTTTTATAGTTGTATTGTTTTTTGAGCGTGTTGGGTCGTTCATTCTCCAGCCTCTTGTTGATGGGATTTTTGGCCAGTGTTCAGTCTGCTGTCGTGAGTAAACTAAAAACCTCACAAGAACTCCAAATAAAGAAGGCCTGAGAATGAACGAACTGAAATGTAAATAAATGCGTGCAGTTCGTAAGATTTCATAATATAATAATTTCAACAACAGAGAACCCATTATCGATCTAAAATAAAACACCCTTCCATATCCCTTTCGCCATTCTTTCATTCATCCTTTCATTCTCTCGTGGATTATCTCATTCTCTCATTTATTTAATTCTCTATATTTCGCTCACACATCGAAATGGGTTTTTATGTGGTTTTGTGTTGTCATAATTTTATGTTTACGTTACTGTCTTTGGTTAGTTTTCACCTTTTTAATGTCTACTAGGAAAAAGATTACAAATGTCCACTTTGTAAATGTCTTGCTGAGTGTTGTGCATGTGTTTCTCCTTTCTCTCTTGCTCTTTTTCTGTTTTCTCTAACGAATCTACGTCTGCTTCGGCATGTCTTCAATAATCAACCATCTTTCACCATCTTTTATATATGTTTTCGTGCCAGGTACATTTGTTTGAATGATTCTGTAAAAAGAAGCAGGGCCTACTTTAATACATTGATTTGAAAAAAAAAAACAAAGAAGCAGGGGCTATTTTAATATATTAGTTTTTGAATACAAAATAAAACAGGGCCTACTTTAAAAGACCGGTTTAAAAATGAAAAAGGGGGTTATGTAGGTCATTGGTTTTAGAAAATAAACAGAGGCAGGACTTATTTTTACATCAAGACATCAGTTCATGAAAACAGAAAAGAGACAGGGTGTACTACAGTACGTCATTTTTGGAAAAACAAAATGAAGCAAGGACTACTTTAAAACATAAATTTTTAGAAAATGAACAAAGACAGGACCTATCAGTGATAGAGAACAAATAGAAGTAGGTCCAACTTTAAGACATCAGTATCAGAAAACGAAAACAACAGGGCCTATTTTGAAGCATCAGTTTTAGAAAACAAGACGTGGCAGGTCCGAGTTTAAAACAACAGTTTCAGAAAATAAAATGTGTCAAAGCCTATTTTCAGACATCAATATTACAACAAAAAAAAAAGATATGGCGCTTTCTGTAAAACATTAGTTTTACAAAATTTAAAAAAAAAAGACCTGGACCTATTTTAAAACAATTGTTTTAGAAATCAATAAGAAGACATATAAGATGAATGTTTTGTTTGTTTTTTTGTTTTTTCAAAATCTGACACTCATGTCCATCTGCTTCTTATACGACCAGGACAAACTTTGAGTCGAGCATTCATTTGAGACTATGTTTTGCAAAAACACATATTTGTTCAAGACAATATGCATCCTTATACAGCATTTGTTATTTTCATTTCACTTTTTCAAAATTTGCAAATAAAAGATTCAGATAGATTTCCATTCTTCTCGAACGAATAATTCTAAACTGTTCACATTTAAGTCATTTTTTCAACTAAGCAACAGCGTAATGTCTTCTATTATACGTGGTTCATTTGTAAATTGATCAATATAAGCTAGAAAATAATTGCATTGACATTCGAGAAGGAATATACTAGCAAGATGAAGGATGTCGAGTATACAAAATTCGGAGAAAATATAATATATATTCACTGGAAAGTCTAACCAATGAATGCATACGTGTGGCTGCGAATGATAAGTGTCCAACGAGCATTTTTTTTTTTTTAAAGTATTTTGAGAGGATCACGATTGAAATTTGACAGTCTTCCGCTCGCAATATCTTGGTTATTCTTAAAGTTATCATGCTCAGTTTTCCAATGCCCATTACAATGAATATTCGATATGCCATGTTATTAAAACATAATCACCGGTTTTGTATTTGTTAAGAATTTGTGAAAATTGTTATTTTCTGACGGAGTTTCGTCCTTGATTTTTCTTTTTTATGATTAAGATGCTCATTTTAGTCTTGTTTTAAAGATTTTATATTTAGTTTTGCTTTCAATATATATCTATATGTATGTATATATCTATGTATAGCAATACCCTTTAAATACTTCTAGCATGAATTAGCAAATAATGGGTGCTTTTGTTTCTCGTTTGTTCAAGAAGAAAACGAAACATCACGTTTCATAGATTATAATTTGTAAGTTCTTAACATTCATTGTAATCTGCATCGAGATTATGATGCAGAGTTTTCATAACTCTAAAAAAAAGGGAGGTGACAACTGGAAAGAGACTGTGGATGGGGGTAGCTGTTAGGAGAAAACTATAAATGATGTAAAATACATCTCAATAAACAATCTATAATCCCATGCTCCTGAACACTGTTGATGTAATTTTACATCTACAATCGAGAATAGATTTTTTATAAAAAGATATTTTTTTTCTTTGATGACAAAAAAAAAAATATACCACTGAAACGGATGTTGGAGATATTTCCCTATCACGAAAAATAGTAAATGACGTTAGTTAACAGGGGAGAGACTAATAGAGATGCTAGACATATAAAAAAATCCTCTGTCACTGTAGCAATAAAAATAACGCAAATGTTGCGAACAGAGGTACGTCAAATTTTTATCGCAATTTTCTCGTCTTTTAAAATTTGTGCTTTAGGTACTTATTGTAAGCTGATTAGCCGGCCACTGGCTGCTGGCCAATCACAACGCTCATAGTATTTCACTAATCAACAGAATACAGGGCTGACACCATGGCTCATGTTACTGTGTACCCAGCGATAAGGTGCATTCAAGTAATCTTTCCTGTACGGCTATAAAACCTATTTCTAGTGTGATAACAGACTCGGTTTTGATTGCAAATGATTGGGTAGGATTGAAATAGTACTATTCAACATAAAAAGCATTTTTGCAAGGGGTAGCACGTTGTTCTCTTATCATGCACGGCCACTCGTGTATTCAGTGCCAGTTCAAGATTTTGTAGGCCGCTGAGCTACAGATATTTTGAGGCTCCCAGTAATATACTCAACGGTGGAAAAATTCATGAAATATTAATGATATTTATACAAGGCTTACATCAATGAGAATACAGAGGTTTAGTTTGCATAATCTCTCCAAAACATATAGTTACTAAGAAGTTCTTCGAGTGCCATGAGATCACGTCTATTTTATCAATCCTTAGACTTCAGAAGCACTTATACAGTATAAATATATGCTGTACAGTCTTTCATCACGACATAATATGTTTACTACCAATATATACATATGCAATATACGAATCATATATATATATATATATATATATATATATATATATATATATATATATATGTACATATATATATATATGTATATATATATATGTATATATATATATATATATATATATATATATATAATATGGAGTACTTATATTTTGATCCAGCATTCACAAATATAATCAAATACTGTTAATCATTGGAGGACCTCCAGTGGTGGCTCCTTGCATACAAACCCTAATGCCAGTGCCTTAATACAACATTATATATATTTATACACGGCCTTAATAGAGATACATGAGCGAATAATGTAAATATCATTTAACAAACGTACACTCGGGACGAGGAATAGGCAAGAGGGTGTTTTTGTCATCCCTGAAAATGAGATAAATAGAAACGAAGGAAGACTTGGAGCAATGTTATTCAGAATATTCTCACAAACTATTTAACAGTCTAGTGCATTTGACCCCTGCTGAGAGTTTAATCTTTCTGCATGGTTAGTTAGCTTCGAGTACTATCAACTCTTTTATTGAATTCAGTTCTCACTAAGGGTTTCAATATATGTATATACGTCAGACTTAGTAAAGCTTAGCTTGAAAATGAGCTGGATCTCCATTGTATTCTTAAATTGCTGAATTCTGTGAGGCGATCTCTTTGTTCGTAGTTCATTTTAATTAGCCTCTATTTTTGCTTTATTATCTGGAATATCCCATGTTTTTATATTTAGGGATTACTTGCGTTTACATAATTCACAAACAGTTTTTTTTTTCAAAACTTGCTATGAAAATATTCCGAAATCCCCAGTACTATGTCGTCGTTCAAAAAGTTCTGCATCGTGGACCATTTCAACCATGGAACAACAAGAGATTCCAAAACTTCTATCCCTATATATATGTGCATGAGTTTGTGCGTTTGTGTCTTCCCGGCCATGCCGTTTTGTCAACAGACTTGAAAATTGGCATCAGTACTCCACTATACTTCTTTTTGAAGTTTTATCTTGATTTTTGAAAAAAAAGTTCTTATGCTCTTATCAGGCAATTTTGATAGTATACTGCGTTGATATCTTGAAACTTCTACATGCTTTTCACTCTACTTTGGATATTTATTTGTGAAAATGCTGGTGATGGCACGAATAGAATCTATTCATCCAATGATGAAATCATTTTAGATGACTTCAAAATTGGACGCAACGATCGTTCAATTATTGCATGCGATGGCAAGTTCTTTTTCAGCTGAAGGGATCAAGTAAAAAAAAAAAAAAAACGACACCGTTTTTACCAAAATTCTCATATCAACGATTATATCTCGCAAATAACCATGAGACATTCTCATCAAGCAAACAATTATTTAACGGTAATTCATCTATCCTTTGTTATTACATGATCAAAGAAAATGAAAAATAAAATATGGCACTTTGCTCTGATTAACAATAATCTTGCGACGAGCGAATCACAAGGAATACGAATAAAGTGCAACTCTCTCTCTCTCTCTCTGTTCCTCTCTCTCAGTTCCCCTCTCTCTCTCTCTCTCTCTCACACACGCACTCTCACTCACACACACACGAACGCTCACATACATTCAAGTACATACATAAGCAGATTCAAAGTGTACGCTAACTTGGCGAAAAATAATGGAGAATCTCATCGAAAACTTGGAAAAAGAAATATTTTGAGTAATGTAGAAACTTTGTAAATTATCTTGAAGTTATCTTAAGCCAATCATGAAACAGTTCAATTAATTTACTTTTATTTACGTTAGGCCTTTGCAACAATGCATTTCCAAAGAAGAGGAAATTGAATAACTAAAAACGTAACCATCGTTCTTTCAATGAGAGACAAAAGAAACAAAAGATTTCCTCTCTTCTTTATTCCTTCCCATCATAATTCTACTAGCAGTGAAACGCCCTTTCGATTTAAGATGTATTTTACATTCTATTTCGTGTTAATGAATCGTCTAATTTTTTTTTTTAAATCGTAAATACTAAAATAGATTTTCTATACATCAGCTTTTAAAAGCTGTGTCTATCGATTGTCTTCGTCGTCTATTTTTTATTTTTCCTATCCATTAAAATCAAGGCATAACTAAATTTACTTTCCATAGCAAAACGTTAATGAGAAACGAGCTTGGAAAATCTATATTTGTTCTTTTAAAATTTGATTTCGTGGGCAATCTGGCGTTTCACTTGTAAACTAAATTATGCAAACCATGATATCTCGGGTACGATCATCTCCACAAGTACATGGACACTTTCAGTTACTCTAATGATTACTTATATAATGTCGCAGTGTATTTTGATGAAAGAATAAAGGATGAAACATCGATCAACGTCGGAATGAAAGTCTCTTTCTACATGTGATTCGAAGATATTTAGCTCAAACAAAAGATACATCCGCATGAAAACAGTTCTGGTTAGTCACTCAATAGAAACCATCACACCACCCATGTCTTTTAGCAGCTTCTTGTGTAGGGGATGATCAATTAAAAAAATGGGGAAAGGACTGATCAATGAATGAATCAATTGTCATGTTTTGGGGGCAGTGATCACTAAAAAATTATTTTTTTAAGTGTTAATGCTGCCGAACATAAAAAAAGGGTCCAATTTACCTAAGACTTACATTGTGAAGTGAACCCCAACTACAAACCTATTCAGCGGGCAATTTTTTAAAAAATGTTTCAATATTCAGCCTGTACGCAATTAACACTCAAGAAACTTATTTTGATAATTTAGTTGACAGTTCTGCTATTCATAAAAAAGCATTTGGCAGAACGAAAGCAAAAAAATCTTAGGACAGTTAACTCCAGACAATGATCATGCATATGGATGAACTATGACGTTATATGTAAACAAGAAATAGTCGTAATATATGTGCATTGGTCTATTGAAAACGTCAGACGTTTAGATGACTTTCCTAAAACTGTCAACAGTGTTCTAAACGAATATATATATATATATCATTGAGAAACGGATATATAATCCGCCAGAATGATAGCTTGCGTTATACTAAATTGAAACTTTTATTCGAAATGATCTCCTGTGATTACACAGTGAATGAAGCTCAGTTGTGAGTGCAACGCTACGTTGGATCGGTTATCCTACCGGTCACGAGGTTCGATTCCTGCTGCATCCCACTTTTCCTGAATTGTTTATTCTATCCATGTTGCTTAAGCCTAATGATATATTCATCATGTTATGACGAAAGATCATTTCAAATAAAAGTCTCAATATATTATAAAGCAATTACTTATATATGATAGCTTCGACCTCGTTTTCGAGTACGACCATCAAATTACGTCACTCCAGAGAATCATTCGACTATGTTGAAGTCATATGTAGCATTTTAACCCAGCGAGGGGTTCAAAATTTTTGTCGCAAAATTGGTACTTAAGAGAATTCGTGGTCTTGATATCCGTTGCGCAATTGTACTTTAGCATGACAGGTGATGCAGTCTGTAGCTATTTAATAGTTCACCAGCCGTCTCTATTTATGGCGTCCTATGTAATTTTCTTTTCCAGCTTTACTTGGGCAGACCCTCCCAAAGATTGGAAGTTCAGTTCAAGGCAGATATCTTCTTAACTTTCAAAGTCAGATCCTTTCCGGGCATTTTTCTTCAATTTTTCACGTTTAATACAAGATTCCTTGATGGATTGGTTTCGCCAAGAATAACAATCACTTGCCAGAGTCATCAGCTGAGATATTCGTAGCTTTATGTGGAACTCTCGGACGACCATTGTACCTTGTCTTTGGCTTATGAAGAGGACGTTTATCGTTAGCAAGCTCTCCATACTAAAGCAGCTTGGGGATTCTCCCATCACTCATTCTTGCTACATGACACCCCAACCACCATTGTATCATATGCTGCAGGTCTGTGGTTTCAATACTATAGCAGTGACAACTCACGAGCTCCTCGAAGTCACTAATATGCATTTCCCAATGCACACCTATAATCCCAAGAGGCAATATTGATGGAAGTTTTCAAACCGTTATATATATAAGACAACATGTTAAAATGTCATGCATTCATAAAGTAAGGTGGCCAGAACACAAGCATTGTACATTCTCATCTCTATCACGTTGTCTTCAAAAGCATTTGTTCAGCTTCGTGAAGGTACAAAACCTGTTGAGAGTGCTTCTAACATACGCAAACTCCTCCTCCACCTTCATAGACATTTTGGCTCACTGTGCAGCCTGCCATTTGCCGCTTGGAAAATCGCCACTGATTTCTCCTTGAGGCTAATAGTGAGTCCTTGGGCAATGAAAGCTTCAGTAGATCAATCAATGGGACATTGCAAGTCATTCACAGTGTGAGCCACCAGATCACAATCTGCGTACAACAGATCTCTTACCAAAGATACAAGTACCTTGGGTTTTTTTCATTCAAATTTCTCAATGCTATACACGTAGGCTGAGGTACGATAACGAATATAGATATCTTAATTACAGCCCCTAAGCGCCATTCGGAAGTAGGTGGCAAAATACTGTTCATATGGTGTAGGTGCCAGAATATCTCCTTGTTTCACTTTATCTTCAGCAAATATTTGTTCTGATAGTTTCCAGTACTATAAACATATGCCATCATGTCAAGATGCAATACAACGATAATTTTTTTTATAGCAGCCAAATTTCCCTAGAATCCCCTACAATGCAATTCCGTTAACAGTTTGAAAGGCCTCAGTTGAGTCAAAAAATGACCTGATACAAATCCATACCTTGTTCGATTCACACCTTTCTAGTAATTGTCTTGCTGAGAATAGGATACCGGCGGTTCCACAACCAGTGCAGGAACCGGATTGTGATTCAGGAAGAACATCAGCGGCAATGTAACAGAGAAAACGGTTCGACTGTATTCTACATAACATTTTGCATACTGCTGACTCTATAAGTTACATAATCATTCTCACCACACTTGCCTTACAGCGTTTCAATATTAGAGCATTTCGCCAGCTCCCTGGAAAACATTCATGAGACCAAACAATCTGCGACAAATTATCAAGATATTTCAGGATATTTCCACTACCATGTTTTAGCAGATCAACATTAACATCATTAACCCCTGATTATTTTCACTATTTAATTCTGCAACACTCGTTTTCAGTCCTCCAAAAGGGGGGAGTCTGCAAGACTATATTCCATTGAATTAATAGGATTGCAAGTCTCAAAATCCTCATCAACAGTTGAAGAGAGATTTTGAAGATCATCAAAGAGATTCTGCTATCTTTTACGGATACTGACCGGGTGTCGACCCGGTTTCGTAAAGTTGACGGTTCGCATACTGTATTATTGTCTTTGCCGGCAGCGAGCTTTGTCGCAATATGAGTATATATATATATATATATATATATATATATATATATATATATATATATTTGAGTGTTTGACTGGTGTGCAATGTTGCGTAGTTGATGACAGAAAACATCATTGAACCTGGTTCAAGTTGACAATTCTAATCTCCAAATTCATGCGCCTTAGGAAAGGATAATTTGAAACTAAGATTAATAATGTATGTTAAATGGTACATATGAAAATAAATTGTATTTTGAATTTTTTTCTTACCCATGTTTGGATTTTGAAAATATAAACATATCAAATACAATCTTGTCGAAGAAAAGAGACCTATTTTTCATTGAATGTTTGGCTAAGGACATTTAAACTTCCTAATTCTCTTTTTGAATATTTATTGCAAATATGTATATATCCAGCAGTGGCCAAAAGTGATATCCAGCCCAGGAAAATAGATGTTTTTTCCCTATTCGATTATATCAATAAACATATTGTAAGCATGAATGTATAAAATTTGGGAAAAAAATTTTAGAAAGAGCATATGCTGCCAAGGACATCTTCGGTATTTGATGACAGAATCAGGACTGCATATTGCGTTGATTTGTAATTTTATATATATATGTATATTTATGTGCATTTAATTGCAATTTGCTGAGTATTAATCCTGTTTTTAAAATTGACGTGTGCATATTATTCATAATTGGAAATGTCCAAAGTGATACAATAAGATACTGAATAATTGATAGATATTGTATGAACACCAATGTATGTTCTCATCATTCAATTTATAATGGCACAGCGAAACAAGTAGAATTGCGCTGACATACTATTTGAATATTAATGATATCTAATAGTGTTGGAGGGATCTAGCAATGAAAGTCATGCGCTATCTGAAATTTGATCGATACTGTGCTCGAAGTGAATTTCTATTTAGCGGGTGTTAGTTTTTATTTTTAAGTTTCGGGGGGAAATCACGTAACGGAAGAAGTTGGCAATTACAACTGAGTAAAATGTTGACAAAATGGTTGGATCCGCTCAATCGGATATAGTTTGTGTGCTGGATTTGAACGATCACACTGTATACAAAATCATTGCAAAGCACAGTGATACCATCATGATACAGAATATAAAGTGTTTCGGCCCAACTAATGAACAAGTTAACTGGATGATGAAAATCATCTCAATAGATTTGAAATGTTAAAAGCGGTAAGAAGCAATTTACATGCTCAGACCTAAAGACCATTGCGATTGGAATGAAGCCGTATTCTAAGGTGCAAAATTTTTACGTTCAGTACGGCTGAGACTAATGGTCGCCAGTATGGTTAGTAAGTGACCAGGGAGCATTTTAATACCCAAAACATGCGTGGCACTATTAAACACTGCAGGGGAGATCATAATGGTATGAGGATGCTTGCATTTTTTGCCGGCCAGGTTTTTAAAGTCCTCTTGTGATTTCTCAAGATCCCTGACTTTTATTCGAAAACTATAAGGAAATTCAAAACCAAAATGGATATAATTCACGTGACCGTTCCAGTGAAGCACAATTTGGGGACAATATAAGGGGGCTTAGTATGAAAAAACACGTCCAAAAGATCAGCAAAATTGATTTGAAGAATGGCTGACGTGATAGAAAAAAATCTAGGAGGACCACTGAATTATTGATCGTAATACTTAATGTATGACTTATTTTATGTTACCTGAGCATATTTTGCATGTAGGAGTAAAAAAAAAATTTATAACATGAAATGATTCAGTTTGCTTCTTTGCTAAAGGAATTTCTCAATCAAATTCAGTGTTTCCTTCTTTCCAATACGAAATACTCTGTACATTTTTCATGTTTTACTTGATCCTACAGTATTATCAAATGTTTGATTTATTCAAATTTACCAACCAAACATCACTTTTTGCCACTACTATATATAGCAACTTTGAGATCTACCAATAAATCGTAGCAGTAGTTAGCATAAATATATATATATATATATATATATATATATATATATATATACATATATATATATATATATATATATATATATATATATATATATATATATATCGATGTGCAGTAAAATTATTTACGTATAAATAAACACTTCTATATTATTTATATATATTTAACACTTACACCTTTATACGTTTGAGAATATCTACTACGATATGATTTTAATGATAATTATTTATATTCATTGTAGAATATGAAATATATTTCCATATAATATGCGTCAGTTTAGTTTGATGATATTTGGGATATATCTGTGTGTGACAAATTCGCTATATTTTTTTCAGTCTTCGATCTCTTCAGTCAAACTTAAATTCTTCATCATATATTTCACGTTATCGATCAATTAGAATCCCCTTCTTTTTAAACAATTTCAAGACAACAAAAACTTTAGATCAATTTACATAATTGAGCAAGCAAGCTGCATGTCTTTCTTCCAACCAGGCTCACACACAACTGCACAAATGAATTATTTCAATCGACCACATTGAAAAAAGAGAAGATTATTTTATCTGAAATGTAAAATTGATTTGAATGATACATACAAAGGATTGAAAGAAGAAAAAAACAACTAAAAAAAACAAAGTCATCATGGTCGCCACAGTGAACACACAAAGGAAGGAAAGAATAGAAGAAAAGTCTTTCAGAGAATGCAACGGAATATTTGAGAATTTGGAAGATGTATCTGTTGATGTATATATATATATAGACAAACAGGTATGCAAAGGAAGAAACAAACTTTGTCGAAGGCAGTACGTATTATAAGCGGACAGTGCTGCTACTTTACGAGTTACGGAAACGGTAAAACAATGTAACAGCCGTTGATAAGAAAAAATAATTACAACAATAGAAAACAAAAGCAATAGTGAATTATAAAATGAAAATGAATGCAAAATACAAATGATATATGTATATACATATACGAAGTATTTGCTTGCAGATGAGACTGGCTAGATCGTTAGATGACAGTTACGATGAAAATGAACAATCCTGTCTTTGAGGATAATACGGGAGCGAAACGCATATTTGAAAATATGTTTTATGATAGAATTCGTCAGAACTGATGTTTGTTTCTTTGTTTCAAAAATTTAAGAAAATGTTTCCATACAATATTTTCATGCTATTGCATCTCATCTGGAGAACAGGATTATCTCTCCTTGAATTGAATCTTTAAATATTTCTCCTCATTTGGGATGAAATTGGTTTTAGGGAGTGGTATATGCTGAGGGGTTCGTATTTTGTATTTTTGGTGTATTATGTATTCATGCAATGGTAGAAAAATTGAGTTTTCACGAAAACGAAGCTTATGAGACGACGCAATTTATTAGAAAAAAAGTAATTATATCGAGAATCGCGTCTCACAACATGGATACCCAGAGATCACAAGCGAAATCGAGGCAAACAGAACACAAGATGGAGAGTTGAACAAGACAAATTCAAGAAATACTGGCTCTGCAACGCCCATGATAGAGAATTGTGGCAAATCCTGGGGAAGTTCAATGTCCAACAACGGACGTTAAAAGACTGAAGATGATGAGATCATTGCCCATTCACAAAGTATTCCCCCTTTAAGTCGCTACTGGGGCATTGCAGGTACTGTGCATTCTCTGTCCCTTAATTGAGAATGATCTGTTGTACTTGCATTTCCATTATACTTTTGGGATCCTAAAGTAAAACCTTTTGCTACATGGTTGTTCGGTTGTTGCCATTGTTGCTAAGTATATGAAATTTCCGGTTGTACATTTATAGTCTAAGGGTATGTGTTTTTATCTAAATCCTTCCTTTTGTCAATTTATTCTCCTTGTTATTGTTGACTCAATTATTTTCTTATTACATGAATTAATAATTCTGTTCATGATATGGCTGTAGCTGACTCTCAAAGAATTTCTGTTGAAGATCTTATGTGGTGGATTTTCAATGGAGAGATGTTCGTAGATTAGCTGGAAGATTTTTTTCGATAGTGATATGCATTAGTTTGAAGCAAGGTGGGTAAAACTAAATGGGTTTTTTTTGTCTATTTCTCTTTTAGCTTTTGGTGTTATTGTTATTGGTACTGTTATCTTTGTTCTCCATGAATGCTAATTCATGATTGAAACCACTTTTTTCAAAGCGTTAATATGTATCTCAATCCACCATGATAGAGCTTTCAAATAGATTACTCAGTCCCATTAGCTTCGTGTTCATGATACACCATTTTTTAAAACCGCTATACGGAATACACACACAACAGGAAATGCAAAACCCCTAATCATATATCACTCCTTAGAACCGCTTTCACTCCTGATCAGAAAAACATGGAAATCCTTCATCAATGCAACTACCAAAGGAATGCAATTTTCTTAATTTCTTTTGTATACTTTATCTATGCATATATTGTCTTTTAATCATACAGATAGAGAGATAAATAGGTAATGGCTTTTGACACGCTATAGAGAAGGACTAGATTTTACAATTTATTTTGCCTCCTTTACGTGGGCTCTGAGGTGGATTTCCAGGCTGCTGCTGATTTTTACCCACTATTACAAATCACACCGATTTTTGAGACCACCAAAACTACTTTCTTTATCTACCTTGTAATTTGGCAAAAAAGCTAGTATGTCTTGAATGAGATTTCAAATGCTTTGTGAGGCCTGCCTTAGATATCAGAAATTCATGCATGATAGCTCTCTCTTTGTTCATCGACTCGAGGTAAATCTTACGTCCTCCATTTTACGAGCTGCATAAAGCAACCATTCATGAAATACTTTCAGCCTCTAACCGAGCTTCTTGATCATAAGTTTGCATTATCCATGTAGCATGATTTGTGCCTTGTCCACTCTAGGTCTAAATATTAATTTTCAAATCATTTACCACACACAGAGGCATATATATATATATATATATATATATATATATATATATATATATATATATATATATATATATATCACATACACGCACACATATACATGTATATATACATACATCTATACGATTAGGTACAACATTATGTCTGCAACTGAAGCATCAAAGAGACATTTATTCTACCCAACAAATATTAGTATTACCCTTGCTGATGCCTTTCCTCGCTGGTGGATATCAATCACAAAAATTGAATATGAATATTTCAGATCAAAATTCAACTAATAACAGTATAAGTCTACAGACGTATTGATCCATTCTCGTATGCAAATGCATACACTCATAACACACTAATTCCCACATGTACACTTGCTGTAAAGGAAAAACTATATATTACCAAAAAATATGTATAATTTAACGAGCAAAAGTGTTTTGGGGTAGACTTGATTTTTCGCCAGCTGGAAGGAAAGCAGGGTTCATTGCACATTTAGCAGACTCGAACACCTCAAGAGTGTGCACCAAGGCAATGCTCCAAGAACTATTCATCTGATAAGACATACTTTTGACCACATGATCAGCAAGTTTCTTATGCCATTTCACTTGCTTCTTCAGTTGCATAACTCTGTTTCTCAGTCCTGTAATGGGATGGGGTAAGTTTATAACAGAAAAGATATTCAATGCTTCGGCCCAATTGAAAGAAATAAATTCATGTCGTTCTTGTGGTGCAAGATATTGGAGTGCAAGTAAAAGCAGTTTAGAACCTGATTAAACAATCTCCTTGCATTGTAGAAAAAATAGTCGATAAGCCTCTTTGGGACAGCCAAACCCTGCACAGACACTGGCAACATAGAGGGCTTTTACTACATTCTGAAGACAGTGTATGGTCCTACATACTAAGCCCAGAATCTGCTGCGTAGCGCTGATCATGCAGTGCTCTGTACCGATAGAGACTCAATTCTCAACCAGTGGTCTGAGAAATCTTATACGTTGTTCGAAACAAAGCCTGCCACACATAAAACTGGACTTGTCTGCGACCAGCAACGACCAACTGACGTGTGCATCCGCGCAAAGGGTTATGGCGACCTGCTCAACCTGAAGTGACTCCAATAAAACGGATCTGAGAAGTCCTGTTAGCATATGACTAGGCTCTGATTGCTCATACAGAAGCAGTCTTCTAGTAGATGGCGTCCTGCTCTGCAGAAGCCACAACATTCTTGTGCAATAAAGTTAACATTGAATGTTTTCCAGGATTTCCCTTACATTTGTTGCGTCCTATCTTCCAGCGCCAGGCTGGACAAAAAAAAGGATAGAAAACATACTGACTGAGGCGAATTGACGTACATACAGTCTACAAAGCCGTAGAATCACTGACACCCCTGGCAAACCGAGTTGATCCTAACTAGATGAAGCCGTTGTCAATAGGAATACTGATTTGAGAGTTCTTTCTTCTGAACTGGCAAATGGTATCAACTGAACCAAATGTACAAAGCCATAGAATCACAGACACCCCTAGCAGACCGAGTTGATCAAAACGGGATGGAGCCGTTGTCCGTAGGGATACTGATAGTGTTGTACAATACGTGGGTGAAAAGCCAATTACCTTTAATAAACGCATAACTATACGCAGAACTAGAATGAGAGATAACAACATATAATATACCCTTTTACAGAGATATATACCAATTCTTGTTTTTTTCGGTCCAGATTATAGAAGAACTTCAAGAAAATGAATACAATCTTTTCGGCACGTTGGACGACGGAACACGAAAAAAGGGAAAATTAGTCGAAGATTAGATCATTAGGACTGGGATTAATCCATATAGACAGATCGATAAGGCTAAGAACAAAGGTTCACACAATAACACAGAACGTGTGTCTATCATGAGTCCTCGGACAGGAGAACGTCTGATACGATACACAAAAGAAGTCAAGAGAAGTCACAACATTCATTGATACTGATCTCCCATGATCTTTCAATCATACTAAAATGGTACTAAATAAAGCTAAAATAATATTGAAAGGAATAGCAAATAAAAAATCTTAAAAAGAGATCTAGTATATAAGATGACAGTACCACAGATGATATGTGTAAATAGAAGATTTAATTGATATTGAATCATATAAACCGTCAATTGAAACAGAAAATTAGATTCCCAATAATGTATGCGTTTGTTTGTTGGTGTTTTTTCGTACATAAATAAAAAAAAAATTAAAACAAACTCGCAGACATCCATCTACAAAAAGATCTAATTTTGTGACCGAGAACACAAATTAACAGGTAATTTACAAATACTCAAAAACTCTCAACTGAGGAAATCCAGACAAGCGGTCCAAATTATAGAGAACCAAAATAAATTACCTATGATGGATATTTGAAAGAAGATTATAAAATCATTAGATTTGTGCATCATATCTGTGTCAAATAAGCACAAAATAGAAGGATCAACATTTACTCAATGGAAATGAACAGTAATTAAATCTGTCAATAGAAAGATACATCTTGAAAACTTCAAAAACCTCTATAAAACTGACTCCGTACTTAAAAATCCACAAATATCAGAATATATTAAAGAACTATTGTCAAAAGTTGGAATAGTTAGGTCATTCTCATCGACATATAAAATATCTAAGAGAAAAGGCACTGCAGTAATTGTAAAGTAAAATTAAATATTGGGGATAAATTAAAAACACTACTAATCATGTTTTTAATACCTAAAATGGACAAAACATCCACCGGTGCTAAACATGCAGTAATAGATTTCTTATTGTACTGATTCCGAAAATCTTCAAGCTGACATACAACCAAATACATGTATTCCATATTAAAAGTAATTTCTACGGTAACTTAAACCTGTCGTGAGTAAAATCAATACCATGAAAATTGAAGAAAAATGGCTAGTATAACCTCTTATAAAATAGTCAAGTATACTGAATCGTTCGCAGTAATGAGCTTTTTTCAAAATTATGCATATTTATCTTATAACAGAATTGCAAAATATAGTAGATCTGAATTTGCAAAAAGTCAGAATTTATATATGCATCATAGATTATAAATCTCTTTTTAGTGCAAAAGAACAATCTAATAACTTTTTTTACTAAATGTACCTTTCTATCAAAAAAGTTTATTAGTCATCTTATCAACGAAAGTTATTCTGCAATAGGTAACCAATTACAGCTACAAGCGATTGGAATGCCTATGGGTATCGACCCAGTGCTTTCTGAGCCAATTGATACATAGACACGAAAATAAATCTCTATTGTTATTAAATTGGAATAATGTTTACAGGACACACAAATTTCACAGATGTAAACGCCACATAGATGATACGTGTTGCTTGAATGATACGAATGAACTAAATAACTCCTACTGTTATAAATACTGAACAGATCTTGAACATGACAGAGGAACACCAGCGACATTCCTTGATTTAGGTATTAATATCGGGAATGAAGTATTCATACATGAACTATTCGATAAATTGGAGATATTCTCATTTCTTATAGTGGTTAAGCCACATGAAAGTAGCGATATATCACTGTATATATATATCATAGGACTATACGATCTGAATAATCACGAATGGCACAAGCAACCCGAGAAATTAAGAGTTTGTTTTGAAGAAGCTCCCATTTAGTAATCAGGGTGGTTGATAAGATGAAAATATACACGTATTGAGAAAATGCATTAATGCAATGAGAGGGCACTGAGAAACGTTTAGACAATACCAAACGAAACAGAAAGAAAGTAAGTCCAATGAGCAACGAACGTCACGAATAGAAAAATTATAGAGTTCGTAGATTTGACGCTACAACCATACAATTTAATCCATGATACATACTCATTTGGATGAAGTTGGATGACATAATATCTAGCAAATCGGATCAAAATAATCAAGTAAAATGTCAACTTATCTGATCCATTTGTTTACTTTATTTTATAGAGGAAAATATTTGAATAACTAATGATCTGAGGATGATAGCAGAGAAGAGTTTAAATGTAATGATTTTCATTTATTTTGTTCAGTTTTTAGAAAATAACTATTCTCCCTATAGTAAATCTCTGAATCACAAATTATGATAATGATATTATACATTGCAAACTATGATGATAACGAGAATAACCCTAAAAAACAATCCACAAAATATAGTGAAACCACTTAACCGAATGAAATAATTAATCAAAATACCATACGAATCTGGAAAATTAGAGACAGGAAAATTGAATTACAGAAATTTAGAGAATGTAAATAACAAGCAAAGCGAATTCTATGTTGGATTGATTTTGTTTATATTTTCTTGAAGGCATATATTCGACAATTGATGGTTCATGTGAATGAAACAGACCCCTACAATGGAACCCATGCTATCAAATTAGCAGAATAAACCCCACACATTTATCATTTATAAATAGTAAAATGAATTGCCGATAGGTGGTCAACATAAATTAGATAGACGCGTACAACTGAATCCAAGGCGTTTAATTCATTAAATGAATAACATTAGGATAAAATTAAATATGAAAATCTAATCAGCTAAAGACAAGTAAAAGTAAAATTTAAAAAAAAACGTGCTCAAGAGAGAATCATGCTCAATCTCACATAGAGAGATCACAAGACATCACAGTATATCAGAGGAAAGATAGGGTTCTGAGATATCATGGAATGCTTAGGAAAACTTAAATGGCAATGGGATGGTTATGTTGCCAAAAATGTCAGACAATCGCTGGACATCACGACTCACAATATGGATCCTCAGAGATTACATCAAAACTGGGACCAGTGAAATATAATATGATGTGAGGAACTACACAAGTTCAGAAAGCACTGGCTCTGCGACGCCCACGATATAGAGGTCTGGCGAATCTTGAGGACGATCTATGTCTAACGATAGATACTAAAATACTGATGATGATGATGATGAAATGTAACAGTAAAATACAGATGGGGGTTGTGTCTAGACAACACATGGGTGTCCATGGTAAAATGAATGTACTGTTTTTCCCCCTAAAAAGTTACCCAAAATAGATTAATGGGTTGACTGCTGACGATCCCTACCACTGATTTTTTGTACAACACTAGAAGTTAAAAATATATATCTATATTGTATCTAACACAAAATATCCGACATAGAACATTAACAGTTGTCAGAAAGTACTTGACTTGTATGACATGACATCATAGGATTATTCGAAAATTTTTTTTCAATATGAAATCTCTAGAACTAAAATTCTTCTTCAGCGAAAACTTCATTACTTATGATTACTATATGCAGGGACATAATGTTGCGCTACAAACCGATACACCGATAAATACTAGTGATATCCCAAGCATAACAGAAGACGTGATAGTTATTTGCACTGCGTTATATTGAACTTGGATAAGCCCCAGGTGGGAATAGCATGACGACAGACCTCCTGCAAGGAGCAAGAGAGGTCTTTCACAAAGGGCAAGCACAGTTAATCACTTAGTGCACGCAGGAAAGAAAAGTACTTAAAAAAAACTCTGTCTAGGAATTGTGATTCTACTTCACAAAAAAAGGAGATAATCGTGACTTCGGTTACTAACACGCTATTACAAAATTACCAAACGTATATAAACTATTCAAAGAGATTCCTTTCAGACAAGTTAGATGGAAATCAGCAACATGAACACGTACGCTTCAGAAGTGGTCATTCAACGAAACACTACCTACAAACAATGAATCAACTAATCAGGAAGTCAATGGAATACGACTCTTTGTTTTGCTTTCTTTCACAATGAAAAAAAAAACATTTTACTTAGCGAAACAGGCGGCAGTCCTCGACTCTTGGCGAAAACAAAGTGTTGAGGGAAATTACATGCAATTCTTTAAGATCATATGCAAAAACGGTGCTGCAATAGTATGACTTCAAAAAGATACAAACTGGAAAAAGATAGGGAAGTGGAGTGAGAAAAGTGGACACAATATCACGTAAACTATTTACGATGAACCTTGGCAGCGTCTTTCTGAATATTTTGCTCTTCTTAATTTTTAAATGTATCGGTGGAAGAAAAAGTTGAATTGGAGAAAGAAAATTTGGTCCCTACCATCTGCCCAGAAATCGAAAGTTCAGGACTCCATATATATATATATATATATATATATATATATATATATTGTTGTATTACGTAAATTGCAAAAACAGATATTGGGAAATAAGTGACACGAAAAAATTTGTGTATGTTTATAATGTCTTTAATGATCAGAGCTGTGAAGCTTTCATGAATATATATATATATATATATATATATATATATATATATTATGATATATATATATATATATATATTATGATATATATATATATTATGATATATATATATTATTATGATATATATATATATTATGATATATATATATATTATGATATATATATATATATTATCATGATATATATATATACATACATATATATATGATATATATATATTATTATGATTGATATATATATATATATATATATGATTATGATATATATATATATATATATATATATATATATATATATATATATATATATATATGTATATATATATATATGATCATAAAATATCCCATCACTTGCTTATGAAAACTACAAACTGAATTGACGGTTGAAAGCCGACTTTTTGTTCGGAAATTTTGTTAGCACCTAATATATAAAATTATAAAGACAAAGGATTTTCCCAGTTATCGTATTTTATGTAAACTTTTTAACGATTAAACATTGCAGGCTGAAATT
>OY735198.1:42158276-42258276 GCA_963457665.1 Thysanoteuthis rhombus | reverse complement strand
TGGGATAGGGTCTTTCAGGTAACAATACCGGTCGTTTAAGTTGAGGATATAAAATCGGAATAATTTTCATCCATTGTAACAAATATACATTCATCATTTTGTAAAAAAAACATCGTGATAAAATAAGTTTATATTTCAAAAATACAAATGATATGAAATATAATCTTTAATTTTCATTTTTCTCATTCTGAATGAAGTGTTCATGACCAATTGATTTTGATGAAAATAACTATTTGATAATATTACCCGTGATTATTGTAGATGATTCCCATTGTATTTTATTTCTTCTCCATTCCCTTCATTTTGTAAACTTTAATTTGCTCCTCTATATTGCGCTTTCATTTGATTAAGATGGAGATCTTATCAAATAATTTCCTATAAACGAAATTCTCCCAGAAGAAACTGATTTCGCTCGTTTCATTCTTTCACAAAATAATGTACACTATCACAGAGTGTTCTTTAAGAGATGATAAAAGCTGGCACATTAGAAGATAACGAAAAAAAAAATAACCCGTGACGGTTTTTGTTGTTTATTACGACAATAGTGACAAACACAAAAGATCTCTACAAAAATAGCTAAAGATTTGGCAAACGCTGAGACCATGCTGAGTCAACTAAGTGAACCAGTTTTCAAGATAATAGTGTGAGATCGACTCTTTCGATTGCCTTTTATGCATTAAAGTAGTTGAAAATCAAAAGAACTTGGCAGGAGCTGAATTTCTCACGCGGTAGTCAGAGATACTTTTCCATCAACCCCTGGGAAAACTGTCGTAAGATATGATTTCACTTTGGTAAAGTATATTCTCGTATAAAAGTGGGGGGGTTCCAAGGCTGAATCTTTTTCAGTATTCAGGAGAAGCCACTTATTTTGATCAACCTGAGATAGATAACATTTAGATAACAATAACGAGTTGATAACTTCGAAAGCAGGATATAAAATTTGCAAATAAATTTACTTTGATTTTTATAGATTTGCATTCATCAATAAATCTACTATGTCATTAAATATATTGAGAAAAAAATTATATTAGAAAATAATATAAAATATTTCCATTTCATTTTTTTTTTAAATTAAATTCATTTTAGATAAATAGTTAGAGATCGGCAGACGTTCGTAACAGTCACTGTTTGATGACATTATCCATGACTGAAATAAACTGCTTCCTCTGTATTTGGAGTCAAACTGATAACAGTTTTGTTTGGTTGAAAAGCATGCACAAAATGGAAGACTAAGAGAACAACTTCGGCCTGCATGGCTTAAAATTGACCTTGGAGGGAGATTTTGAATTTTAAACGCTGATAAAAAAATACATGTTACTTTTGTGAAAAAAAAACCTCAACTATTAGGGGACAAAATCTTTTCTCATAAGATCAGTGAACGATGGAGATATGAAATAGATAGCAACTAATTAGGAAAATATTGTGGGCAAACAAACCTTGCAGTGTCCACTCAGAATGTCAGTGCTTTTAAACAATGCTTTTCATACGGCATGAAATGACAAATAAATGGAAATTTAAACCTTTACGATATTTGTCGCACATTGTATTACAGATATTATGAGAGGTGTGAGTGGTCTTACGCTCTATAGTACGGCATGGGCAGGCGTGGCAAGGTTCGACCCATCACCCACCCTTGTCTCGAAAGACCTATGTCCAGCAACCGGCCATGAATGCTGATAAAAAGATATTATTAGATTGGTGAAAATTTTTCCTGCAGTTTTCGGACAAAATCACTTCTTCTAAAACCATTGCATCCTTATTCATCCGGGAATGCATTCACACTGGTTTTACATTATTTCATTCTAACTTTCAGATAAATTGTGCGATCCATTATAAAATGTCTGACTCCGATATTGACTCAATGAATTCTTCATGGAATTTTCCGATATCTTGAAATTGAATCAGACAAGAATTATTGTATGAAGCTAAATAAATATCCCGGAGGTGCAAGGTCTGGTGAATATATTGCACGTGGAAGAACTTCCCATCTCAGCGCTAAGGTTTTTCCGTTGCAATGCAATTGCAACGCAGGTATAAGCATTCTTATGGAGTGAAATTACTGGTTAAATTCCCTCCTCAGAAAAATATCCTCTCTCTCTTCCAGTGCATCAACCTAATAGGATCTACAACTGTCTGCTATGCAGTTCACTAGCAACTGTAGAATGTAGTCGCTGTCACGAGAGCAAATATCCTCTCTCGCCGTAAGATACTCACAGTAGAGGAAGGCGGGACGTTTCCTTGCTACAATTTCATGCTTCACTAACTTCAACGTTATTGATCGACAGTGTCACCAGAGCTGACATTCCACCTCCTCCGAGTATACCCACTGTAGGGAAAGGCAATGTGCTTTCTTGCTGAAATTTCTTGCTCCATTACCTTCAACATTAGTAGTCGACATTGTCACCAGAGCTGACATTCTACCTCCACTGGGCATGCCAGAATAGAGAAAAACATGATAGTTTCTTCCAACAAATCTTCCCTCTATCATATCTAAAGCTCGACGTTGACCTATCCACGAAGTATATCATAAATCCTTGATTCCTTCGACCAAACTTGTACACGAGATGGACTTATATACTAGTGCACACAATTACAGCAGAATATGCTTTGAACAACTAGTATATTTACTTTCAAACATTAATGATATCATACATGTGATCGTAAATTTTCGGAGCTACACGCACAAATGACTTTTTTCCATATATCTATCAACACATTACACACATCATCATCATCAGTCTTTTAGCGTCCGTCGTTGGACATAGACCTTCCCAGGATTTGCCACACTTTCCTATCATGGGTGTCACGGAGCCAGTACTTCCTGAACTTGTCTAGCTCGTCTCTCCATCTAACATTTTGCCGGCCTCGGTTGCGCATGTGGTACCTTAAATTATACTTACTGAGTGTACATTTCTTGTTTTAACCATCTAAAAACCATTGACGGTGTTGTCAAAATTAACTTACCCATTCAGGTGGAGCATATTGGTCTCAATCTACACACAAGTTTTTCCATCATTTTGAAAGTTCACCTTGCGCAACTTTGCTTTCACGGAATATCTGTATTCGTATCTGTTTTCGCTAACCGTATTTATCAAAAGGGGATTTTCGCTCTCAAAGGAAAAAGTGGAAAGCATAAATCCGGTCCAGCGTTTGCTTTGCAGCAAGTGGTTATAGAAGCAGTGTGCACCAAGACCAAATGATGCAGCCAAGCCTTTTCCCTTGTAACTATATTCAATTTATCGGTATCAAGTAGCAATAGTTCGGAATTGTTTTTACATTGATGATTCCATAGGAAACTGCTAAAAGCTCATAAATAATCAAAAAACTGCGTGGATGCTATAATAGCCCCCCGAAATGCTTTAGCATTAATTAACGTTTTCTTTTGCCTGATACCATATGCATCAAAGGAATACATATATACAACCTGGAGTAGTATTTTTGCTTATTTATACGTACAAGTAGTCCGAGGCTTAGTCATTGGATGTATTTTGATCTGAAAATTTGACTTCAAAATGTTCGATGTATGTGATTGATATTCACCAAGGAATTAAACGCATTCGTTTAGGAGATAGTTATAATATATATATATATATATATATATATATATATATATATATATATATATATATATATATATATATATATATATATATATATAAATATGCAAGAGACAATTAAGAAAGTCATATATAATGCAAATTAGATTTCTCCAATTAATTTCATTAGTTCACAACTAACATCATCAGGAAATCTTCACAACTGAGATCATCGGTTCACATAGTTCAAACTCCGGTTCTAATAATCAGCATTCACCTCGTGCTAATGCCTGAGATAAATGCAAAAATCCATCTCTACATCTACCCACCCACCATTCTATGGATATACTGCAGGGCAGATTCCAGCCTTGATTTGCAACCAGTTTAACAGCAAGATAAATCTGAATTAATACCCAGAAAGTCCAACCCCTCACTGGACTCCGTGGGTCACGCAGATCATGATCAACATTCCGATAGTTCACAGAATGGAAAGGCAACCATCAGCAACGGGTTGTGGAGTGTAAAGAGTGCCTTGATCATTCACGGCATCTTGATCCGTCTCAAGTTGTTTCGACAGACAGGAATGAGAGAGTGAGACTGACTACGTGTCCATCACTCTCTCTCACTTGGAATCGAGTCGTGCAAATAATGATGGTTTGTGCAGTGCAACAACACCATTCGGATCTGAAACCATGGTCTTCTTCGACTTCGAGAGACGAACATCATACGTACATACACACATGTGCATGGATAGATAACGAGGTTATATCAAAAAGTTACCGATAAACGTGTAAGGGTCTAACTGAATGAATAAAAGAGTAATTACAGCAACTAACCCAAGCTCCCCACATCTTTGGAATAAAACATTCCTTTTCAAGTTTTCTACTTGCTTCCGTTTTAAATCTTGTTGTTGTTGGTGGTGGTGGTGGCGGTTTTGCCTTTTAAGTAACGGGGTCATCTTTTTTACATTTTTCGACCATTAATTGATAAATTTGAACTGGAAACCTAGAAATAGCTTTGGACGCTTTAGCAATCTGTATGAGTGGGAATGCACCCTACCGATTAGGCTACGAATGCAGAGACCATTCAGATTCAGTAATATAGCTTCATTCACCCATTAGCTGAACTCTGGTCCTCGCAGTATCGTTCTCTTGAACAGTAGTAGTAATAGACTTAATAGCTTTGAGCAGTCTGAATTCCTTACAAGTAACATTGTCATTAAAAAAATCTTTTCAGGTATAAATGTAGCATTGTTGATATTAAATGTTACGTTTTCTTCAATCACTTTTGTTGTTCTTTATCACAACCCTCAGGTCGTTACATTCTACGACCGTTATTTGATCAGCATGTCATCGGGCGGTAAGTCTTTATTCTCGATCTATGCTGCGTAATTAATAGTCGTAGGATATAGATACGACCTGAATGTCGCTATCAAGAAATAAAAGGATATGAAAAGAAAAAAAAAGAGATGAAAGTAATTGCTAAAACAATTATTTTTCTACATAATCACCCGTGACATCTCTTCATTCAACGAGACGGTGGTTTTACAGCCTTCTTATAGGTTTCGAAGTGATCTTGGAAGTATTTGAAAGACAATATTTTCCCCAAAACATCTGCTCTCTTTGCATACACATACACACACGTATATATATATATATATATATATATATATATATATATATATATATATATATATATATATATATATATATATATATATATATCTGTGTGTGTATTTGAATGTTTGAGTTCGTTTACGTGACTTCACCTAGAAAAAAAAATAACACCCTCTAGCAGAATTCGATATAAATAAACAGACATTGCACAAACCTACGTGAAACCCAAACTTACGGCTTGGTATTTTACACGTATGAAAAGAATAAACAGTCTTATCAACTCAGAAGGACGCACTGTAAAAAGAACAAACAAAAACACAACTACAAAGTAATACAGATTAGCCAACGCTACGAAGACGAATCCAATCTCGCACCCATTCACGGCGGAAGTCACGCTTGCACATGCGCAGAACAAGCGGAAGATCTTAAAGCTAATGACATTCAAACAGAAACATCTTTTTTTCCAACTTCTGTTCAGACAATCGAACCTCTTCTTTCCATCTTTGATGTTCTGAAGACAACGTTTTAGCAATCTATTCTCCAGCCGTCTCCAGTTTTTATTAACTCGAGAAAAGAGGCACGCCTTTTTCCATGCAAAGAAAAATTGCAGTCATTAATATACCGACCAAAACTATCCATTATTAACAATTCTTCTTCACCTGGAAAAAAGAATTTTCCCAGACAATGGATCGGCCGAAACGTTGAGCTGACAACATCAAAGTTAGAGAGAAGAAAAGATTCAATTGTCTAAAAAAAAGTTAGAATCGTAATATCTCTTCTCAAAATTATTAACAGAAACATCTCTCATCGCATACACCCATTTTTTAAAGAAGACTTTACAGAAAAAAAATTCTTTATTCTTTTTTTCCTTTTCATCAACATATCATGTCATTTTTTTCACTTGGAAAAAAACAACTGTGAAAAAAAAACGGATAGGGAGCGAGGATAAGTGTGAAGTAGGTAGGGTTCGGGAGTGAACAAGATGCGGGAGTGAAAAAAGAACGGGTACATTTTTTCTACAACTTGCCTTGTTTTTTCTTGACCTCATTTTCGAATGAAATAAATATTCCAGAAGTGCAACCAGCATGGCGGCTACCAGACCCGCTATGAGGATATGAAAGATTCCGGATACATTACTCAACCTGAGTGCGCTTGTTTTCGATGACTCCTGAAAAGATTTAAAAGAAAAAAAATAATGTCTTTTGCTTTGTTTTGTTTTGTTTTGTTTTTTCAAACATAAAGAAAGATACTAATTTGTATCCACTCACAAAAACAAAAATAACAAATTGTGTTTAGAGAGACATTGTTTCATCCTTCAGAGTAGAATTTGAACATCTCCCCGCCCTTATCAATTGGACACCATTCCATAATGTAGACTAAGGGATAGATTGTTTAATTATGAACTATCATAGTATAGATAAATATAAGCTATGTTGGAATGACATGGGATTTATAGTAAAAACAAAGTTGAACGGAATACTTTTCACTCATATAAATGCATTTCTTTCAAATGCTGTATTTGATTGTGGAAGAAGATATTCTACATCTATATGAATATTGAATTTCAATGCAGTATCATCAAATCTACTGTGCCGCAAATATTTGTAGCTTTGCTTTTAAAAAGTGGTTTAGGATGAGGATTGGGGTAAAGTTATACTCTAAAAGGCTGTTTCATTTCAATCAGATGATAGCTGGCAGTAGGTCTTCTTCAAGCCGAGGGAAAATGGTGATTTGTTGTGTGTTAAGAGATACAGCTTCACCGTCCTCCCATCGAAAGGGATTATTCCAGTATTCTCTCCCCCTAAATCAGCCTCAGAGTGAAATGCTGAGACATCTATTTCATTTTCGAGAAATTGTCCAGGTTTGCATTTAAAGACACAGATAACTGTCTAACTGCTGAAAGAGTGCGTTGTGTTCACACAAAGTTGTGGAGCGAATGTATTTCTTTTATTTGCTATGCTTGGTTAAGCACGGTACCGAGTGATACGTGCGGAAAACTCAATAGCAGTCGAACTCATTTACGGTAATAACAGTCTATCAACACTACAATTTTGCTGAAGACTGACTTTGGACAAGGCACCCTGTGGTATTTACCAAGTATAAATTATTACGGTACAGTCATGAGTGTAAGGCACCCACTGAAGAGTCTTTGGCCAGCTCGACTAGATTCCTATTCATCCTTCCACAATGACGATCTTGAAGTATTGTATTTCTTCTATATATACATTAATTTATATATGTGTGTGTGTGTGCTTATAATACTTATATATATATATATATATGTGTGTGTGTGTGTGTGTGTGTGTGTATAATATATATATATATATATATATATATATATATATATATATATATATATATATATATATACATATATATATATATATATATATATACATATATATATATATATATACGTGTGGTTGTGCAGGTTATGAAAACTTGTTATATGAATTCGTTCTACCTTCTTCAAGTATTGAAGCACGTAAGGTAACAGTAGTTCGTCTTAGCAAAGATAGTTTCAAAGAATGTCACATACACATCGTAAGGACAGTTTTACAACGTATTTTAATCTAGCTGTTCAAACGGCTTAATGAGAAACGTAGAAGCCAGTCTGGATTTACACAAATAGTTCAACATAGCATCCTAGTGAAGAGATAAAATATTTCTCCGAAAACACAGGTGACCTGCAAACCACGAATAAAGACTAAGAAGTTGACCCTTATAATGACATCGTTCATTGTGATTCAAAAACATGGCTCAATGCTTGTTGATTATGATGAACGGTATGATTTACTATTCTGATCTCCCTCTTGCAGATGCTCAGATCAATTACGTCTTCGCTTCGAAATTAAACTGAATGAAAATATGCAAAAGAAGGTAGAGATATTTAATCCAGGATTCTTCATCCAGAAAAAGATATTGGTATTTCAAATATCCATACCTAAGTCGAATTTGAAAGATCAGATTTTGATGCCAAAATATTAGTAGTCGATATTTACACAGGTGAAAGGTCCATTAAGTCTAAATCTATGCAAGATGGGAAAAAAACTACAAGCAAACGGTAACTTCGGACAAGACAAATGTATAATTTTCAATTACTTCTGACGACAGAGTTGGAAGAGGTACGTGTAATCACTAATACAGGCAGTATGTTTCTCCAGATGATACCCCCGAAAGTTTTCGATGAATATCTATGTAATTTCGCTGAAGTGCAAGTCACGGCCCAGGAGAGAATTGCCTGAATTTTCGGACAGATGCAAGTGTAAGCTTTCGATTTATACATATTTATCATATATTGACTCTAGCTGAGCAATAATTTTTCTCTATCGTAGCCATATATGAACCGAATTTTATTCAGATTTTAGTTACTTTTGGCGTTGGCAGACATGTGCACTTTCTGAATGCTTTGTCGTGGATATCATATGGTTATTCAAATTTTACTTATTTGATAAATTCGTATTTCAATATCGATATACTGATACCGACACTGGAAAAAGTATCCATTATTAATATTTGTTAATCTATTCAAATCTAAACAAATTGATTTATCCCCGGAAATAAGCTGATATTGAGAAGTTACAAAAAGTTTAGGCAAAATAACCTGGTATTGGCAAAACTGATAATACAGCTATATAAAAAGCGCTTTAATAATATATTTACAATGATTAAACAATACGCAGATAAACCATGTCGGAATAACTCATGGAAATATGTGCTGATAACGCTTACTAATAAGGCTCAGTGAGATATATTGTTATTGCGATCCAGATAGAAATTGGAATTGCAGGTTTGTTTATCACATTGCATAAGTAATGAGAGTGTTTTTAATGTTTTTCTCGATATTTCCATCCTTAATATTTTAATCTGCATCAATCTGATATTATTGTTTTTTGTCATAGCACGGTGTAGGGACAGCTCTTCGACGTTCAGAGTGTTGTAACGACCGACCCATCGACGTCTTTATAGAAAACCGAGTGTTGCAAAAAATATTGTGATACGTTAACCTAATTCATGGATACATTAGCCTGAATGGAACAAAATAAGGTGTATAATGGAACACTAATGCCAGAGTCTGTTGTGACAACCTATCAGTAAGAGACAAAATCAGGTTGGTCTTCTCGTCACGACCTCTGGTGAATGGAAATACTAAATTGATACTGACAGGGCAAAGAAAATGAGAACGCTATTCATTTGGCCTGACAAAACCTGATGGGAATAAAAGAGATAGCGGAGGGATAGAATTAAATCCAACCGAAGCTGAGTGTTCCATCCTCAGTTCTCAGTACTGTCTAGTGTTTTGAATTAAAGGGATTTTCTCACAATGTAGATACAAAGACTAAACGGGGAGTATTTTTCTTTCTATTGCTTTTCAAGCAAGGGTATAGGGCAAGTTACATCCAAAGTTTTGCAATATTTATTTTTTTCGGCTGCCCCTTTTTTTGACAGTAATTGTCCCTCAAAAAAATATAGTCAATGTATCCTAGAGACATGAACTTTGTCTCGAGCAAAAAATCTCGAATGGCAGCCAATGTCAGAGATCGACCTTTAAGTCAGGAAAATGAATTTAAGTATACGCAACTCATCGATGAAGGTTCATGAGCAGCATTGACTGCCCTTTGGGGAGTCATTACTCCATCTCTTCTCCCTACTAGCTATAGGTGAAAAGCAGACTTGGCTCTCTAGAAGACAATCAGTCGAAGAGGAAAATTAACCTCTCGATTACTCACTGTGCATTATTAAGACACATACAAAGCCAACAGGCCTATGGGATAGGATATGCAGAAAACATAATCATGATGATTGTCATAATTATTTGTATCTTTCTCCAGAGATATTCGTTAGACATTGTTAAGGATCAAACAACTGCACATCTATTCAACTCACAAGAACTCTCCTCGGTACTCAAAACTATTTCAGTCGTAGCACGGATTGCATTGTCTCAATCCTCCATGTGACGTCTGTGTCAATCTTTAGAGTTCTTAGTAGAACAATTTCTAACGTGCTGATTATTACTGGCCAAACTACCACCTCCCTATTCCCCAATTTACGCATTTCCATGCAAAGTCCTGACACCCATATATTTCAATATTTCATCATCATCATCATCATCATCATCATCATCATCATCATCATCAGTCAAGTAGTGTCCATTGTTAGACGTGGACCATACCCAAGATTCACCACATCTCTCATCATGGGCATCGTGGAGCCAGCAATTCCTGAACTTGTCTAGCTTGTCACGCCATCTTGCTTTTTGTCGACCACAGCCTTGCACCTGATCCCTAAGGATACACATTGTGATATGTGATGTCCACTGGTTGACTGAATCTCTCGCAATATGTCCAGCCCATTGCAATTTAGGTTTTCTTACAGTTTCGATGATATCGTGGACTCATGTTTTTTCTCTGATGTACAGTGATGTCTTATGGTTTGGTTCCATGTGAGGTTGAGCATGATTCTCTCATCTGCACGTTACATGGTTCTTACTTTGAGGGTCAATTTTTCGGTTGGGTTCCATGTTTCAGCTCCATATGTGACTATCAGTAGGATGTATTGATTGAATACCTTTCTTTTTTAAATACTAGTGTGATTTTTTTGTTTTTGAAATTAGAGCTTACTCTACCAAATAGCTTGACAACTTAGAGTGGTTCTTCACTTTATTCCTTCTTCTTTTGTCTCCATGGAAGACTCGCTGTCCCGGAATGATGTGATGGTCAACTTTATCGAACTCTACATTTTCAATTTTCATCGTTCTGTCTTTGTCCCTTACATGATTGTTAAGTATAACATTTGTTTTGCTGAAGTTCATGTGGAAGCCAACTTCCTTGCTTGCTTCGTTTAGTTTGTCTAACATTATTTGGAAATCGCAAAAGTTCTTAGCAAAGGGGGTGATGTCGTCAGCAAATTTGAAATTATTTATGTATTCTCCGTCTATCCTAATTCCTTTGTGTTTTCACTCTAATTCCGGAATATTATCTTGAGGCAGGCTGTGAAGAGTTTGGGTGGGCTGGTATTACCTTGTCTCACCCCTTTTTCAAGTTGAAAAGGCTTGGAGTTTTTATATAGCCGTATAGAGGACCTGCTATATCTGTAGATATGTCGCAGTACTCTGACATACACAGGGTCTACACCTTGTATTATTGCACCAATGACTTTCCATTGAAGCGGAGGGTTTTTTTTTCTAATATCTAACCAGCATATTCCCTGAAGCTGTTGAATCTTTTACTTGAAAGATATTCCTATCCTTGTCCTCAGTACGTATACAATTCCTGTTGCGATGGGTTGATTATTAAAGACCCAAATATCTCAACCCATTAACTCCGGAATTTCTCTCATCGCAGCTCTGTGGCTTACTCAATAAAATTCCCGTTTTATTGTGATTTAAGGGAAGTCAGTTCTATCTATGGGGCATGGCTTTTATCTAGAAATGAATAACTTGTAATGGATTGTCTTGCAAAAGACAAGGGTTTTTATCTGGCCATGGAGGACTATTACTTTTCGCCACTTATCACAGTTAATGGGTTGATTTTCCTCTTTTCAAAGACGGTTTCTGGTTTGAACTCATTCCATTTGTTCCAAAGGTCGTAACCCAATCTCATGTATAAAACTCTCTCTACCCAATTAGTGTCAGCAATATTGACCATTGAGAGCCTCAAGTGAGGTCTGAACTCACTAACATTGGGGTATTAAAAGAAAGTTCTGTCCATAAGCACATCATGCTTGTATATACTTTGCATGAGCATCAATAAAATATGGTTAATTATCACTGGAACTGTTATGTATTTTATTGGCGGTATCGTGATATATAAATAGGAATATATGTAGATGAATAGGTATAGTGTGTTAGACGACGTTTGTATGGTGCCAATATTCCAATTCGAGCCTGGCATATTACTTCTCCTGTGCACAAGTATATATATATATATATATATATATATATATATATATATATATATAACGAATGTTAGATCAAGGGAATATGGCTAAAAAATCATCCTGCCCGAAACTTTATAATAAAAGCAATGACTATAAAAATTGTAGACGAAAGATTTTGCAACGAAAATGCTTAATAACAGGATGTTGAGACAATGACGTCAAGGAGATCCAAGTAAAATGCCTACAATTGAAGAAAAAACTGTTATGTCTTTAAGATGTCCCAAAATATTTACATACATTTTTGTCAATACATAGCTATGGTTCTAGCTATGATACCTAACTTCAAGTCGATTTAAAAAAACTCGTAATAAAAAAAAATCTATGTTGGAAAAAGATTTACATTAGAAGGCATTGGATCTTTAGATGTAATGATTTTTTTTTAGTTTTTGCAAATGCCCCACTTCTGTATTCAATATGATATCGTTTGTTTATATATCTATTATTCTTTGGGAGTCTGACAATCGTAGAAAAAAGACGTTATATTCAAAGCTTTCAAGAAGCAACAATTTTTAATGATTGAGATAAAGAAAAATGTATATTCATCTATTATTCATTTGGAGTACGGAGATGCATTCTGACAATCAAAGAAAACAGGTGTCCTTTTCGAAGCTCTGACGGAACTATAGTTTGTAACAGATATGATAAAAACAATAGAGAACTTCTAAAGTCAATACAGTCCATCCATCAACTTCAAACGTCTTGGTTTCTTAGTCATTTGAATCAGTCGGTTGATTTCTAAAATAGCGTGTGCTTTTTGAGTTCCTCAAGTACACGTTAAACAAATATTGGCATAGGCATCTCTGTCTTGTGTGATGTATTCCACCAGCTGTGACTTCGAAGAATAGCCACGACTATGGTGACTTCCGTCGAATTAATTGCTTGACAATTTTCCTGATTTCCAATCGTAATTGTACGAGTGTATTCATTCAAATGATATAAACATTGTTTTTGAAGTTATCCCAAGATGGAAAACAAGTGATACTCAATCTGATGAATAAGTTGGGTATCCAACTGTACCCTGTTCTGACTAATATAATTCCCCGGAAAAATTTCGGTATGATAAAACCTAACATTGGAATCAACTTGCATTCCCTTAATTACAGGGGAGGTACATTCGTATGGTTTCCCGAGGTAAAAGGAATGTAAGTTGGAATTTTGGTTGGAGATTATGCTTCAATTTCCGATCTGTGAAATTCACTCACTATGGCAGACTAACGTCTGCGTCGTCGCGATGAAAAGATACTGAATAACTGCGACTAAAAACAACTGAAGAAAAATCAAAACAAAAGAAAATTCTAGTTAAAGATTAATAATAATAATACATCTGCGAATAGCTTTTTTTTACAAATTTTCCTTTCATTAAAAAAAAAATTTCTAATTTACTTTTCGAAATTTGAGAGTGATGATCTCTCTCAAGTTGTTCATGATTTATTTCTAATCAACAAAACCGGAAAACTAAATAGCGAAAAGAAAAATAAAGACATTTAGCCCTTTCGCATGACAACACGTGGTCCAGCGAGAAATATGTCAACTATTCAAAGTTAATTGATGCAATTGATTAGAGTTATTAAATCAAAATATCCTCAGATGCGAAGTTTTCATGGCTCCAAAAGTCAATTCAGCTCCTGGTTGTTGATATGTGACGTCAACAACAGAAGCAGGCTCGCAAGGAAAACCAACGATTTGATTGGATTAAATGGCGGACATGATGAGAAGCAACCAAAAACTCAGTAGCAATTAAATTTTAGCCCGGGCATTTTTGAAAAGATGAAAACTGTAAAATGGAAAAATGTATTTACTTTTTTTTTTTTTCTGTGGAGATTCTTATAGAATTGATTTGATGGTTTTGAATGCTTTAAATTGGCAGGGAGGGGTAATGGATATTAACACCTCTAGCACTGACATTTTTGCACATTACAAACGTTAATTAACGTCCTTTAGCCTAAGATGTATTTAGATCCAGAGAAAAAGTATGAAAAGACGGACGAATAGATATATACAAACATATATATCAACGGATAGATAGACAGGTAGCCATACTAATAGAAAGAGAGATATGAATTAACAGATTATATATATATATATATATATATATATATATATATATATATATATATATATATATATGTATATATATATAATGTGCACTGTAAAGAGTGAGACGGACTCGGGAGTAATGTGTTTAGAGGTAACGTTTATTAATCCTTAGATGTAAATGGTCCAGACATGTTTCGGGATTTTCCCATCTTCAGTGGTGTGTGCTGTGTGAGCATGTGTTTAAAATTCCCATGTGGAACCAGAGTCCACTATCAGGAGCTATGCCTTGTGGGTAAAATATGTTATAAGGGCTGCTGGAGGCCTCCTGCTGAGTGAGAGGAAGTCAAGTTAGGTATCAAGTCTTTGTTTAGCAGCAGCAGTTGGTCTTGGAGAGGGCAGAGTGTGTCAGGGTAGGAGGGAAGTGATGTGGAGTTAGATTTTGGGGTACGTTAGGGATAGTGTAAATGGAGGGGTGATGAGGTCAAGGAGCTACATAGGTATCACCCTTACAAGTTATCAAAAATGTGTTGGCTATGATTTGGACAGGAGGTATAACTAGCTAAGGTAAATTTTTTCTATGGGTCTGGGTGACTTTGAAGCTTCCATTATTGAATGTATCTTAGATGTGGGTGTGAGGATATTATTGGTAAGAGGTTTGTGAATTAGAGTTCTGTGTGATGAGGGTTGTTAAGTTTAGTCTTTAATCCATTAGGATATAGGGTTTTGAGTATATATATATATATATATATATATATATATATATATATATATATATATATATATATACATTCATATATATATACATATATATATATATATATATATATATATATATAAACAAATAACATGTATGACATGAACTATATATTGAAAAGCATAGCTGAAAGAGGGGTGGTATTTGTCCAACAAGGCTGAGTTGCGATAGTAATATGTTTTGTTTTTAAATCCTCGGAACAGTTACCTCGTAAACAACTGATGACTAACAACAGAGAATTCACACATACAATCATAATAAAACGGTAGGTGTAAAACATTGAAAATAAAAACACAGAAGAAATCTACATAAATCACATTAACAGATATCGGGGGAAAAGTGACCAAAGTAACACAAGAGTTTTTTTTCAGTGTGTTTGGTGTTTATATATATCGCTCAGAAAGGTACGTGCATCCATATAAAAAGACTTAAGTCTTTAGAGGGATTGAGACATCAAGAGACGCTGATAGATAGATGAATGACATCGGTTGTATTCAAACAATTGATAAGGAGATTGATTTACAGACTAAGCCAAGTATTTTGTTAGATATGATGTGAGACCAATAGATTTCAAAAGGCTGCGAGTGAAAAAGAGGTATCAGCTGAATGACCTATATATATATATATATATAAATATATGTGTGTGTGTGTATGTGTGTGTGTGTGTGTGTGTGTGTGTGTGTGTGTAAAATAGAAAAAAGTGAAAAAATACATCAATTACATCAACAGATATTGATGTATAATTGACTGAAATTTCATACTTGAGGGAATAAACAGCTAAATCGAATGGTAATATATGAATAGTGGATAAATTCTGTGAATTTCATTGTTCCGTGTACCAACGTTCCTGAAGGTTGTTTTCTATAATCAAGAGGGAAATATCTCTTTTACTACTACGTTTGTGCGTTGTGTTTCCTATTGTCCACATATTTTCATGCACGTTCTTCCTGAAGATAGTGTGCGCCTGATTAGATTGCAGGAAAACGCCTCCCGTCATTAGATTTAGACTCGAAAATTGGATTCCGAATTTAATCAGACAATATAAATGTCTACATAGATTTAATCTAATTCTCGGAAATGTCGTAGATGTTTTAAATACTTTCCCGTGCTAACATTGATGGTGTTCATCGGTTATTTTTGAATGAATTGGCATGAATGATTAATACAACTATTAGAGAAAAAAAAAGATATTTCATGAAATACATTTGATTATCTCTTTCTTTCTCTCTTCCTTTCTTTCTATTTTTGTTTTTATCGGTTTCACTTTCTCTCTCCTTGTCTCTTTTTCTATCTCTTTCCCGTTACTTTTTTTTCCATAAATTCTTAAATGTGTACTACGTTTCCCAACCTTTATGAAATATCCATCTTTGTATTCTCACCTCAGCCTTGCACGGATATCACTGGGAATCGAATGTAGGAATGGCACACAGTTGTGATATCGTAGATGTTCTGCTAGTCAACCAGCCTTTTTTATGATTATGGTTTTATGATGTTTTGTGTATCAATTATTGATTGAGACAATAATGCAACACACAGCAGAAATAGGATAGAGATAAGTAACTAAAACCGTACCTCGTTTCTTTCGTAACACAAACATGTTTATCATATATCCTTGCCCTAACAGAATGTTTCTATTATCATCATGCTTGCCACTCGTCAGAATACCATTTTCACGATTAAAATAACAAAACTATCCCCCAAAATGTGAATGATTTCAATATATATTTTCTTCAATCATTTATTCAATTTACGTAGTCTAAATAAAGTGATATATTAACCATTTAACGACGGGATACCATTACTAATAAGATTCTACGCAATTCATAATTCATTCTGTTGGACCAATTATGTCCATTTCTTGAGTACGTAACTGATGTGTTGAAGGAGACAAAAACGCCAAGGATAGAAGAGGTAAGAAATTGAGTTGAAAGTGGTTACTTGACCTTTGTATTGCCGGTAACCTTTTAGCTCAATGGTAAGAGCATTGCCACGTTAAAGTGAATACCCTATCGATGGCAGGTTCGATTCCTGCAACTGCGCCAGTTTCTTTAGTTTTTTTATTTCATTTACGTTGTATAAATTGAGTCATATATCAGCCGTGCAATAACGTGTAAGTTTCTAAATAATATAACGCAATTTATAATTCATATATGTACTCATAATTTTGGATAGATGAATATGATGTTTACATATCAAGCCTTCAACGCATGGAGTATTCACTCTGAATATGTTTATATATTATTAAATACAAGATCCCCACAAACAGAGTGAAGAAATTCCTATTCAGCTGCTTTTTTTTCAATTATTCATGATAGCTTCTACGACTTTGAACCTTTACGCACAGTATAGATCTTATGAAATAAAGGTGTTGTCGGTAACGACCAGACAAATGTATGTCTCAGATTGGCTACTGCCACGCAAGGAATGTTCATCGACGGTGGAGTTGATAACGCCTTGACTGGCATGAAATTACTTATTTAAATACAAAGAGGAACTCCCATGATTGACAGATACATACATAGATATGTTCTTTTTCTTGTTCCTACACACATCTACACATGTTATTTTCTCTTTCCACTTCAGCTTGGAAATGGGGCTCACTATTGTAACGTACGATATCAGTTCAGAAAGTATCAAACCATTTAATATTAGCGAAAGAATAGCCACCCGGAACAATGGCATTTTTTACTAATTGAGTTACCCCCTTTTTGCTGACCTTACACAACTTGCCATATTGTGTCACTTTCTTTTCAAAACAATCGAAGAAGTGCCTTTCTGGATCAACAGCAGCAGCCTTGCCACGTTTTCGTTTATGTTGTCCATGTTATTCGGTAATCTCCTCACATCAAAAAGCCAGAAGCCACAAAAAAGCAAATCTGGACTTTGGAGAGGGGGGCACGAGAGACTTGCGTGATTTGTTGTTTTGGAAGAAAAAAAATCATGTGTAAGATCTAAATAATGGATGGGTGTGGTCATTACGGATGGAACTGTCACATAGCATACAAGCTCATTCTGTAGTGTGTTACTGCTTAAGAGACAGGCTCTGTGCACTAATATGCAGTAAAATCTCTCCTGGTCACCAAGTTACATCATCTCAGCGCAACCGGTTCTCCAGTCATTCAAATGGCTGGATACTTTCTAGTCAGATCTCGTGTTTGCGTCATTAAGCACGTTATCTTATCCAAAACCAACTTACCTTATCTGGCTGACCGCACTGTCCTTTGTCATACCACCACTTCTTTTCGAGTTTATGAAGTTCTCCTTTTTCTCTGAGTATGAGGACAGCGAGGTTGATTGACATTCTACAGAAAAGAACAAAGATATTGCATCATTTTTTTTTAAATCCAAATGCTTGAAACAATTATCTATACAAAATCTGTAAGGAAAACATGAAAATTATCGAAATATATTTCCCAAAGTATAACATTAGTCACAATGGACAAAAAAAAAAAAAGAGTGACTGAACGGGTTGAATCAAATCTGGACACCCGTGCAACAAGTCATTCACTAACGTCGTAAGGGTGATCGCCATCTCCCACTGTGAAGGCCTATGTGTAAAAACAGACTTTGAGAAAACCCATATTAAAAACAACTGAGAATTTTAAAAGAACTTAGAGTATAGGCAAAATTCCAATAAGTTCTTTCAGTCTTTTGAATTTTCATCTATGTCTAGTAATGGGCCAGATCGTTATTTTTGTTCCGTCAAACTGTCAAAAAACTGCCATCATTTGATATTCGCTCATGGTATACACAGGTGGAAACCGAATAATGGAGCAAAAATTACAATTGCAATTCTATCGTCAATTTACCCAATAAGCCAAATAGGCATTTGTTCCATTTTTCCTGTTGGAACACGATCAGATACTGTCCATAAATATGCCTTTATTATCATATTTATTGTCATCATCATCTGAGATTCACAAAACCTCTTTATCATAGGCGTCGCAGAGTTAATACTTTCTTAACTTTTCTTGTTCGTCACGCCATATATTTTACCGGACACAGTTCCGCAAATGATCTCATTGGATCAACGCTGTGAGTCATGATGTCTTCCGACTTTTTTGCAATATGACCAGTCCATTGCCATTTGAGTTTTGCTATAGATTCTATGATGTCTCAGACTCCTTTTTTTTCTCTAGTATACTGTGATCTCTCTATGTGATGTTGAGAATGATTTTTCTCATGTGCACGTTGCATTGTTCTCACTATGAAGGTCTATCTTCTGGTTAGGCTCCATGTTTTGACTCCATAGATGACTAACGGAAAGATTCATTGGTTGTTGATCTTTCTCTTCAAATTTTCTTCTCGTTAAAAGTTCAGTTTACTCTACTGAAAGGTTGTCAACCTAGAGTGATTCTTTGCTTTATTTCTTTGTATGTTGAAGTTTTAATTTATAGTGGTCTGCTTCCCTCAGGTTAGTGTTTTTGATTTGGATTTTTTTGTCTTTGTCCTCAACATGTGTGTTGTACATGACGTTTGTTTTACTGAAGTTCATGAATAGTTCTACTTGCTTCTTTATTGTAATCTCTCCTAAAGTTTGTTTTTGGTAGCCAGTTTTCCATGTTGTTTTGGCTTCAATTATCCACGCTAAATTTTCAATTTTTTTTTTGCATTGTCAGGAAAGAAAAGGTAGGAAAAAGGAATATTTCAAGTGATATTGAACGTATTTGCTTCCCTTCGATTATATTTTGTATTTCCGATGCGCAAGTTGACATTCAGCTTCATAAAAATTATCGTCACGATTGGTATGATAGAAATAAGTTTTCTGTTTGCATGGTGTATATATATGTCTTACCGTAACCCAACTGCAGCAAGGAGGAAGTTTTTGTGCTACACCAATTAAATATTCTAACTAGAAGAGTAAAAGAAATCCGAGTGATTTTCGACTGTTACAAAATAACAAAAAGCGGAACTAGACACTTGTTTTTCATTTATTAAGCATGATGTGGGAATTGAGTTGTCCTGATCACACTTTTTTCAAGTTCTTTTTACGTTACCTTATATTTCGATAACATTTTTTTCTTACCTTGTCTTCTAATCTGATCACGCTTTTCTATCTCCACAATCTGTTTGTACTTTTCTTTTTCAGGGGTTAAAAGTGGGGGGGGGGATTTTTTTTATCTTTCCAGGGTCAAATTTAGTTGAGAAATAATCTCGTTTTGGAGGCCAATGGCTGAGGCAAAACTATTTTCCGTTTTTAGAGATCAAAACTGAGAAAAAAACTTTTCGTTTTTTTGTCAAAAAGAGGGGAGATTGTTTTTGAACAATTCAGGGGTCCTCACAAAGGGAAACCTCGTTATCCTTTTAAGTGGTAAACTTGGAGGGTAAATTACTTTTCCTTTTTTTTTTTTTTATTATTTTCATCAAGATGGAGAAGAGCATTTTTAATTTAATTTCAATTTTTAATTTTCGGAGCTCAAAGTGTATAGAAACTGTTCTTTCTCAAATGCCAAAAGTATGAGTCAATTTATTCGCTTTTTAAGGGTCAAAACGAAAGGTAAACTTTTTCTCTTATACGTTTTTTTCGTTTTTTTTTTTTTTCACAAATGATTATTATTATAATTCGATACAAAGGGAGCAAACTCACATCGAGCTTAGTGGCTGATGAAGGAGGCTTCCGAACTGGTGCTTGATAAACCAGAGTTAAATAACAGTCTGAATCTCTCATGAGTATATATCATTATCGTACATTGATTTGTTCAACTATCGTAACGCTCTGTTGTGGTCATCGCCAGTAATGTCCGATAAGAAGCATATCATTATTATTGAGAAAAAAAAATTTGATTCCAGTATCAAGAATAAAGTATATGATCAGAGGTGACATGTTCAGCTTCACCTGAACGAACATATTGCCTGCGCTCATTCATAAACCTCGGTTTTTATTAGTTTTCGCGTGTGACTTTGAGGTTATTAGTACGCACAGATATTCGTTTTTGTTGGAACTCACGCGAGTAGAGGCCGGTTTATGAGCAATCAACCTCACGAAGAAAGAAGACCGTATCAAATTCACGTTTTCATGAGAAGCTAGAAGTAAATGTGTGCCATATATTCGAGCATGACGCAAAAACCTGGTCAAAAGAATCAACATATTGTGTGTGCGTATGTTTTTTGTTTTTTTTTTTCGTTTCACAAATGCTGAGCCAGGGACAGGATAATTCACAAATGAATAAATGAAAAACAGATGTTTTTATGTATAGATATATGTGTGTCTTTTTCTTTTCACTCGGCGGAAAACTAACAAAACGAATTGGAAATCAAGTTAGAATCGCACAAAAAAGCCATAGAAAGAGCAATGAAAAAGATAACTGTGAGATATCGTAAAAGATCAGCATGAATCAGAGAGAAGACTAGAATAAAGTACATCCTACAAGATAAGTTGGGGACTCATCAAGATGAGCTTAAATGCTAATCGACTGGTGTCCATTGGCCAGCTAACACTGTAGGGAAAGACCAATTTGCCGGTAAGACGTGGCTGACGTTAGCACATTTGAGGTGGCTATGGGAGAAAATTGAAAACGTTCAGCAGTGAACTTATATAGCTAAATGGATGAATATATATATATATATATATATATATATATATATATATATATATATATATATATATAGCAATGCTCTTCCAACTCTGGAATGGAACACTCTGGTAGATGGGAAATTGAGTGCAAGTGAATATTCACTTAATTCGGTCGTACTGAACATCCTTTTCTGCATATGGAGAGGTAGAGTATCTGTTTCTGGGTCCAGAGCGAAGATTTCGACCCTACCTAGCAGTACTGGTAGGGATATCGTGTCTATAGCCACACTGAAGATCTATAATTCAATTATTTATATATATATATATATATATATATATATATATAATTATGCATGTATATGCATAAATATATAGATTATATATATATGCACGTGTGTGTGTGTCGTTTTACCAAAATATCCGGCAATTTGAACAAATTGATCAATCTATCCATCTAGCGAGTTACTCATCATTTCCTGTGTCTCGGAGAAATTTTCAAACCGTTCAAAATCATGAAATAATTGTTGTTTTGTTTTTTTCAGATTCTTTCGAGTATAATGATGATTATTCTTCATCTCAGAAGTTCTCATCAAAAGGAGGAAATAGAAAAAAAATTGGCACACATATATTGTTCATCTGCATAATCAAGACTCTCATCCTCTTTCTCCGTCCACCTCTGTCTCATATTCCCTCTCTCCTTTCCCCCCTCTCTCTCTCTATCCTATTATTTACGGGAGATCAATTTCAAATCTTTTGATTTGAAGGAAAGCCTGAAAAAAAAAGTGAAGTTACGGTGAGTGTATAGTTACCTCCCCTTTCGAAATAAGTCAACGGCGTCAAGCCACCATAACTTGAAAACATGACCTAGACTTGTGTCTAGTATTCCATGCTGTTGAGACCGGAAATATAAAAACGAGAGAAGCTTCCACCTAATGGTTGGAACAAATCTAATATCACGTTCGGCTTTTTTTATTTTCCCCAATTTCATTTTTGGACTTTTCTGATAATCACGGTATGAACGACATTTCCTTTATATTTGATACCGTTCACACTTTCAATGAATTTCTTTTCTCATTCTTTGCTACGTGATTTTATTATAAATAAAATCTCATCATCGCACTGGTATTTAACTATCAGGCAAACAAAGTTCATGCATGAGATTTCATCATCACAATCAGCAGCAGCAGCAGTAGCCTTTTAGCGTCCGTTGTTGGACATTGACATTGTCTAGTGGTCACGCCATTATATCTTTGGATCCACACTTTGTGTTGTGATGTCCAGCAGTTGTATGGTATTCTTTCAGCCTGACCAGCCCTTTGCCAATTGAGTTTTCCAATGGTTTCTAAGATATCTTCGACTCCTGCCTTTTCTCCAATGTACTGTGCTAGCTTGCGATCTCTCCATGTGAGGTAGAGCAAGATTTTCATGTACATGTTGTATGGTTCTCAGTTCCAGTGTCAATCTTTTGATTAGTTGGTGACTATCGGGATGATACATTTGTTGTTTACCCGTCTTTTTAGGATTAATGGCATTTTCTTGTTCTTGGAGGTTGAGATGGCTTTACCGAAAGCTTGCCAACCTAGAATGATTCTTTGCTTTATTTCTTCTCCTTTGAGGATTTTATGGAGAATCCTCAACCTAAGTAGCAAAATTGTCACATTTGCTCGAGTTTCTCTGCCCCTGACGGGTGCCCAATATGTTTTTTTGTTGTTTTTTTTTTGTGAGGTTTCTACGTCATGAAATAGATCCTGTTTATAAATTAAACGTTGCAACTGTCTGGAGGAGGTTCAATCAATATGGAATTTTCAATTTTATAAATTCCATGTCTTTTTTTTTTACATTAGAGATATTGTGTCAGCCATTTTTTTTAAAATTGGAGTCATATTGCGTAGAATTTAAAAGTTGCATCAGTGGAATGACATATTCGTAATATACATCTCAAAGACTCATAAGTAGTGATTCTATTCTGAACTGAAAATAAAATTTCAAAAAGTCGGGGTTTCCGATGGAAATTATTCTCTCTGTAAATTTTCTTAGAGGTCTCAACATTTCTTCACCCTATATTATCTTTTTGAACCTCAGTATATGACTGTTTCTCTCAATAACTACAAAGCTTTTTTTTGTTTGCTCGTTCTGACGAGGATTTATTACAAATGTTTTTATCTCACTGATTCGAACTCTGTCACTGAAGTTTTAAAAAGACAGTCACAAAAGTGGATTCCTTAATCAATTTGATGTTTTCATGGTTCTTTGTCTCTGCCATATATGTTATTGGCATATTCATGAGATATTTTCATTTTGTAACTATATTATTGTTATCATGAATATTATTTTGTAGCTGTCCTTGACCAGCACTTCGCAGATGAATATAAGTGTACAAAAATGATGGAAAGGTGGGAAGAAAACAAAGTTAGGTAGTTCAACAGGGGTGGTAGGGAAGTAGAATGGGAGGAATGAATTCAGGTAGTTCAATAAGAGGGTTCAAAGGAAGAGAAAGAGAAGTTACGTAGTTTGATAAAAAGGTAGGAAGTTTGAAGCGCTTGTGACAGATAAGGCTCTTACTCTTTAAAAAAATGCTTATAATTTTGAATTATTTTCTTCGATTTCATCCGTGGATGGTGACAGAGTCTGGAAGCTGGTGATAGTCCTTAATGTGTGCATTCATATCGCAACGGGCACTATGTACCGTTACCCTTTAGACCCCTCAGTGCATACAATATCACATATTCAAAGTATCAAGTCAAAATAAGGAAATATCCAAAACTGATAGAAAAGAACATCTAATAAATAAAGTGAGGCTAAAGGCACAAGAAAGAAATATAAAAGATTTAAGATATTTATGGAAGGTAAAAAGTATTATCGGAAAAAAGAAGAAGTAAAAGAGAACGAAGAAATGATCTAGAAAGAAAACTGGCCATCATAGTCAATAATTGGAAAAACGGTAGCGTCAGATTTTGAAGTCACGTGCCAAAAAATCCCATGGAAGAATGAACACGGTCAGAATAAATTGTATCCATGACATCACCAGCGTTTTCGACGAAAACATCAAGAATATAGTAAAAGACTGGCATTTAGAAATATGACGTCAATGAACCAGTCGGAATTGAGACCCACGACTTTTGAATATTTTCATTAAAAAAAAAAGAATCATGGAAGTGGTCAAGAGGAATACCGATGTCAATTTTGAAGTCTGTAGACATAACAATATGGCCGGGGTTGCTGGAACACTCACATAAACACACACACACACACACACACACACACACATACATACACACACATACATACACACCCACCCATGAATAAACAAACAAACAAAAACACACTCACATATAAAAAAGATACAACTTTTAAACACCTTTGGTCGCTACGGTTGTTCAATACGAAAGGGGAAAGAAAAAAACAAAACAAAACTAGTTAGGAAGAGGAAAATATATATATATATATATATATATATATATGTATATATATATATATATATATATATATATATATATGTATATGTATATGTATATATATATATATATATATTTATGTATATATATTTATGTATATATATATATATATATATATAATATATATATATATATATATATATATATATATATATATATATATATATATATATATATATATATATATATATATAAGAAAAACAACAAATCATAACCAGGAAAATAACAAATCAATTCAATATCGACTAGCCCATGAGCCACATTTATTAATTCGTATCCAAATCTTACAATGCATCAAACGTGCTTCTATTATTGATTAGAGGCTGGACAGCAAAACGTTTGGAATGAGTTGCAGTAAACATCTACTTGATCAATGTTCAAGTAAAACTAGTATTTTTCGATTAAAAAAAAAATCATAATTTTCGTCACTATTTACTTTCCGCTTAATTTCTGTTGCTCTTCAACTGCGAGTCGATGAATTAATCGTACGAATCGGAATAAAGAAAGAGTTTTTGGTGAGAATCCATCTAACGACCCTCTTTGCCGGAGAGTGGCTAGCTCAGTGTGCAACCGTTCTTAGCACTGAGCTACTGGAAAGTGCAAGACCTAATCAGACACATAAACTTACTCCCTATCTCGATCTCTTCCGTACCATTTTTGTTTTTAACTCGAATTCTGTTCAATTGCTATGAATTCGTAATGTTGCGATAAAAAAGCAACAACAATTTAAATGAAGGTAAATAATAGCGGAAAAATAATGATAATGATTCACAGCATACCCTGTATTCTAAATTCAGTTAATGTAGGAGAACAAGAGAGGCTGGAAGGAAAAGAGAAACGGATCAGCTCAAGGTTACGTTCCAGGAAACTCGACATTCAACCGTCCAATAGTGAAAGATCTGCATATGACAGGTTAAAATGGAGAAGAACTTGCCATCATGAAATGAAAGAAATTGACACCCAACGTAGATCAGATGCCGAGGTCAAATGGGACTCGTGCGAGCCGTGACAACAAAAAGGATTCAACAACTCTTATGTCACTTGGCAATTTTGATGCATTGTGTGGAGAGAATATGCCTTTCAAGGATTGGATTCAAAGAAAATAATCTGGACATCTTCACGACAGCGAGATTTGCCAATGATGAATAGTTATCATGTTTTTTTTTGTTTTTTTTAATAATCATTGTCTTACGTTACAGCAAGATTCCGAAAAGGTATGCTAATGTAATCCGGATAATAATTTTCATTAAAGAAATCGTCATATCTAAAATGGTAAAGATTATGCTATTTCTTTTTTAAATTTGAAAAAGCTAATGCGCGCATCAGAATATGACAGGCAGGTAAGCGATAGTTCAAACCGAATCCTATTTCTCAATAAGGTCGATGGTAAAGGCATATACAATTACGCTCCCATGCACACGTACGCACACATACATCAGGGCACTTAAGTACGGATTTTAACAAAACTCAAACGAATATTGCTCACATCGAGATGAATACACACACAAACACAAACATATATATATATATGTATACGAAAACTAGAAAAGATTACTAAGAAAAGCTGCCTATCCGTCATTTCTAATCATATATATATATATATATATATATATATATATATAGAGAGAGAGAGAGAGAGAGAGAGAGAAGGGAAAGAAAGAGGGAGAGAGTGACTGGGAGGTAAGAGATAGAAGGAGTGACATAGGATGGGGAAGGTTATTGCATGTCTTGATTCTGTGATAGTTACCACAGGTTCAGCGTTTCACCTTTTGTGAGTCAAGAACACCAATTCGAGAGAGTGGCATTACGAAATTATTCGTTCCAGCATCCAAACCCCCTTAATTCATGACATCCACCTGACCATACTTGTGCCATACAAGGAAAAGCTCATTTGATATTGAAATTAATATAAAGTGATTTTAACACACAGAGAGAATGATACTGAAACTAACAGACACATACTGACAAAAACACAAAAACATATCCAAATCCAAAATGCTAACCCTGGAAAAAGTAGACCGCTAAATCTACCAAGGATAACGAATCTCTATGAAACCCTCAAAAGGGGAAGAAATAAGGCTAAAATCACCTTTGGATGGTAAGCCTTCAACAGAGCGAGCTTAACTTTCGTGAACAAAAAAAATTCATTTGTTTTGAAAACAAGGGTATACAAGCAATGTTACCTCCCGTTAGTCACCTATAGGAATGAAAAATGGAACTCAACCAAAAGTCTGACCCTCAAACTGAGAACCATGTAACACGCATATGAGAGATTCATGCTCAACATCACATGGAGAGATCACAAAGTTGTGTGGTATATTAGAGAAAAATAGGAGTCAAGGATATCATAGAATCCATTAGAAAACTCGAATGGCAATGGGCTGGTCATGTTGCAAGAATCTCAGATAACTGTTAGACATCAGGAATCATTATGTACATCCCATAAATATCATAAACAAAACTGTGGCTGGGAATATATAGAATGGCATGACGAACTAGACAACTTCAGAAAGTATTGGATCTGCAACCCCAATGACAATGGCTGGCAAATCCTGGGGAAAGTTCATGTCCAACGATAGACACTAAAAAGCTCATTATTATGACTATGCAATCTGCAATGCCAGCAGGAATTGGTCTCTCAATTGCCAATTACGAACATTGGGTCACTACTTTGGAAACGTGCAAATCGATCGTCTTGACATTTTTAAACACACAATATAGGATATAGTTTAGTTGACCAAGAGTATTTTACCTCAAATTATCTGCATTTGACTGGAACTTTGGCAGAATTTTAACAACTGGATTTCAAACTGAACAAAACGATTTGTTTGTTATTGAAAATAGTGTCATGATTTTTTTGCTGAGTATAGTAACATTGACTTCATACATTATAAATGTCAAAATCTAAGTAATTATTTTTTCTCATCAAGTTTAGAAAAAAATGGGCTAATTTGTTCCTAGAAAAACATTTTAGAAAGTTGAGAATAAATTTTTCTAACATTTTGATTGCCTTTTGAAAATAAAGTGTCGATTTTCCGATGAGAAATTTTGTGCATGCCTACATACTAAGTCCATTCTCGTCAATGAATTCTAGAATATATTTGGATCTAGATGGGATTTTTTTTTTTTTTTTTTGCTGGGGGTGGAATGAAATTGCTAAACTTGTTCAAGCGCGAAAAGTCTATTTTAATGAACAGAAAAAGTCACTGTTCCTTGTATATGGAAGCATGAAGTGAGGCAAAGAGACGGACGAACGAAGACAGTGACAGGAGAGAACTCAAGATGGATAGCAAAATAATTTGTTTGACTTTTCACTTACCGTAGTTTTGAATTCATTGGAGTCGCAACGCCATATCCTTTCGAATCCAGATTTTCGCCGACTTTCATTGTATTGCAAGGCTTTCTTTGATTGTAATAATCATTCATGACCGACTCCAGAAAGAACGCGTATGTCCCCTTCGATTTTCGCACTCTTCTAACGGCCTCTGAGGTCGTTGAAACGAATACGGATGTGTCTTGGGACATCACTTCCCAGATTCGACGATATATCGAAACCTGGGACGTCTGAAGAGAGAAGAAAATAGAAGACGGGTGAAGATTAGAGACAAAGTGATACATTGAAAATAAAAGAGAAATAAGCGGATGTTTATGTTATGCTAGCGAAGATTTCACAAGTTATACGTTGTTTCCTGGTCGGAAGATGTTCAGTGTCATGAAATAGACATATGGGATGCGTCTTCTACGAGTACACAAATACCACTAACTGACAATGAGACTTTCCTGTCCAAACCATAGATGTATATAAAGGTATAGATGTATATGAACAGACTGTGATATGTGTGGGGCGTATGTGTATGTGAATCATGATAGATGTAGAACAGTATGCAACATTGAGTGATTCTGAATGATTTTACTTGGTACACTCAAACAACGTCCCCTCTCTTCTGGTAATAATTTGCAAAAGTGTCTGATAGTCAACTAGATATTCGAATAACCTGCTACATGCACGCAGAAAAATATCATAAGATACCTGCTACGTGCGTTCAAATAAACATTGATTGGGAGGGTCATTGCAAAGAAGAAACATCCGCTGTTTTCTGTAAATAAGCTAGTGTGCATAAATTCATATACCACAAGCTTCATACCAGAATAATACGTAGTACAAAGTGGGCTCATTACAGTTCAGATAACATTACCCGTTGATCAAGAACTGTGACTATGGAGTTAGAGGGAGATCATTCAAACACTTGCACAACGAACTCCTGACCCGCAGTGCAATGTGTCATGAAATGCCTTAAATCATTTCCCTAATGAGCGAAGTTTGAACAAAAAATTGGATGCAATGAGTATGAAATTAGATACCGATCAGAAGCAATTAAGTTGTTGTTGCCAAATGAATTAGTCAAAAAGGGAGGCGTTATATATATATATATATATATATATATATATATATATGTGTGTGTGTGTGTGTGTGTGTGTGTGGCGTATGTGTTTGTGTGCGTATGTATATATATATATATATATATATATATGTACGTATGTATGTATATATATATATATATATATATATATATATATATATATATATATATATCTGTATGCATGTATGTATGTATGTATGTATATATATAGGAATAAAGACATTTCAGATAAATACACGTAACTTGTATGTTTTCCTAATATATAAATACATGTGTGTGTGTATTAACCGTATAACGAAGGGAGGCCATTTCAAATAAGTTTCTACATAGTATAACGCAACTTATAATTTATTCCGTCGAAACAAATATGTTCATTCATTAAATACATAACAGTCGCGTTGGAAAAAACGAATCAACCAAGATTAAACGAAATGAAAATTTAGGTTGACAGCAGTTATTTGGCTTTTGCATTACTGGTAGCTGTTTAGCTCAATGGTAAGTGCATGGCGACGTTTATGCAGCTACCCTATCGATGACAGGTTCGATCCCTGCAGTAGCCCAATTTCTTTCAGTTGTTCATTCCATTTATGTTGTCTTGATTCAGTTATATATTAACCTTGCAACGACGGGGGATCATTTCAAACAATTTTCTCTATCATATAAGACAATCCATAACTCAGTCTGTCCGAACAAATATGTCCATTTCTTGCCAAGTTTAGGCCGAGGGACCGATTCTTCATTTAACAACTGGGATAAGGGATAATTCAAATAGAGTTTTAAATTATTTGATACGTTCATAAGTACTCTGTCTGATTACATATGTATTTCCGAATTATATATATATATATAGAGAGAGAGACAGACAGAGATAAGAAATGATAATGTATATATATGTGTGTATATATATATATATATATATATATATATATATACACACATTCAGACACATCAGCATTAACAGTAGTAGTTATTTAACATATATATAGTTTGTTTGTTTTTTTTTAATTGGGAAATTATTTCCAATGTCTGTTAATAATAGTAGAGATATTACTAGCACCCTACAGCCAGCAAATATTCATACACATACCTATATTTTCGCTACACCCGCTCACAACTTTTTTCTCCATCATGACAAGAAAAGAACGAACATACTAATAGAGAAAACTACTGAAAAAAAGCCTTCCATATCATAAGAGTCGTGGAACCCCCCCATCCCTCCCCTGTCTAGGCATGAGCTGTTTGATTCTTTACTGGGGGAATGAGACTTGTTTGTGTATGTCATTTATTACTCCGCTCTCTCCCACCAAAAAAAATGCAGAATAGTCTCCAGGACAAATATCGAAATTTGGAGAAAGGAAATGAAATAAGTACAGATATAATGAAGTTTGTTGATTGAAATAAGGTGCGTGTGACTTTTTTTCTCCTTCTTCGAATAACAGAAGCCAGTCTCAGAATCCTTAGAAGTCATTCATAGTAAAGAAAGAAATCTGTTTTTAATGCGTTATGAAGTCGTAATGACTGCATTATGATGTCACGAGCACTCGGAGTCGTTTAATGCAACAGCTGCAGCACATAGCGCTGATCTCGAAGAAAATAGAAGCGGGAGAGAGAGTACATGGCGAAAGAAAAGAAGAACTGGTCTGGGTAGTTACTGGATAGAAACTGTCATGTGGATAACGTTTTTTTAATGGAAAGAAAAGTAGGAAAATGGCTGATCTATTTGTGAAGTTACTTCGCTCGCCTTTTGATGCGCTCTGATCATTGAAAAGTTAGAATATCTAGAGAGCGAGCCTGAATGATACTGAACCAGGAAGGAAGGATCGATTAAGCATAAACTCACATGGCAAAATAATCCCCCATCACAAAAAAAAAACATTAAAAGGGAATAATTGAAAAGGGAATTTAAAAAAAAAAAAAAAAGTTTCTATCGACATAAGAAGTGAAAGTTCAAATTTCCAGCCCTCTGGCTCTATTAGAACGGCCTGTGCCACATACATAATACATGGATACATAGATACATACATGGCCAGATAGATCGGCTTTGAAGAACTATGTTAATAATTTTGGTTGGCATTTTTAACAAAAACGGAGAGTGTATGAGTTGGTTTGATTAGTATGAAATACTCGGACGACGATTGCAAAATACGAGAAAGATTGAAAGAATAAGAGAGGCATACGGGAGAATGCAATGAAAGGAATCGGTTGCAACGGAAGATAAAAATGACGCTAAGGTCTATCTTTGTATCTGTATACATATTCACACACATACGTGTGCACACACACACACACACACACTTATATATATATATATATATATATATATATATATATATAGAGAGAGAGAGAGAGAGAGAGAGAGAGAGATAGATAGATGGATGGATGGATGGATAGATATATTAACATACTCAACCAAAACTGTGGATACGGGTTTCTTTAGTTTTTAAGTTGGTCTGTCAGCCTTGCTAAGTATATATATGTATATATATATGTATATATATATATATATATATATATATATATATATATATATATATATATATATATATATATATATATATATCAAGAGTACAGGCGACTGCATCAATGGATAAAAAGGAATGAGAATTTGAACATTTACACATTATGAAGAGAAAAAACTTCCTATTTCTAATTTTCCACCCCACCTCCTTTACTATGTGATTCATGCTAAAAATTCATCCTCTAGTTTATACCTGGAAGAGTTCACACTCGTCTTTTTTAATGAATTCAGATTTTTTTATGATCACCACCAGACAAAAGGCGAGAGAAGAAATCACTTTTCCATTTTTATAATCGATTGCCTCAACAAGACTAACCGTCAAAAGACATTGGCCACGTGACTGTTTCTGTTGATTGACTAATCGAATCACACACACACACATATATATATATATATATATATATATATATATATATATATATATATATATATATCGATAAATATATATATAGCTATAGCAATAGACCTAGGATAAACAAGATAAGCTATAGCTATAGACGTAGGATAAACAAGATAAGAATTTGGAATGAAAACAATTTAGAGGGTTTATTACCGGTTTATTTTTTAGCTAAATGGTATCAGCAACACTGCATTGAAGCAACTACCCTATCAGTTGCAGGTTCGATTCCTACAGCAGCCCCATATATATATATATATATATATATATATACATATGCATACATCTATATCTATATACATACATGTATATATATATATATATATATATATATATATATATACACATGTATATATATATATATATATATATATATATATATATATATATATGTATACATACAAAATTGCAAAATATTTGAGTGATTATCAAAGATTAAGTGTGATTATGAAATGTTTGTTTTAATCTTTAATCAATAAACATTGAATTTAGAAATTTTGATTACAATTCTTTTATTATTGGAAGTATATTATCAATCAGTCTGTTCATATCTCTCTCTCTCTCTCTCTCATATATATATATATATATATATATATATATATATATATATATATATATATAATGTGTGCGTGTGTGTGTCTGTGTGTCTTTGTCTGTGAGTATCTATCTGTCTATTTCGGTTAATAGATATCTACAGGAATTCTTCAAATACCGTTCTTTACATGGTTTTGGGATGTTTGAATGGCTATTTGATAACACTGGTGCCAAACAAAAATATAGTCCCTTCAAAAATATCCTATATAGAGAGATAGATAGATAGATAGATAAAGAGTGAGAGAGAGAGAGATATTGAGAGTGAGGTAGATACCGGTCCATATCTATCCATTTCAATCAGTAGGTATCATTTTTTTCTGTTAATAACTACATATCTATATATGTGCGTGTGTGTGAATGCAGTCTACGTTAGTGATTAGACAGTGGGTCTCATTTGCTAACCATCGTTTTATTACACACACCCTGCAGCTACTCATCAAGTATTGTTTAATCTGGCACAGGTAAGCAATAGTGAATCAACTCGTGGGGATCACAACGCATTATACGAGTGAATATGTCTGCGAGACGATGCTGCTAGAAATCAGTCTGAGGCAAGTGTCTAATGTAGGTGAATATGTAGCGGTAGAATCGTAGAAAGAGAATGATGAAGACGGATAGAAATGTAGCAGAGACAGAATATACCTTCCTTAGCAATACATATATTGTATCATTATTCTTTTCTGTAATTCTCAATAAAACATGAAACATTCTTAATAAAGGGTTGTGCTTTACATAATAATAGTATGGAAGAGCATCGTCTCTTGCTCATTTTTTTCTATCATCCACGTATTTTAAACACAATGTGTATCCATACATATTATATATGCTATACATGTTTTGACGGCACGGGTACACTGGTATGATTAGTGAAGTGAAATGGTGAATTGTACATTTGAAGTGATAAGTAAATTGATGGCGTGACAAATATGACAATGAAACAGCATTAACTGTCAATAAGATGCACCGAAAGAGAGAGGAAAGAGAATCAGAACGTGAGAAAATGGGCGAACGAAAAAGAGAAAGAGAAACAGAGTCTGAAAGAGATAGAAATATAGAGGGTGAGAGTCATGGGCCGGGGGAGTGGAAGCCGCAGAAGAATCCTGGCGGCAGAGACTTTGAACAAGGATGCTGGAGAGACGAAGACATGCAGGTGTCAGCTTTGTTCATTATCAATAAAAATCCCTACATCACGCACACTTCCACTCGGCAGCTTTTCAACCGAGCTTTGCTGTTTTGCAATGCCTTTCATCTCCAATTACCACCTGGATAGGAACTAATATCGTGGCTATTCAATAATATAACATAATTTGTTAGATTTCCATTCTCTCTTCGTTCTTCAATCGGTGTGTTATGATTTGTGCCTCCGACCGTATGTGGATATTACATACAGGCAGTCTTCCAGGAGAATTCTGAGCAGAATCATTACTACTGAGTTTGTATTTGTTTGTTTTTAGGGGTGTCTCTTGAGACGTTTTTTTTTTTTTTTTTTTCATTTCTTGATTTCGTTCAGTTTTTCTTTCTTTTTTTCTCCATTTCAGGTTGTTTCCTTTTTCTTCTATAGTTTCTCTTTCCTTGTTTTCTTTCCGCTCATTGTATCGTTCACTGTTAATTTACTCCCCGATGCACATTTACTATGTTTTGTCCTTCTTTCTCCGTAATTCAATTCTTTGATATTCCTTGTTTTTCCCCTTTCATTCTTTTTTACTATATCAAGTTCTTCAGAAAGTTCAACCAATTGCATTTCGTCTTTCTTACTTCTGAAGTCCTTCATAAGTTTAACTACTTCTATTTCCTTCTTCTTCGTCTCTCACCTCTCAAGTCCTTCATGGGTCAGCCAACTTTTATTTCATTTTTTATTCTTTCTTTTTCTTTCTCTTTTTTCTCGCTAATCCTTTATAGATCTACCGATTTCATTTTTCTTTATCTTTCTTTTTTTTTCTTCTTTCAAGTTCTCAAGTCTCGCAATTTTTATTTCTTTCAATGTTTTTCTTCTTTCTTTCCAAGTCCTTTAAAAGTCTAGCAAATTCTATTTCTGTTTTCATCTTTCTTTTCTTTTTTTCTTTTCAAGTCATTCATGAGTATGCCGATTTTACATTTCTTTTTCATACTTTATTTCTTTCTTCTTTTCCTCTCGAGTCCTTCATGGGTGTACTGAATTTAGTTCTTTTTTCTTTCACTCTTCCTATCTTATCTTCATTCTTTCTTTTTTATCGAGTTCTTCATAGGTCTTTCTACTTTTATGTATTTTTCCATTCTTCCATTTTTCTCTTCTTCCTTCTCAAGTCTACCAATTTTCATTTCCTTTTTTTTTCAATCTTTTTCTTTCTTTTTACTTTTCTGAGTCATCTATAAGTCCATCAATTTCTATTGTCATTCTTTCCCTCTCTCTTTCTGCTCAATTTTTTTCATTTTTGTCCTCCTGTCTTCTCTTTTTTCTTTCTTCTGAAGTCTTTTATAGGTCTAGGATTGATGTATATTTTCCGTCCTTCCTTTCTTTATTGTTCTTTCTCTTTTTCCTTCCAAGTCAAATTTCTCTTTCTATTTTCATCCTTTCTTCCTTTCCTGTCAAGTTCTCCATAAGTCAAACAATTGCTATTCATCTCTTCGTCTTTCTTTTCATTTTTCTTCCTCTTTTCTTCTCAAGTCCTTCATCGGTCTACTAATTTGTATTTCTTTTTTCATTCTTTCTTCTTTTCCTCCCTTCATTCTTTGTGTTAAGTTCTTCAGAAATCTGCCAACTATTACTTCTTTTTTCATTCACTTTTTCCCTCTTTTCTCTTGAGTCTTTCATAGGTTAACAAATTTCTGGGCTTTTTTTCATATTTTCTTTTTTGTTTTCTTTTGAAGTCCTTCATAGTTATACCAAGTCCTATTTCTTTTTTCATTCCTTTTGTTTTTTCGCACAAGCGCTTCAGAGGTCTATCGAATTATTTTTCTTTTTTCATTTTTTCTTTACTTATTTATTTCTTCCTTATACTCCTCTCAAGTCCTTCATCTTTCTACCTATTCCAATTTTTTTTTCATTTCTTCATTCTTTCTTCCTTTTTTTCTTTCTTAAATCCGTCATGGATCTACCTATTTCTATTTCTTTTTTCATTCATTCTTTCATTTTTTTCCCCCCGAATCTTTCAGATGTTTACAAATTTCTATTTTTTTTCTCATCCTTTCTTCCTTTTATGGTCCGTCAAGTGTCTACGAATTTCTATTTATTTTTTCTTTCTTTTTTCTTTCTCTTCAAGTCCTCCTTAGGTTTACCAATTTCTTTTCTTTTTTTTTTTTGTTCTTCCTTTCTATATTTTTTCCGGTCAAGTTTTTCGTAGGTCTGCAAACTTTTATTTCTTTTTCATCCTTTCTTTCTTTCCACAAAAGTATTTTATAGGTCACCAATTTCTATAATTCTTTTCATGTTTTCTTTTCCCTCTCTTCAAGTCCTTCATACGTCTATTAATTCATACTTCTTTTTCCATTCTTTTTTCATTCTTCCTCTTCTGTCATTCATAGATCAGCCAACTTTCATTTCTTTCTTCATTTTTTTTTTCATTTTTCCTCCCTGTCTTTTTTCCTTTTAAGATCTACATATGTCTACTGATTTTTCTCTACCTTTCTTTCTTTCCTTTGTTTCTCCTTTCTTTCCACACAAGGCTTTTATAGCTCTATCAATTTCCTTTTTTTTATGTTTCTTTTTTACCTCTTTCTCTTCTTTCCTCTCAAGTTGTTCATAGTCCTAAAAATTTCAAATTCTCATTTCACCTTTTTTGTTATTCTCAAGCTATTCATAAATGTAACAATTTGCATTTCTTTTTCATTCTCTTTCTTTTTCTCTCCAAGTCCTCCAAAAGTATACCAATTTATATTTCTCTTTCCATCCTTTCTTTACTCTTTTCCTTCAATATTTTTTTCTCTGTCGGCCAACTTTTATTTCTTTTTTCATTCTTTCTTCCTTTCTTTTTTCTGTTCAAATCATTAATAGGTCAATCAGTTTTTCATTTATTTATTCATATTTTTTTTCTTTTTTGCCTCTCAAATCATTTATAGGTCTACCGAATTCCTTCTTTTTTTCTTCTCAAGTCTTACACAGGCTGATCGAACTCTATTTTTTCTCGTTCTTCCTTTTTTCTTCCTTTTTTTTTCCTTTGAAGGGATTCATAGATCTACCAGTTTCAATTTTTCCTCATTATTTCCTTATTTCTTCTTCCCTCACAAGTCGGCCATGAATCTACGAATTTTCGTTCCTTTTTTTATACTTTCTTTCCTTCTGATGTATTATTTTTTTCTTCTCAACTACTTCATGTATTTACAAATTTTGATTTCTATATTTTTTCTTTCCTCAGAAATCCATCATAGGTCTACCAATTTTAATTCATTTTTCATTCTTCCTTTTTTTTAAATTTCTTTTCAGGTCCTTCATAGGTCTACCAATTTCCATTTCTTTTTTCATTCTTCCTTTCTTTCTTTTTTTTTTTTTCGTGTCGAATCTTTCATTGGTCAGCCAAATTCTATATTTCTTTTTTCTTTTCTGAATTCAAAGTCCTTCATAGGTCAACCAATTCTAATTTCTTTTTCATTTTTTCTGTCATTCATAGGCCTGTAAATTTTCATTTCTTCCTTCATTTTTATCACTTTTCCGTCCTTTTTTTTCGAGTCCATGATAGATCTACAAAAGTTACGCTCTTCTTTCATTCATTCTTCCTTTTTTTGCATTCAAAGTACTTCGTAGGTCTTCTAATTATCATTTCTTCTTTCGTTCTTCCTTTGTTTCTTTTTTTTCCTGAGTCATTCATAGGTCTATCAATTTCTATCTCTTTTTTAATTCTTTTTTCTCTTTTGTTTTTAAAATCCTTCGTATGCCTACCATTTTTATTACTTTTTTCATTTTTCTTTCTTTTGTTCCGATATTTCTTACTTCCATTAGTTTTGAGTTCTCCATAATTCAATTAATTTCTCTTATTCTATCCTTCTGTTTTCGTTTCTGTCTTTCTTCACGAATTCTTTCTTCCATTCATTACACTGAGCTATTTGTTCTTTCTCTCTCCGCACTTTAATTCCTCCTTTTTTTTTTCCTTTTATGCAACCGTCTTTTTCCCCTTTCTTTTCTTTTCCTGTCCATTTTTCCGCCTTTCTTTTTTCATTCTTTTCTTCATTCCTACTGTTTTTCTGATCCGATATTTTTCCCTATTTTCTCAGGATTCAATTCTCCCTTCCCTCAATCTCCCCTTTTTTTTCTTTCATTTATTCTTCACCTCTATCTTACTTCATTGTTTTCTTTCTTCCCTCCCTGCCCTCTCTTCAACTGTTCCTTCTCTTTTAAATTTCTTCTTTCCCGTATTCTTTCTAACGATTACTTTCTTTTTTTTACTTTTTCCTTCCGTTCTTTGCTACTGTAGTTTATATTTCCTTTCCACTATGTAGTCCCCACCCCACTTTGTTGTTCATTCATTTTCTCTTCTTCCTTTTTAATTATTTCTACCATTTTCTCTAGTCATAATTTAACTCTATCTTCCTTCCCTCCATTTCTTCTTCACTGCCTTCCTTCCATTAATTTCAATCTATAAATTAATCCATTATTTCTCTCCTGGGGTGAATAGAAGGTTTTGAAAATTAATCTAACATATTGATTATTTCAGTAATTGATTCTTCATCTATAATTGTACACAAATGTTGTCTGTTAAACACACGTATCGATGCTGAGGGCTGATCTAATGAATTCTTTCAAATGCAATACCAATCAATCACTTTATGCAGGACCATCTACATTTAAAACTTTATCAGGTAAAATCCTTTCATCGTTTAAAATAGGAATTTTCAATTAATGTATACGTAGAAGAAAGGTTAGTTAGTCCTCTGAAAACTTAAGATACAATGTTATCGGTCAGAATGATCTGTTGATAGCAACAAATATGAAGACAATGATGCCAATTATAAATGGAATTATAAAAAGACTTCCTCTCAGAACTTGAAACTTAAGAAAGAGGCTGATGAATACATCTGCCGAGATGTTTTGTTGATTATAACAAAAATGAAGACAATAGCTCCAATGTATGGTGTAATAGAAATATTTCATCTGAGAGACTCAGTCAATACAGGTAGCTCGAAAAATGTATTGTCTGATAATTTTTTTTTTTACTAGTGGCTACCTGGAGTAGGGCCTCTCGGCCACTTCTTATCAAAATGTTGTTTACGAAAAAGGAAATTATTAATGCTGCAAAATATGTTTCAATAGCTCATTGATTTTAGAATTGTAAAAGTTAGAAACACTATCTGACATGTTTAGAATGTAGGCTAAAAGATAGATAATAGAAGTAAAATGAATTGCAAGCGATAAAATAGTCAAAGTTATAAATATTGATGTTGCAAAAGATAAGAGAAAGTCAGACGCCAACATCAGGTAAATAAATTATTCACGTTCGATTTAAAAAAGTCGAGATCGTATTATTCAGGTAAACATCGAAAAGGGAGTTTATCCTGCATAGAAACTGTTGTTAGGAAGAAGTTATTAGCATGGAACTCGTGAGGAATCCTGGAAAATCCGAAGAGTATGGATGTGCTTTACAAGCTAAGTGAGTTTCGTCTGAAAAATTCATGGACAGGAAAAACTAAAGACTGTAGTTCATCTGAACACTTTTTTTAAAAGTAACATTAATTTATTTGCAGATTCTAACAAAGAACGAGAATCTTTTTTTATTATCTAATAATACAATATAATGATTGGTTTACATGTAGATTTAAAATAATTATTTAGACACTGGGATCAGTCTCAAAGCTTAAAACGAGTAAAATGGCCAGGCTAGAGATTTAATTAAAAAGAAAAGAAAACTCTTAACAAATATTAAGATGGCCGAAAATATTAGATACTCAATACTAAATGCCACGTGATATCAAATGAATTACACAAAAAAAACTCTTCGTAAAGAATATAATAGCAATTAAGCAACCAAAAGTAATCTTGAAGTGTAAAATCATTTACATTGCAATTTAAATGGACCACATAGCGTATTATTTACAATAACAAAGTGCGATTAGTAATTGGTGTAAAAGGTATATTGGTCATGTTAGAATGGCTGGACTACAGTTTACGATCATCATGTGATCACGACATCAGAAGATGAGGAAAGAAATATTTTCATATTTGTAGCTTCATCTAATAGATCTTGCCCTTTCGAAATAAAAAGGATTCTGTAATAAAAATGCTTATAGATGCAAATAACAGAAACTCAATTACTAATCTAATTCCTTTCTTTTCAATAACGAACCTGAAATTAACTAAAACGTTACATTTTATACAACTTCTCGCTCATTGTCTCGGTTTCAAGCACATATTCGTTTATAAAACCTCTTTCGCTTTTGAAAGTTTTTAGCTTTTTTTTTTGAGAGTTTTCAAAATATATTCAACAAGTCAAGTGGACTAATATTTTAAACTTTGCTACCTTTATGACTCTGTCTCTGATGATTTTCCGCATAAGGATAATGATATTAGTCTCAAAGACCACAAAATGAAATTTTTGTAGAGTGTGAGTAATGGCAAATCCCAAAATCTGAAATAACTTAATGAATAAAGAAAAATGCGTGGGCTAAATTGTAATGATACCACTAACAATGATGAAAATGTTCCAAATAACATGGATACGCAGCAATGGAAGATCACAGAATTTCAAAAAATCAGTTTTGTCAAACAATGCATTGACCGAGAAAACAGTGGTGAAACAAACAGAAAACCACGAGGAATTCTCTTCGGGGAGCAGATATGAACTTTGGCCTTAAGATATCTCCAGAAAACAAGTTTGTTTGAACGCTATCAGTTCTAGATTTTGTTTCTTCATTTTGCTTTTTACTTTTGTTTATTCAACTTCCCACAATCTGAGTTTAAGAAGACATGCTTTTCGCACAAGAAAAAGACCGACAACGTTAAATGACTGGGTGCTTAAAATGTTTTACTATTTTGGTTTTTTTTTTATTTTCCTACTTTTCAGCAGCGGAACCTCCACAGATGATTTAAAGATCAACAATATTTCAAATAAATTTCAAATAAGAATAAATCCTGACTTTCTTTTCATACTGCAGCCATGTGATAGATTTCTCGTATAATCTTCTTTTATTTAAGTCACATTGTTTTCAAATTTTCCTTCATAAAATAAAGTAAAGAATTGCAAGGCAGAATATAATCAGAATTAGAAACAGAAAAGAGAAAATAAATTCAAAGTACAAAAGCATAATTCTGCTAAATGTTCTGAAATTTGCTTGTCATTTATTCCTTCTTTTTGTACTTTGAATTAGTCTCTCAGTGACAAATTTGATTAAAATTTATCAAAAACTTCTATAACGATCAGTGACAATTTCCATGTCATGTACAAAGTTTCAGTACATGCAAACCCTGCTTAACGCCCTTTCAAATGAAGCCAAACTTATTTACCGCGATTTTAAATAAAAGAAGCATCAATTTCCTCTTTTACGCATTTAATCACACTGATTAGCTTGAAGATTATTACAAACTGCCTAAAAAGGTGTTGATCTCAGGGTACTTGCAAAACAGTTCCTAGCCGATCAGGCATGGACCCTTCATGACGTCTAAAGGTTTCCCCTCAGATCTTGAACCAGGGTGTTGACTACCTGTAGTTGTCATTCCTGAGGTCATCTTCATATAACTTTTGCAATGTGTCAGGGCCCATTTTCCTGCTGGAAAATGCTATGTAGAAGACAGTTGTCATGAAGGAGTGCACCTGATCTTCGATAAGTTATCATAGGATCCAGTGTTTCCTAGCAGTATGTGCCCCGATCAATTACATCATCTTCACCGGCTCAATGTTTACTCACAGCCACATTTTTTTCAAGAGAAAACAAAATCTAATTGAACAAGGTATCCCTCACAAATTGCTGCAAGAGCAATTTTCGACACGCATTTCCATTCAGGGTGCTTTCAGCAATGTAAATTAGTGGGCATGCGTACACAAAAATGTGCAATTTACAGCACAGTAATCGTTTTGCTGTCATGCATTTGAAGGAAAAGCCTCCTTTCTCTTTTTTGGCATTGTTGGCTGTCCAATGCCTTATCAACAGTTAGTACTTTATCCTTGTTCGAATCACTGAACGCGAGCAATTCTCAAACTGCGCTCTTTTGGAAATGCTCTGACCTAGACATCTGTCCATAACGATTTGGTTTTATCAAAGTAAACTCAGATATTCCTTCATGCCCATAACTGTGCCATTCAAAACATCAAAGTCAAGTTCTCTTTGATTAATTGCATTTATTGACATTGATTTTATTGATCGATTATCATGAAATCGTCTGACGCGAGTAAACACTGGAACAAATTGATAGCATAATGCAGAAAATGCCTGCATTATTTCTCATGTATTTCACTGACACACACTCCACCTTCTGCTACAAGTTTTGAATCCCCTCCACGAGATGGATCCTGGGGACTCCAGCTCTGGGGAAGCACCTTCCCATCGCATTAAAAGAGGGGTCTTCTGATGACTTTGTGACACTGGCTGAAGGGATTGGCCATTGTTTGTGCTTATCCTTTCTTATGTGTAAGGGATGATCCTCACTGAACCAACCTTGTGTCGTATTTTTCCCGGTAAAGAAGCAAATAAATATAATTGCTCGATCGAAAAAAAATCTATTGTATATTCGCTGAAATTAGAACAGGTAAGCAGTCATTGAAACGGAGAATGGTAAGATTAGTAGTCATTATAGTAGCAAAATTTTCGCAAACCATACTTGCTAAATATTGCACTATAGCAGGCGCTCATTTGGGTTAACTTTTTTTCCTAAGCCTCGTTAATTTTAGTCAGAGGCTGCAATAGTACTGATTCAGAGAGAATGTGACAAATTAGCTTGAAATTAACTTGATATTAATCACGCTGTGGTAAGCGCATTTTGGGATTTACTGAGTTCTGTGTGGAGCATTTACGAAGGATCGATCTCGATACATTAGGGGAAAAGTTTGTGAATTTAGTTTGGTAAGCATCACTCGACAACCAACACCAATTGTATGTAGTTAAGTGCAGCTTAACCTAGCTCAAGGCTGCTGTAATGGGTATCCAGCAAGAATCAATCTTATTAAACTCAGGGATGATTTTCAGTAAACGTCTCAGATAATTACACAGCTTTGAATGGTTCAGGGCCTCAATAAGTGGTATTTTAATGAGGATCAAACTCATTGCACCAACAATCGTGTGCATGACGAGCTCGGTAACCCATAGCTGCAGTTTATGTACATACTTGAATAATATCCGCAACAATAACAAATGGATGAGTTATACAAATATATATTTTTTTTAATTGAATTTATAGCAAACAAGAAACGGCACGCTAGAATGATTTCTTTCCATCGATTCTCTGGAACTTTTCATATTTCCCGTTTTTTTAATAATATAGACAAATAAGTTAACTGAATCGTGTAAAAAAACGATTTTTTTTCAATATAAGAAACATATCTGTTTTATTAATGAAAAACCAGAGATTTCTACATATGTTATCCATCCTTCCCCTGAATTGTTATCACCATCATCATCACCCGAAGTAGAAATAGTAGAAGCAGTCGTGAAGCAGACACAAATACCCGAACATAACAGTTGTGTGCCTCTTTATATACTCTGATAATACCTGTAAAAATAATACATGGATAAATTATACGAATATATATGTTTGTATAAATGTATTTATTGCTACAAAACAAAAAAAGATTCAGACAAAAATGTTTTTTCCTATCGATTTTCGAAAAATCTTCATATTTACTCGTTGGGGGGATGGGTCATAATTCAAAAGAATAAGGCAACTTATCTGTACCAAAAATACGAATTAGTTATTTTAATATAAGAGACATTTCAGTTTAATTCATAAGAAAATCATCATCATCATCATCAGTAGTAGTAGTAGTAGTAGTAGTAGTAGTAGTAGTAGTAGTGATGCAGACGCCAACACACGAACACACTAGTTGTTTGCTTCAGGGAAGGTGAACGCACTCTCTACTTGCTCGCTTTTTCGTGACCAAGACCAAATGAAAACCAAACAAACAAACCAGAGCTAGGGAAAACAATTAAAACTTCTCTAAGATAAGATTAATCAAAACCCTTTATATACTAACGGCGCCACATGCTTTTTTTTATTCGAATAATTTGAAATTTGCAAGTCTTCGAAGCACTTCTAAGTCCAATCCTTTTCAATAAACGTTAATGTTTACCTGAATGTTTTTTTTTCTATCGTTCAATGTTAGTTGTCTCCGAATAGCCTACAAATATCAATGAAAAAATATAATTACAATATTCTTTCTCTTCCCACGTCCTTCAATTTTGCTAAACATTCAATTTATCCCTCCCCCAATCTTCCTTTCTGTTCCTATGCATCTAACCTAATCAGTCCCTACCCTGCCTTCCTTCTGTCGTATCTTTCTTCCCTTTCTTTCGAGTGATTTTCTTCTTTTTTTTTCTCTTTATTTCGTTTTCTCTATTCCCTACTGTTTGTTATATTTTCCTTTCATATCTTCTTCCTATCATAGTTTTTCCCCTCCTGTTGTTTCTTCATTATCTCCCCGTTCTTCTTATTTATTTCCAGCCTCCCAACATTTCCTTCTTCCTTTCTTTCCTTCTTTCCGTCTCTCTTTCATTCCTTTCTTCCATTAATTCCAATCTATAAATTGATCCATTATTTCTGTTCTGAGATGAATGGAGGGTTTTGAACATTAATCCAACATATCGATTATTTCAGTAATTGATTTTTCATTTATAAATTCCAGTTGTACACAAATAGTGTCTGTTAAACACACGTATTGATTCCTCTAGCTGATCGGATGTAATGTCAATCAATCACTTTAAATAGGACCATCTACCTTTAAAACATAATCAGGTGAAATCCGTTCATTGTTTAAAACACAGATTTTCAATTAATATATGCATGGAAGAAAGATTGGTTATCTTTTCAAAATTTTAAATACACGCTAGATTTTCCTGTGTTCGCATTCAAAATATTTCCAAAATGTTTGTCGTTATTAAAGAGTCTTTTGATAGACTCTTGGTCAGGATACAACACAAAAAAGCCCAAAGAATATATTGACCCGAATATTCTGTTAATACCAACGAAAATAAAGACATTAAGGTGAATTATTAATGAAAAAATAAAAACTCTCCCTCCCAAACCTTCACACTGAAGGAGGAGGCTGATAAATGTATCTGTTGAGACTTTTTGTTGATGATAATGAAGTTGAAGACAATGACTCGAATATTTAGAATAATAATTCTTTTTTTTGCATTCACTCATGGCCACCTTAAGCAGGGCTTTTCGGTCTCTTATCATCATAGGTTTACGTGAGGGAAGAGAATTAATGCTGCTAAATTCAATACCAGTATTAGAATAGTTCATTAATTTTAAAATTGTAAAAGTTAGAAAATATTACATGATATACTTAGAACGTGGGCTAAAATATTAATGATAGAATCAAAATTCGTAACAAGCGATAAAATAGTAAAAGTTACAAACATTGACGTTGTATAGGAAAGGCAGGCACCAACATTAAGTGAAGCATTTAATCACTTTAAATTCAAAAAGGTCGACATTTTACTGTTCAGAAAAACATTGAGAAGGAACTCTACAGCACATAGAAGCTGTTCTTGGAGGAAAGCTATTGGCATGGATCTTGTAGGGAATCCTGGAAACAAAATCCAGGATGTACTTTGCTAGCAAAATGAGGTTTGACTGAAAATTCCCAAACAGGAGAAACCTAGAAATGTTCTTCATCTGAACACTTTCCATGGAAATGAATAGTTATCTACTTTCAAATAATGACGAAGACATCTTTGATTATGTACTCACACAGCTTCAAGTATTATGATAGCACTTAATGTCGATTCGAAATTGATGCTCTTGATTGAGAGATACAAAACGATGATGAACAAGGGTTATGCCATGATTATTTGAACACGTAAAAACTAGTCTCAGCATCTTGATCCCGGCACAAGAGACACCATTTTCATATTTCTTATTTCAATTTTGCTAAATGCTTGAATCTTAATCCAAAGCACACTGATATCATTATTCAACTCATTTAATTCTCTTACATCGTACCCGGCTTCGAACCTCTTTGTCCAAGTTCCATATCTAATGAGTTTCCCTGTCCTGGCTTCAGTTTGTGGTATGCTGAATAGGCGGCAAAACATAGAGAAAGTATCCACGGAAAACAAGCATTAATGGATGCACTTCCGGTTTTCTCATATATTTTTTACTGTAAAAGTTTCCAGTTTACAGACGACAGTGTTTCCCGCATATGTTACCATCTATTGTATTCATTTTAGCGTGCATTAACATTATTCAATGCAAACACATCTGAATGAGCATTTATAAAAAAAAATGTGCAATTAGTAATTGGTATAAAGAGTATAGTAGTCGTGTGATATCGGCCGATCTCCAGTTTACGATTATCATGTGACAACGATATCAGAAGATAAGGATTGGAACACATTTTCATAATGGAATCACAAGCTTTTATCTCATGGATCAAGCCTTCCATATAAAAAAAATTCTGTTATGAAGATGCTGGCAAATGCAACTAATTGTACCCCTTATAGTAACGAGAAACAAATAACCCCCGGCAAGAATTCATTACGGCGTGGGATGCATTTTAGGCAGAGATAGTTTTGGATAAATGTTCACAACAAATTACTGTTTCTACTGTGCAACACTATTATTTGGTGATATTTTCAGATATCAACGCATTGACTGAACTATATCTCGATATTATTTTACCAACGTCTTATACACCGCATAATACGTATGTCTAAATGATTTCATCGCTGATGTGGAGATCGTTCTTAGGAGCTTGAAAGTCTGAATGAATTTATCATCATCATCATCATCTTTAGTCTTTTAACGTCCGTTGTTTGACATAGACCTTCCCCATAGGATTCGCCACAATTCTCTATCATGGGTGCTGCAGAGCCAGTATCTCCTGGATTTGTTTAGTTCGTCTCTCCATCTTGTGTTCTGTCGTCTTCGGTTTCTCATGTGATCTCTGGAGATCCATGTTGTGAGTAATGATGTCCATCAGTTGTCTTTCATTCTTACAACACATCCTACCCATTGCCTTTTTAGTTTTTTAAAGGATTATTGGGATCGTCTGGTTTTTGAAAGTTGAGCTTGCTCTGCCGAAGGCTTGCCAACCCAGACTGATTCTTCGCTTAATTTCCCCCCTCTTCTGAGGGTCTCATGGAGGTGCGGAAAAATATCATTTTATTCTTTTCTTTCTTTTTAATCACAAGTTTAAAATTAACTGAACTGTTACACTTCAAACTGCTGCCTTTTGCTTATCTTACATGTTTTTGGTAATGATATCAGTTTAAAAGACCACTAAAGAAATAACTTATGGAGTGCCGCTAATGACGAATCTCAAAATCATACACAACTCATTTAGCAGTGGCCAAAATGTAATAGTGAAAACTAACAAAAGAAAAATATTAATCTTAACAACATGGAAACACAAGAATGGTACATTTGAGAATTTTGCTCTACGAGTAATGTTAAAGAATACGTTGACTGGGATGCAGTGATAAAACAAACAGAGAACTATGGAGGAAATAATCTCTGATACTTCAGAGAGCAGTTATGATCTTTGTTCTTGGAATATCTCTTGACGACAAGTTTGTTTAAACACGATCTCTTCCAGATTTTCTTCCTCTTTTTATCTTCTAATTTTAGCTATTTACTTTTCCGCCGTTTCAGTTCAAGAAGATGTGTTTTTCGTGCACGAATAAGACCGACAACGTAGAATGACTTGTTGTTTCGAATGTTTTGCTCTTTTGTTTTCACTTTTTAGCAGTGGATTGTCAGGGGATGATTTAAAGATCAACAACTTTTCAAATAACTTTCAAATAAAAATAAATCAAAAGGTTTTTTTTTGTTTTATTCGTGTGCTTCTACTGCGGCTACTTGACAGATTTCTAGTCTAATCTCATTCTTTTGTTTTAGTCACAATTTTATTTTTAAATTTTTCTTTTCGTAATTTAAAATTTGGCCCGAGTCGCAAGGCAGAATATAATCTGAATAGGAAGAGGAAAACGCGAAGAAAAGAATTTAAATATGATAACATAATTCTGCAAAATGTTTTAAGATTTGCTTTTCCTTAATTCATTCTATCGGTAATTTAATTCAGAGTCTCTGGTCCAGTTTTCTTTAAAATTTATTGAAAACTTTCAAAACGATCTTTCTGACCATTTCCAAATCATGGACGTATTTCAGTACACGCAAACCCCACTATATACGATTCCGAACAACGCCAAAGGCAATTTGCAAATAATGCAACAATATCTTCTTTTCTATTGCACTGAGGAGAAAATATCAGAAAACATATGCTTAAAAAAGGTCTTGATCCTTAAGGTGCTCGCTAAACAGTTCTTAGCCGATCAGGCATGGACCCTCCATGATCTCTAAAGGTTATTCCTGAGATCTGGTCTCAGGGTGGGAACTCTTTGTTGCAAGGTACATAAAGGTAACCTGTCTAATACGTCCCATAAATCCTCGATTGGATCGTGATCAGAGTAATTTGATTGCCATCAAATCACAGTGAAGTCCATTTTATATTCCTGATGCCATCTTCAGGCAACTTGTGCGATCTGACAGGGCTCATTGTCCTGCTGAAAGATGCTATGGATGATGTTGCCACGAATGGGTATATTGGGTCTCCAGATATATTGAGGTTGTTGGTACGTGACAGAATATTTTTTTAATGGATGATACGGCTGAGTGTTTTAGACCCAAACAATCACATTGCCCCCAACGACTAGATGATTACCCACAGTACATCCTGGTACTATCTCTTCCCACGGACAAAAATGTACACGTATTGTGTGGGCCATTATATTCAGGAGAAAGCAAAAATTCATTGAAACGGATGACCTCAAATCGATACAAGATCCATTTCAAACCTTTGCATGCCAATTAAGGATGCTTTTGCAATGGGAATTCGTCTGCATGGTTACTTTGTCTGGCCTGCAGCAATATAGCCCAGAAGCAAAAACTGATGTACAGTGTGTTGTGACGCATGACTCCGATCCCTTAATAAGAAGCTATCAGCCTCTTGGAATCGTTTTGCTGTCATGTACTTGTCAAGAATACCTCTATTCATTTCTTGCATTGTTCAGTCTTTGCTGCCCAAAGCCTTGCCGACAGTTGGTATTTTCCTTTTTCAAACAACTGTCTCTTGACACTCATCACAACTTAATGTGTATATCCCACACACCATGCTGTTTCGGGAATTATCTGACCCAGACTTCTAGCCATAACAATCCGGCCTTTATTTTGGCCTAAATATTTTTAATATATTTTTTTCTTGTCCATAACTGCGTCATTCAACACAACAGAATTAAGTACTCGAAAATCGGCCTACCTGATTATATATATTTGGCCCTGACATACACAGTTGTGGCAGCAGCTGCCCCTACGCGTTACATGTCCCTGGTTGTAGTATTTTGGCTCACCAGTGTATTTTGTTACTGCAATCTGAGGAGAAGTGGATTCATGGTATTTTTTGACATTGATTCTATCGATCGCTTTCCATCGTCTGACGTGAATAAAACTGGGGACGTATTAATCGCATTAAGCGGCGTTTGCCTGTACTATTTCCTTTCCATTCCGCTAAACACACTCCACCTTCTGCTGCAAGTCTTCAATTCCCCTTTTGAGAGTGAATTCTAACCCTTCGGGAGCAATTTCCCATTGCAGTAAAAAGAGTGGGGGGGGGGTCATGGATTACCATGGTACATTTGTGACACTGGCTGCAAGGATTTGCCGATTATTTGGTTTATCTTTATTCACACATACGGAACTCTAACATTAAACCGAATTTGTGTCGTATTTTCCTTCGTGAGGAGGCAAACGAATACAATTGCTCGATCAAAAGCACCAATTGTTTATTCATTGAAATCAACTCAGGAACACATTCACTCTTATGAGACATAGTAAGATCAGCACTCGCTTTAATAGCAAAAGGTCTGCATGTCTTAATTGCTAAGTATTACACTACAGCAGGCGCCCACGGAAATTAGCTATCAACTCATTCAGTGATAATCTAACTAATAAACTAACAATTTAACCTGAGAGAGACGTTTTCATATTTTTCACGTCGTGGTAAGTGCATATTTGGATTTACGAAGTTCAGTGTTGGGCTCTTACGGAGGATCAACTCAGTGCACCGTGGAAAAGTCTCTAAGTTTAGTTTGCTAAGAATCACCCGATAACTGGCGCCAGTTGTATATAGATAGTCTTTTCAGCCTAGATTAAAGCTGCCGTGGTGGGTATCTAGCAAGGCTCGATCTTATCACATTCGGGGATGGTTTGCACAATACGTCGTAGATAATTGCACAGCTTCAATATGGTTTAAGGCTACAATATTTGATATTTCAATGAGGATCAAGCTCACGACACAAGCGATGGTAGACATGAATAATTTGATAACCTACGTTTGCAGTTTATACAGATACTTGGATAGTAACCGTTCAAATGACTCATGGTTTAATTATACAAATATGTATTTTTGTATAAATGGATTCATTGCAAGCGAAAAAGGTACACTGGAATTTTTATTGATTTTCCGAAACTTTTTTTAATAATTAAAACAATAAGGCCAAGGATCGAGCAAAAATCATTAGGTAGGAGAAGCATTAGTTTTTATCTTAAAAAAATCTGAGATGTCTATATTTGTTACTCGCCCTATGAATAGGACGACATCATCATCATCGGTAGTAGTAGTTTTACCACACGCTTTTTCGGAAAATTTGAGATTCTGCATGTTTTTGCAATTCTTGTGAGACCAACATCTGTTTTTCAATGAAAATTAATGTTTACCTAGATATCTCTTCATCATTCAATGTTAGTTGTCTTTATGCAGCGTAAAAACATCTATAAAAAATATATGATTAAAAGAAAAAAAGATATTAAGGGTTGAATTCAGTCTTATCCGGTATAAGGCAACAATAGTGGAGTTTCCTCTCACTCGTCAATATGTTAGCACATTGAGTGTCGAGCTAGTTTTCTAATCATCTGTGTTCAGCATGGAGGCTAAGTAACTAGTTAGCTCAGCTTTGTTGAACACAAGGTCACCAGTTAAACAAATAAGGACGTCACACCCGTCGAGCTAACCAATTTTTGCTCTAATGTAGGACTTTTTGTATGTAAACATAGTATCATTTTCTACCGAAGTGTGAAAACTGCCTACGTAATAGATTGAGCTCATCGGGTATGGTTCTCGGAACTGGCTTGCCAAATATCACAACAGGCACCCTAAATATTGCTAAAATATAGCTAAGTGATTCTCAGACTCCCAGGATACATGCTCACCCCCTTCCAATACCAAATTCTCTCAGTTCATTCCTATATTCAATTTTCCATTTTCACCATTATAATTTGTATTATACGTTTTTTTCTCATGGCTAACATATCAATTCTTAGGAAAAATCTACCCTGAGAACCAAGAGCCTGACGTTTTAGAGCCAATCTCCTAGCTTTGTGTGGTATAAAAGTGTGGCCTCAGTAAAGAATGCACTTGAAATTCTACTGATGATACGTTCATACATAATATATATTCATTAAGCATAGCCAAGTTTGAAAAAAAGATCACAATAGAGGATTGACCGGAGGGAGTGAATTCTTTAGCAACAGCCTAGAAAATGAGATTACATGTCATCACTATTATACGATATGTCAAGTTGTTGGTAAAATACAAGAAACAACAGGAAGTAGCATGAAGCAAAGGAATGCTATTAAAGAAAACCTTGATACAGAGGTCTATGTTTGGTTATTTAGGGAACTTGAAATTCATGTTTCTTTCACTACGCTTTGCTGCTCTTACATCAGCAGTAAATGTCTCAAATTGAATATTCCATCCAGTACAATTTGTAATTCAAATTGTGTGAATGATTGTGTACAATGCAATGGCTGCAGCTAATGGTCCCATTTTCATTGTCTTTCATCCAGATTCAATTTTTCTTCGTTTGACAGCGAGCAAGAGGTACCCCGTCCTTTCTCTTTTAATAGCTGAGAAAAATATTTATCTCATAGTTATTTTCATGAATATCATTTGTTGGTGATAATAGATGATATCTTTACTTTGCTTTCCGTTACTTCTTGTCGCTTCCTGATGCTTGTGTAATGGGAGGCGGGCAAGATAGAAGAGAAAAGAGGGAAGAAAATAATAAACAAGAATACAGGGAAGAATAGTGAGCACAGCAGAAGATGAATAATAGATACAAGAAGGAAAAGGGGGAAATAAATACAAGAATGAAAAGGGGGAATTAGATACGAGAATGAAAAGGGGGAAATAGACACTGAGAAAGAAAGAAAATGAAAGGAAAGGGGAGGATAGGAATATAAAGGCAAACCAATTTCTTTTGACAAACCAGTGGATATCTTTGGTCTTTTCACGGCGAAAAAACAATCTAGTAAAAGTATTTGAAAAACATGGCACGGAAATAATTTGTATTCGTTTTAATACATGGTCGGCTGGAGTCGTTAGTGAAAAATAAACCATAAATTAAAAGCTAAAACAAGGAATACAAAAGCGAAAAACTATTTATAACAGCGCTGCTTTCTTGCACAGAGATTAGCATCATTTATTCTGGGCTTCAATTAGTCATGGTTGGATATCGGCTCTCTCATTGTGTTGGGAAAGAGAAGAAGAAAATCAACTCATTTTAGAATTTGAATACCAGTATGCATCATAATTTAGAGACAGACACCCAAGGAAAATGGGATTAGAAGATCAATAAGTGGGGTCGGCGCATAACTAAAAGATTGACCCTCAAACTGAGAACTATGCAACGTGTAAATGAGAGAATCATGCTCAACATCACATGGAGGTGTCACAAAACAACGGTGTATATAAGAGAAAAAATCAAATGACAATTTGCTGGTCATGTTGCAAGAATGCCAAACAACCGATAGACATCATGACCAACAACGTGGATCCCCAGAGATCATATGCGAAACGGTGCCCGGCGAAATATAAGATGGCATAACGAAATAGATAGGTTTGGAAAGTATTGGTTCTGCGACACCCGTGATAGAGAGGTCTAGCGAATCCTGAGGAAGTTTTATGTCCAATGACGAACGCTAAAAGGCTGACGATGGTGAATCAGGGTAGAACTGAGAAGATATTTGATTTAGAGGGGCTCAAGGTAGAAACATCCAATGGTGTTCAGAGAGAATGTATATCTATCATAACACTATTGTTTTGTTAATCCAGACAAATATAACAGTCCTTAATATTTCCTTTTCCATTCTTCGCACAATTGATATTAGTAGTCATATATTGGTCTCTCCACGAGAATTGACTATGGTGACCCTTACGTGTACGTTGTTATAGAAATTGCCAAGCTCCTTCGATACTTTTTTTTTTGCATGCATCAGATATGAGCAATGAACTTTACCTTAAAATAGTAAAAGTCCTTGTCTAAAACTCATATCTTTCAATCTGACCAACAATTGATCAAGACGTTTCAATCTGACCAACAATCGATCAAGACGTTTATTTTCCACATTCGTGTATTTATTTATATCTCCCTATCATCTTGGTCAAAGGTCTATAGTCCAACCCTTTCTCCAATCCATACACCATGTGATCAATACATTCTACTTCTCAATCAAGGCGTCTTTCAATCCAGTCGAGATGTGTGCCGAATGTTTTATTCATATTCAGTATTTGTTTGTATTTCTATAATCCATGATGCGTCAATGTATAATAATCGAGACGGATCAGTTTTGTAAAGATGCTGATGAGTAATCAAATTTTGTCACATCTGACATTCCGACGAAGTGGTGAACCCGGCGTGTTTTGAAAAGAATGGAGAGATGTGATTTGGTTTCATAATAACGATATGATAATAATCGTAGTAGAATTAGGAAGTTTCAATATATTGTCATCATAATTACTGTAGTGTCTAAGCTATCAACTTGCCTCGCAAAAATAATGATATGAGTAGTTCTTATGGTTGTAGTAGGAATATGAATCGTGGTGAGACGAAAGTAACAATAGACGGGACACTATTGACCATACTCAATGCAATGACACCGACAGACTACGATATACCAAAGGAATTGGCAGGAAACTTATCTATATATATCAAGTCAGGCTATAAACATTCTCATAAGTTCCCAAACCATCAGCGTGTCACTGAACCAGACTAAAACAATGGGGAACAATCAAGACTAGGACACGAACATTGAATCCGAGGACCAATGGTAATATGGACGCATACGTGATACAAAATAAGCCATGATACATGTATATATGCATATGTAATCGTATCTTATATGTTCATCCCCAAAAGAATTGCAACTCCATTAATAGCTAATGGATCTGAAGTCTAATCCTAAGTCTCTGCTTGATCCGCTGTCAAATTTGAGGCGCCCAGCTAATCACTGATCAATTCAGCGTGTCTGTTCAAATGAATTGTATCGCTTACACTGTAATGTTCAACTGTCAAAGCCGTCAAGTAGCCGGCTTATTGCTCCATTTGTCCCTAAGAGCAGGTCAAAAGAGGCAAGTAAAGTTTGGAAACAAAAACGCTCCATGTTTATAAACAATCATTTGTACCAAGCATGTCTTGTCGACTTTGCTCTGACATTTGAAAGAATAAACGACAATCATGAAAGCTTTTTATTCGGATTTCTTTTGGCAAGTCTCTCCTTTTGAAAATCAATACGGTGAAGAAAATCACGCATCTCTAGTGAAAGAACGAGATCGAAAAATAAAACGAGATTTTAAAAATGAGAAACAAACAAACAAAGCTAACTGGAATGCTGCGTAAGAGAAGGGAAGCAAGATCGGAAATGGGAAAATAGAGATTTGTCTACTTTAACAATAAATAGCGAGAATTTCTATTCCATCGAGGAGGTGGGGGGGATTTTTCTGAAGGAAACATTTTCTATCCACCGTTTCAAATGCATTCAGAACTTTTTCCTAAAAATAAAACAAAAAAAGATATCCCAATCCGAATACGTACGTAATCTTGTTCCACTGCTAATAAAGAGTAGATTGTATGGAAGAGATGCTTCAGGGTATACTTTGTATAGCAATGATCAGCAAACAGAAACTGGTGGCCAATATTAGTGGGTTCGATCTGCATAGGATCTCCAGCTATTGATGAAATTATACAAAAGGTCTATTCTAATTTAAAGCAATATGTGGGAAAATGGATCGGAACACACGTCGTATCACAATGATCAGCAACCTTGCTGGCTTTTATTAGTGGGTTCGATCTTCATTGGATCTCTCACTTTAGATAGTCAATTTACCAACACAGGCTGATTTCATGTAATGAGCAGTGAGACCTCTCTATCCGTAACATCAGACTCTTCTACTTAGGGGTAACAATTTAGGTGATATTCAAGTATATCTGCGAGAAGCAACTGGAATAAGCATGAAGCAAAGTAATGCTATCAAAGAAAACCTTTATACAGAGGTCTATGCTTGGTTACTCGGCTACTAATAAAATGAAAAACGACTTTTTCACTGTTTTACCCTGTCCGTAACAATGGACTATCCAATGAAAAGTTCACAATTTTGTTGATAAAATTTCGCCCTACAACCATTTGTGACCATTCTCTCTTCCACTGAAAATAATTCAGCTATTTCTCTTCGAAAAAAAAATCTCACAGAGATTCAAATAAACCTGTAATTTTTGGTGGAGACTAACAAGTTTCAAAATAAAAGTAGAAAGAAAAATTGAAAGTGTAGATTGAAATGTAAGAGCAGTTAGAAGGATGCTTTGCTGTGAGGTGATGTGTACTTAACTAGTCTTGCCGGCCATTACTACTGCATAGTAAGTTCGATCTTCAACGGCCACCCAATACTTGCGGCTTCGTACCAGACTAGGCAAGGCTCAGTAAATACCCATAAAGATTATTCCCCAGCACGGGAATTGAAATTGGTAAACCTAGTCTGAATTTCGGCTGTGGCCGCTTATGTGTACTTCACACTAGTCTCATTGGAAAAGACGTGAGTCCATTCCCTCCCGCACTTTGTTCCATTGACTGATATTTTAACCAAAAAAAATGTCCTTTCAGGTGCATACCACAGAGGCTGGCAGTAATAAGATATAGATGGATGGATAGATATGAGCAGACTGAGATAGATTGATTGATAAATGTGGAGAAAACAATATAATCAGATATCAATAAACTGAGGTAAGTAAAACAGGATATATGTTCGTGCATATAAAGATATATAGATAAAGAAATGTGCATAGATAGATACTGATGGGTATATTACAGATCTGAATCATTGAAAACTGACAGAGCAGGCATTAGGGCCAATATCTGAGCAGGTAATGTAATTATGGCAGAGGCTTTCCCTTATACTCATTCACACATTCTATTGTCGGGCTATCATGAGCCAAGCTAGTTGAAAGATGCATCTGTTATTCGGAGATCGATGTTATAGATTCACGAATTTAAAACGTATCCTTCTGTTTTTGGACCTAAATGAGTGGGAGATGAGAGGGTTAATGTGTTGTAAGTATTCTCAGAAGAGCTACAGAGAGAGACACATCTGAGTCCTGGAGGTGTGTCCATAGGCTGCAGGAGGATTTTACGAAGCTGTCAGAATGAATTTCGTAAAAAATGAGGTAATCTGAGGAGTACTTTCAGGGAAAAAGAGCATAAATCAACGCTGTTTGATACCTGCGTGCACTGGAGCATCACAGTAGTTTTGAATGTTCCCTTACTCTTCCAGCTTAGATCACGTTTAAAAACCAAGCATTATTCCCCATTCATGAAGGAATCTAGCCAATAATAGGACGATCTGTATGTGACCAGGACCACTACCGCACCCTTCGATTTCCATCGTACCACATTTACGAGATTTTTTTTTTAATTGATTTAAAGAAAAAAGTTAACAATGATGAATTAGTAGTTCATTTTGAGGACAGCATATACTTGGCACATCAAAGTAAGCTGGAAAGTACAAAAACCTATTGGAATGATGTGTGGGAAAAGGCGTATATTTCCTATTAAAATCAGATGCCGAGGTTTTGTTGCCAACTCAGTCTCGACATATCTGACTAGATTCAGATTATCAGCAGCAGAGAAGAAGAAATGTATCGAAAAACTTCTAATTCAGACCAAAGCCACATCTGCATAGATCTTGTACAACCCGATTCTGCCTTGTGGTATCATGAGGTGCTACTGGAGCCCGCTGTGTTAGTGGTAATGATACATCGCCCCTGAAACTGTGCTTGACCAAAGATCATCATCTGATCAAGGCTTTGAAGGGGACACGTAGTTGTTGTATAAGTATGTGTGTGTGCATGTATTTCCTGTCTTTCCTGACTATTGCGATACATATATATAGTGTCAGAGTATGTATGTGTTATGGTTGGAAAATGAAAGCTTCGGCGATTTTTCACCAGTTAACACATGCATACCAGGCAAAATTACCTGGCATCACCACATGAAAGAACTGGAATGTATTGAGAGGCTCCTATATTGGCTAATTACGTATGTATATGCCATTTACACACGGTGACAAAGAACAAATCTGGTAATATCAAAATGTATTACTCTGGTAACCTAGGTTAGTGGTTACCATTTTTGAATCTCAAAATCCGTAAGCTATTTTTATCTTATCACCCGAAAGATTTTTGGAGACTGATGACTTCTTTTTTTTTACAGCAGTATGAAAGTACAAGTGTGTTCTTTAAGTTATAAAAATTATGCTAATGTATAACATCTTCAAAAGATCATAATGACAGTCGAAATAACATAGTGGAAGAGTTGATAAAGAAATTTATTGCTTCTAAATACCCATGGTTAGGAATGTCAATTTTTCTGTTTCTGATAATTATCAATATGGATAACTTCATTATATAATAACAAAGGATATTAACAAAACTTTCTCGAATAAGGAAAGAAAACATGCACCGAGACAGTTCCAATTATTTCATTAAACTCTGTTATCCTATTGAGGGTTGTTGAGGAACCACAGATAATTTAATCACAGATTTGTCAAGGTTGAAGTAGCCTGATGTGTCCCATTCCTCTTCAGACTTAGGTGAATGCAATCAATGACTTAAATGAAACTAGTGGTTCCAACATTTATCTTGAGTGTTGTTTAAGCACTTATACTTGAGTTCGACTCTTACTTACAGCCACCTTGCCTTAGGTTTCCAACATTTTTCTTCCCAAGGATGCAATAATCAGCTGAAGTGTATCCATCTATTTGTAGTATTTCTCTCTTTAGTCTAATCTTTAATGCATATGATGGCGTGCAGGACCCATGTTTACTTGCAAGTAATTACGAGAAATACATTGTGTTCCAAATGCAAATATTACCTAATATAAAATTATGCCAATCGATGCTGACTGTATATTTTTTCTTAACCAAATACGTTCACTATTACGAATATTTTGAGCAGTTTCTCTTCATTTGTAGATTGCATTGCATTTTATTTCGATTTCAGCCAATCCGTTAGAATAACGATCAGCATTTAGAAACTACTTGAACTTGCATTCAATTTTTCCGGAGTTCGACTTTTTTCGACGGGATAACATCAAAGTTAGGCTATGAAAGTTACCATTGTCAAGCAGGATTTTTTACATCTCTACGCCTCAGCATCTTATGTAAGTACGTTACATATTGAGCGATGCAAATGGGCGTAACCTTTGTTGAGGAAAAGATTGGATAATTACAGAGCCTGCCTTAGACAAAAGCATGGTCAAATGAAGGGCGATATGGAGAGTGCATTGTATCAAATATTCAAGTGGAAACGGCTTACTTGACCTGAAATTCATCATTTGAAAAAGTAATTTTCACGTGAACACAAACTACGATCACTGTCACAGGTTGGAATTATGCATATACTTGAGACCCCAAACCAAGCAAGCAAAACTGCATCCTGTGTGGCACAACGCATGGGGCAATGATTTGGATCCATGGATACTCAATCATTGTTTGTACCAAATGTAGATCTCTACGGGTGTAAAAGGTTTACCAGCCGCCCGAAATGGACCTTCCTACTGGCATAAAGTACTGCAACTGCTTTATACTTATTCATGGCCGGGAGAGAAGTTGACCCATGTCTGGCCCAAACGCATTGATTATCATCAGACATCTAGCGTCCCTAATATACGCCAACCTCTCTATCATGGGCGTCACAGGGTCAAAACAATCTGAACTTGTCTAATACGTCACTCTATCTTATTTTTGTTGGTCATGATTTTGTATGTGACCCCTTAGTATCCACGTTGAGAGTCGTGATGTCCAGCAGTTGTCTCATATCCTTTGAACATGACCAGCCCATTGCCTTTTGAGCTTTTTAATGAATTCTGGGATGTCTTGGAATTCTGGTTTGTTTTTTCTCTCTAATATACTGCACTGATTTCTGATCCCTCAAAATGATGCTGAGCATGAATCTCCCATGTGCATGTTGCAGGGTTCTTAGTTTGAGGGTCATTTTGTAAGTTAGGTTCCAAGTTTCTGCTCTGTGAGTGACCACTGGGAAGATGCATTGGTTGTATACCTTTTTATTTCAATCTAAGGGGATTTTCTTGTTGATAAGATCAAGATTGCTCTACGAAGTCTTGCCATCCTAGAATGATCGTTTACTTGATTTTTCCTTTTGGGTGTTCTGAGGAGATTCATTGTCCTAGGTCAATGTAGTAGTCTATTTCGTTCACTTCAATGTTTTTATTCTATTTTTCTGCCTTTGTCTTCGACGTGTTTGCTGTAAGTTTGTTTTACTGAAGTTCAATTGGAAACCAACTCTCCTGCTTTTTTTTTTTTTTAGTTTGTCTAGTATTATTTGGAGGTCGTGAAGGTTCTTAGCGAAAAGGACGATCTCGTCTGAGGTTGCTGACCAAGCTATTTCATTCTCCATGCTTCTAATTGTTAGGTCACCTGCACCTCAAAAGAATATCTTCTTTTATACATTGTCACGTGGGAATGTATAAGAAAATTGTGTAGCGCTAATCTTCCAAATAATGAGGCTTTACCTGTTAGATGAATCAATTTTCTTTCGTCTGTTTTTTTTTTACTAGTAGTCAAATATTAGCCATTGAGTCAACAATCATATCACAAATATTGCCAAAGCTCCTACACAGACAAATGGGGTTTGTTAGAAAGACCGTGTTGCACTAGCCTTCCAAGTGAAATGGGTCCCTGAAAATCAGTATTCGTAAACCTAGCTTCCACTTGGATCTGAAAAATGATCCTTTGCTCCGGTAGGAAATAGGCATAACCTCAAGTACTACGCAGACTCAAGATTTGGTTAGTATAAGTCATCGAAGTTCCAGTATGACATTTGTCCTTCTTATGGGTTTTTATTCGTTTCTGGAGTCCTCTTTTTTTTCCAACAGTAAGAAAAAGAACAATCCTCATTTAAATGAGGGTGTAAACCGATATGCAAAACGTGCATTATTATTTGAACTCATGACCAACTGATTGATTGCCAGAAGACAGTCCTACTGACTAAGCTAAATCGACTAGCCTCATAAATACACAACGATCTATCATACAGATAGAGACGGGCTAATGAATGATTACAACACTATATATATATATATATATATATATATAGGGAGAGACAGACGGACAGAGATAAGGAGAGAGAGAAGGAAAGATTGTAAAATTTTCTATTATATATATATTACAAAGTTGTAGTAATCTTCACCACTCAGAATATAAATACAAGTGGAGTTTGACCCAGCAGCAGCCAGTCTTTTTATATATCATTCTTGTAGACTCCTTGTGGAGCTTAGAGTCTCATTGAGGTTTCAGCAGTAGTTTTTGCGAGATGGAGTTGATAACCCCACCACTGAGACTACTCAAAGGTCTTCTATTCACAAATAGCTTGGGACAGGATTGGATCAATGCATTTCCAGAGAGTATTAGTTCGAAATTAACGTAAGCAACCTCAGCCAAAAATCGAAGCCCATCCCGTTCACTGTGTCGATAACTGCAACGCCTTTCTGCACCTCCCTGCTTTCTAGTTAGACGTGTTTCTATCAAACTCTCTCGACTTCATTTCCTTCTACTTTGTATTCCTCGCTTCTTTCTTCTAAGTCTCCTTAGTTTCCAGCATCTTTAATGTCTTCTTTTTTTTTCTTCCTTTCATTGTCTTTCGCCTTTCAGCCATTTTGCTTTCACGAGTGTCAAAGGTTTTTTTTCAAGTTAATCTTGCAAGGCTTTTATCTTCGAAAAAAAAATGTCCAAATGCAGAACATTTTCTTTTTTCCTTTTTTTTTTTTTTTTCATTATTTGAATGTTTTTCCTAATAAGCACATCAAACAGGTTTTTGAATATTTCTCCAGAAGTGGTAAATTTGTGAAAAAAATAGGCTAAAACATCCGATAAAAATGTAAACCAAACTTTTTTCAGCTTTGACAATTTATAAAACATTGAAAGAGAGCAAACAACTAGAAAATGCAAAATTTAAAAAGAAATGATGTCACATGAGTTTGTTTTTTTTGTTTTTTTTTTCGATTTCTTTCTCATTCGTCTTTGTGCAAATCCCTTTCGTCATGATTATGTTCATTTCAACACAATGATTTTTCTTTTATAATCTTCAAATGTTTTTTTGTCTTTTTTTTTTTTCTGCTTTGTCCAACAAATTTTCCTCAACTTTTGATACTTGTTTTTGTGTCAAGGAAAGTTTGTTCAATTTTATGAATAAAATATCCGGAAAAGGAATTTTTATTTAATGTATTCGTCAATCCCCGCAAAAGATCAGCAAGTGTTTTTTTAATTTCTATGAAGAGGATTTTATTCTTTTCGAAAATTATACAAATATATATGTCTCTGTGTGTGTGTGTCTGTGGAGGGGGTGCTGGAGAACGTAATACTTATGGTCAAAATATATACCTGTGCCTCAGTAGAGTTCGAGCAGTTGTCTCACAATCTCTTACTTATTCACAACTCAATAATTCAAACCTTCAAAACCGTTGATAATATAAAATATATAAACTGCATCAGCAGTTTCTTTGAAAAATGATTTGATTCATTCAAGTGGACGAGCCCATTGTTTCAAAAAGGTTGGATAGGAGATATTCCTAGGAGCAAAATTCTTTGTCTTGAGTCAGAAGCAATACGTAACATGACATAAGATACACATATGCGTCATGTGAAATCGTACTCCGCATTTTTTCTTCCTCCATGAGTAACGGAGCTTTTCTTCAACTCCGATATTCGTGCTCTCATTAGCCATAAATGACAGAGTTATTTCCCTATCTATAAATTGTGCAAATATATAATTTAGTATAAACTTATTACGAAAAAAAAACAACAAATACTTTAAAGATTTTATTTTTTCTATCTATTTTCATATTTTCTGCTTTTAATGATTTTAAGACTACAATGCAACAGAATTAGGCAAAACAGATTTTTTATTATGATAAAAACATCAGTTGTATTCATGGAAAAAATCAGAGATGCCTATTTTTAGTGGAATTCATCTCTTTCCTCCGACTCAGATGTTGGTTGCAGTAGTAGTGGAAATGATGTCTATATAAGCATACAAAGAGTTTTACTTTATTCCTTTCTTCTCTCTTTGTTTGCTTTAGCGTGATAGAGAGCAACAAGCAAAAATAACATGCTCATGGTAAAAACGAAAAACAAAAAACAAAATAAGATTCAAATCTGGCCTCACGTTCATGGCTGTTGTAGAAAGCATGGACGAGTTTCCATTGCCATAACAGACGATCATTAAAAACACTTGTCAGTAATACGCCGGGCCTCAACTGCTTTAACGAGATCTTAGAGATGAAGCTGGGACATCGCTGGCTTTCTAGCTGATCTGGCACTTGGGTACATTTTATACCCGTAGTACTATATGCGCGAAATTCATTGTGAGTAGGGATACATATATTTCCTCGACGAAGTACAAAATATGCAGGAGTCAAATGATTTAGCAAGATGAACTTACTAGTGTTGTGTTTTTGATTTTCCTTTAGCGCTTTTCGGTTGTGATCCTGTGTCTTGATTGGTTGAGCTTAGTGAAAATTTAATTTTGGCAAATGTGGGAGTTACCTGCGTTTCTTAAAGACCGATATGTATCTGTAAATTGGTGTACATAGAAATTTCATAATTCACATTGCCTGACTTTCATGTCAATGATGTAGACCGTTTATTACTCCTGAAAAAGGCTCCTCAGATACAGAGCGTTTGAAGTCACGTTAAGACGGGAATTGATGTGATACATGAAACGTTCCGGGTACAAGTGTTAGTTTTCGTATATTGATTATTGTATTGTTTGCATTTTCAGTTTATAAAATTAGATTTCAAGGGAAGAGGTTTTGTCTTACAAAAATATTCGTTTGTCTTAGATTTAGGACTAGTGTCAGCTGAGTTGATCTTGATGGGTTTTTGATTATTGATTTATATCGAGAGAGGGTTATGGTGTTTACATATTTGGGGGTTTGAGTTGTTTATTTTTAACATTTTTTTATTGTTGCCATTATCGTTAATGTTAGCGTTATTGTTATCATTGAAAAACTCTTTGGAGTCGTGGCGTGGCTTTAGATATCGCAGGAATTTTTTTTCATATTTGCATTTTGATATGAGCTCAAATTTTTGGTTGAGCAGTTTGCGATTATGCAAGGTTATTTCGCCGATTTTCTCTCCTATACAAAATGTCCGGGGTTTTGAAGTGTTGCTGTATGCTGGTGCTATTTTCTATTTTTTCATGAGTCATGAATGCTTTGGTTTGTTTTATGATGGCTAATATGTACTTTGATAATGTTGTGCTGTGTGCGTATTTTCTTATTTTTAAAAGACGTGTTATGTGCACAGTTCCTTTGCTTCTAAGGGCCTTTGGTCACACCAATATATATTTTATCTGGTTAACCTTCAGATTTTACGATGCTTTGATATACGACGTTTTTTGTTAGCAGTTACTGTTTAATGGGTATTCTGTTTTATTTCTGAAGCTTCATGTGGCTGCAGATGTTTGCAGAGTTCTGGTGATTTTTTCTGTTTTTACTATGATTCGTAGCAGGTCTTCGATACAACTATGGCTGATTCTGGTGTATTTTTGTTGAATATTCTATGAAAGGTAGATTAGCATAAAGAATAATTTGCCAAAATTCGTTTTTACGTTTTTTTATGATTCGGAGATCAAACCAAATCATATTTCTTTTCCTGTTTTGGTTTTTGTTCTATTTGGTGTAAATGTTAGCGTTACTGAAAACCCAGCGTTCTTTAATGCTGCCAAATAATCGTTTTTTTTTTTTCGGTGTCGAAAATGTTTTCGTTTAAAGAATCATTGGATTATCTACTGCTGATGGATTGTAGTATTTGCTTGATTATGGGAGAGAGGTGATTGAAAGATGTATTTATGGATACTGCACATGTTATGCTGTGGAAAAAAAAAAGGGTTGTAGATTTTTTTCTCGGGAGTAACAAAGGCTCTAAAGATTGCCCAACTGACATGAAAATCGGAGTCACAATAAATTTTAAAAAAAACGAAAATTTCTATGTACACCTATTTACACTTATTCTATCCCCGATTTCAAGTGCTCTTCGTGCACGGAGACACAATCCTCAAAAAATGATATCTATATATACCTATATAATCTTTAAAAAAAACAAACATTTTTGACGAACGTGATTTTGTGCCATTTCTGGTACTTATTTTCAAATATCTGTTAATGTAATTTACGTGATTTTCACAGTGCTCAGAGCCAACACGCTTTTGTCAATTGCAGGTACGAAATTAGATGTACAAGGTTGACACAGACCTGATAAGATCGTATCATAGGCTCTACTTTTGGTAATCTTATTTATATAGACTAGCAGGATCCGTGGACATTTTACACCTGTTGACAAGTAAGATTATCCATTATCTCATTCTCTTCCTCTTCCATTACCTCATGCCTGTATCTTTTCAGTTTCTCACTAATCCATTCCAACGTTCGTTGCTCGTTCGTGATTTTATGTGAATGTTATACACTGATAGATAAGTTTTATTCATTAAGCAGGGGATGCCTTTATTCAAAATCACAGCGACCAAAAAGATTTGTTAGGGAAGTTTCGACAGCGATCGACCTGACCTGTCACATGATAGCTGTTAATAGCAGTACGAGGTCATATGTGACGTGAATACAGGACTGGGTTTAAACTGATTGGACCAATTACTCCAAATTGGACCAACAACTACAGGGGTGTATATGGGCATATTTTGGGGCATATTCACACACAGCTCTACATTTCAGATAAACAAGTTGATTTACCGACAACGACAAATCAATTAGTTTTCTTCTGAATTTCTAAAAATCAAATAGTGTTTGTTTACACTGTTCATATTTGAATAATTTTTTTATTAATTGTATTTGGAATTAAAAAAAAACGTTGATCATTTACAGAAGAGCGTAAAAAATAATTTCTGTGAAGCTCAGGCGAACTCTTGATTGCAGTCCGTTGTACCATAGAAATACACAATTCATTTATATTCTACAGACCACGACTGTTAACCTAAGGTCCTGCAAAAAATGTTTCTAATTGTGGCCCGGCAGTTCCTAAGGTCGTTTATCTGTGAATATTCTTGTTTGTTTTGTTTCTTTTTTTTTATGATATTCTTCTGTCTAGATGTGTTTTTATAAAACAAATTTTCTATCTTTGTTTTGGCTGAAAGAGCAAAGAATCTTTTTTTTTCTCTTCGGTACATTACCAAATTACTTTTTTTAATAGAATTTTTGTCTGTTTTAATTTTTGTTTTCTAATCATTAGGCGAGGCATCATTTATTATGTATTTCAGGATCTATGACAAGCAACGCGTTCAATTTGTTGAACATCGTGTTAACGCCATTACACTTGCATACAAAATCAGAAAATTCAGTACATTAGAATGATTATTCATGTATACAAATGACACCTTTCTCTTGCCCTTTGTCTTTCATGTACACCACCTATATATACGTATCAGTTTTATTGCCAAAGTTCGGAATAAGTGGAGCTGGGTGGAAAATCTGTGAAAAAGCACGGGACTGGGATGAGCAGGGTGTTGAAAAATTAGTCCTAATTTGATCAGCCGGGGGTTAGAAACTGTGGTGACCGACAACATCTAGTAGGATCTGAACAAAACAAAGTCGTTTCAGAAAGAATTATGATGAATCACCATGACCACATGTACTCATAAGTAATAAGAAATAAACAATTTCCAAAGCTAGCAATTCTCAACCTTTTTTTGCCAGGGCTCGTTTAGAAGTTCTTTTCAGGATCAATAGCCCCCTATCCAGGGACAAAGAACATGAACAGATAGACAGAAATCCCTTTATCATTATTCCAGTCTTCAAAATGCGCCAAGGTCATCATGATGAGGATACAGCCTCAGTTAGGAAGGGTTGGTCTAAGCCACAAAGTTGTCAAAAATTATCATCACTAGCAGAAAACCCTCCCCACGGTATGGTTCTTCAACTAATTCCTGCAAAAGGCCTGATGGGGCCTTTGGCCCCGAAAGAAGATCAAACATTTTGTTCATTATAATACATCAGGCTACAATGCAAGTAACTGTACATGGATCAACCCCCTCCCCCCAAGAAGAAAATTGAATCATTCCCTCCCAATTAAATGACACAGCTTCCCACGATGTACCATTGGAATTCACCAACAGCCTTCGAAGAAGAGGGAGATGTAGGGGAGATAACTATGCATGGATCGGACCAAAAATAAAATTTGAGATTGTTGGTATCCCAGCAAAGTTCAGTTCGAACTGTCGTATAGTTCTTTTCAAGTTATGATGCAAGGGGGATAACTGTATGGATCAGCTCCTCGAAATTGAGATCCCCGCATGATATTTTGCATTCTTGCTAATCTTTGTCAAAATCACCCAATTAGTTTCCAAACGATAAATTTTAGCAAAAGTAACCATCCAAGGGAGATAATCTATGGATTGGCTCCAAAATTTATAATTGAGATCACTGCATGATACTCGGTATCACTGCAAATGTTGGTCAAAATCGACTGAACAGTTTCTTATAAAATAATTTTTTAGGACAAATGGCTACAATGCAGGGGAGATAATCGTTTTGATCATCCCCAGAATTGATATTTGAGATGTCCACGAGTTATTTTGTATCTCTGTTTATTGTGGTAATGATAGGCCGAGTAGTTCCAGGGTTATGAATTCCAAGACAAACAGCTACGATGCAGGAAAGATAACTTTATTGATCGGTCAGAAAAATTCGTGATATATATATATATATATATATATATATATATATATATATAATAAAATAATAATAGTGAGCGTGAATTTCTAGGTTAGTATGAACGTTGCTGGACAGAAAATAATGCCCCCCTCAATTTAACTGAATATCAAGGAAAAGTCGATCAAAATATTTAGCCAAGGAACAATTTTTTTTAATGTTCAGAATATGAGGTAGGGTAGAAAAATATAACTTCCCTTGGAAAAGTATGGTCAGGACAAAACATTCCAGTTTTCCCTCTACCGTGAATTTTTGGTGTCTCATTATTTGCCAATATTTTCTTTCTACCCCCCCCCCCGTCCTCAACTACATTGCTTTCTTTACCATGACGATTGAATAATCCAATTATCCAAGGGTATTTCTAACCGTTACGTACATAGTTGGAAACATATTAATTTGTTCAAAATTATCATAATAAGCAGTTGTGCCATGAAATTACGTTTTCATTAAAAAGAGCTACGGCTCTGATGTTTCCATTTTTTGATTGAAAACGATTTTTCGTGACACCTAATCTTTAAAACTGTATGGTCTCAGGAAAGCCATTACGAAGAGAGAAGACGACAAAATAATTTTCACTTACCTTGAAAAACTCTTTAGTGGAGCCGGATTTTATGGTACCATACTGGATTTTTTTCTGTTCCACCAAATCTTTGGCGGAATTAATGGGAGGAAGAAGACGTTCAATGGTGAGGAAAGCTGCTAAGTTGGCGGTGTAAGAGGAAATTATGATCAAGGTAAAGAACCACCATCCAGTACCGACTATCCGCCCGGATATGGACCTGGAAAATAAAGAGGGACAAACGATTAGATAACACCGACTGATAATAAGTTAGCCCATGTCTAGAATAGTTAGGAACCCACTGATAATCAGAGTCACTACATTAACAATGGTTACATTAGCCCGATAACCTTTCAAGCAATTGGTGTCGATAGGTATTAACTAAGCTCAATTTACTTCTCCTTCATCTGGATAGCACTTCAGGTTAGCTATTCTCAGTATGGTAGGTATTTAGTTTTGAAAGCTATAGAGACGAGCAGAAGAAGGGCGCAGCCCAACCGAATCTGACATGCATACTCAATGAATCTTTTAACTTTGAGATATATTTTTTTACAAGTCCATAAGATTTTGCCCTTTTGTTAACTCCTCAAATATTTCATCTGGAGTGACGGGTAATTCAGCTTTTTATTAGAAAATAACTGATTTGACACTGTTCATCCTTTCTGCCTTGGTGCAGCTTAACCAACTTCGGTATGAATTTAGCAAATATGCCCATCGGTCCTAATGGAATGTTTTAAAGTGAAAAGATTTGAAAAGATATGTATGGGTTTCAGTAGCGAAAGTTCTATTTATAATACAACCATAATATCAAACTAAACTATTATTTCCGGTTCAATACATATATATGTACATCCTATGATTCAATTATCTATTATAAAACCATGGACTTTGTTTGACAAGCCCCCCTCTTCTTAAACATTGGTGCGACTCAGCTAAATTTGGCACAAATCTAGCATACGTAATCAGTTAACCTAGACAAATATTTTAAAGCTTTGAGAAGAAAATGTTTCTGGATTTTAGAGGGTGTTTCAAACATTTATATATACATAGATTTCTTTTCTTTTCAGTGATTGTTGAGTTTGTGTCTGTGAATCTGATTATTCATCCATTAGTGATTTCAACAGAAGATTTATCAAGGGAGACAACCTCCCAAGATTTTCAGGGGACTAATTTCTTCGATGTAATTTCGACCAATCAAATGGCCAGCGTCTACGATGGCGATCCCTCGAGACGCAATTAGAAGTGTTGCCAAGAACAAATTCGAGTTTCTCCAAGACAGTTCGGTGCAAGACAACTGATTGAAAGCTCAGATTCCATTCTAGATAATGTCACGTGGCGATAACGAGTCTATTGGTTCACATTCCAAGTTCTCAATTTGTTCACTTTTTGTTTGTAAGCATCACTGCATTAATCTCTGATTCGTTGAAACCCCTTGGGTGTTGATTGGACAGCGCTTCATGTCAGCTATTCCCCGTTGTTTGAGATTTATATCCTGGAATCTTCTGGTGGAATGATTCAATAAAGGACTGTCCAGAACGCAGAAGTGTCCGGTTGATAGCGAGAGGGTACAGGGTGTTTATGGATTGCTTTTGTCACCCAATCCTCAGTGAAAACTACCATACATAGGGTATGAACATGGAAATATATCAAATAATACAATTAAAAAGTCTGAGGTTCTGCCGTGTATTTAAATGGAAAGTCTAAGCACAAACAAGACTATATCTTAGAAAATGTAACAAAAGGAATAACACACTCTGAGACTTTGATATTCGAGTTTGGAGATTGGATGTACGATTTGTTAACCAGGAAAAGCAGTCCTGCCATATCATCATCATCATCATCATCATCATCATCATCATCAGTCTTTAAATATCCAGCTTAGACATAGACCTCCCCAAGGATTCGCCACAATTCTCTATCGTGGGCGTCGTGGAGCCAGTATTTTTCTAAATTTGTCCAGTTCATCTCTCCATCATGTATTTTGTCGGCTTTGGTTTCGCATGTGATCTCTGGGGATCCATGTTGTGAGTTGTGATGTCCATCGGCCGTCCGTCATTCTTGCAACATGGCCCGCCAATTGATTTGTCACTGTTCATCCTTTCTGCCTTGGTGCAGCATAACCAACTTCAGCATGAATTTAGCAAATATGCCCATTGGTCTAAATTAAATGTTTTAAAGTGAAAAGTTTTGAAAAGATATGTATGGGTTTCAGTAGCGAAAGTTCTATTTATAATACAATCATAATACCAAACCAAACTCTTATTTCCCGTTCAATATACATATGTACATCCTATTATTCTATTATTTATTATAAAACCAAGGACTTTGTTTGTCATTTAAGTTTTCGAATAGATTCTAAGATGTCTTTGTCTCCCATTTTCTTCCTTATATACTGTACTGTCTTGTGGGCAGAGCTTTATTTGCAGGCGACAGAGTGAAATCGAAAATAAAAATAGCGAAAAATAGAAAAACACTAAGATCTTACCAGAAAACTAAGAAACTTCTGAATCATGAAAAAAGCCATGCCTAAATGGTGTATGCACTTTGATCTATGCCCGGATTACTGGCATCTCCATTATAATTATTTCTTTATATACATTTTTTTTTTAATGTTCTTACCAAATTTTCAAACAGGTAATGTCAGATGGCTATTGCTGAGGAACATGTGGCTTGGAGTCTTTTTAAGTCACCTACACTCCTCCAAATATTTATGCTCGTTCAAATGAAGTATTTCTCTGAATAGTTTTAGTTCATTCTTGAGTCTATTGCGATTCATGTTGTCTGTATGTTTGCCCCTGGCTTAGATCTAGTACAACTAGTGTTAAATATTGTATACGACCATTATTGTCTCGGAGAATAACTTGCAATTACACAGTTTTTTGAACTGTATAAATCGAAAAGTGAAAATTAATTTAGTTATATTTTGAGACGAGGAAAAGTTTCAAATTTGAATTATAACCCGTATAATTGCATATCAGCATTTGCTGATGATACCGGGGGGAAATTTCCCGCTTCTAAAAGCGCTCGGGTATTTGCATAATCAGTTATCAAGTTATATCAAGACATCTGCTGATAAAATGATATATTTGCGACAATTAAAACAAAAATTCTATTATAGTTTAGTAATTCACTCATACCAACGCCCATTGATATAGAAATGTAGGCAAAACATTATCTGCAGAGAAGTTTTATTCTCTAACATATTTTTTAAAAGTTTGCTGGAAGAATAAGTAAACTCAAACAGTATGAATACATATATATATATATATATATATATATATATATATATATATATATATATATATATACATATACATAAATACATATATATATATATATATATATATATATATACTAGCTTCCCATTGTCAGAAGTAATTTCATTTGGTATATATGCATTGATCCCAATCGTTTGTCAAGATTTCATGGTCTGCCTATACCCCATTCAGTTCGCGTACACTGTCTGGATCATCCGGGATTTTATGCTACAACTTGCTTTATATATATATATATATATATATATATATATATATATATATATATATATATATATATATATATATATATATATATATTTATATATATATATATAAACAGTGCAAAACTGAATATGATCTAATTTACCCGTTGTTATTTGTTGAAAATGAAACAATTTTATTATATCAATATGTTTCTTCGATAAACATCGACCCAAGCATCTCCAAAGCAATAAAAAATATGATCATAATATGAATCCAGCTTCGAAGCATGCATCTATGTAATACTCTGTAAGATGTACTAAAATACTTTGTCGATAAAACCCTCAGAAAGAGAGAATATGAACATCGAAGTGCGAAAAAAAATGATCAATAAAATTCCGTTGTTATTCATTGCAAGAAAACGTTCCACAGTTTTGATTTAAGAAATTCTCAAATAATCGAAAAGGAACACAATAGTGATGAATGTGAATTCATTGAAGCTGCATAAATTTCTCGATGTAACACGATTGAACAACTGCAAGGTTTTTTCCGCATTTGGAAAAACTAGTACTTGCTGAATACAGAACATCGATTAACAGGAAGGTTACAAACCAAGCAGGAGCTGGATAAGTTAGATATATTATTGTAAACCCTTTTTCTTTCACACCCATTCCAAACGCACATACACACTTTTGGTAAACGAAAGCACAGACAGGGGATTTGAAACCGAAACATGTCATCCCAACCACAAGGATTGAGATGAAGAATATGAACTAGATTCCCTAGACATCCAGAAAACCATCTTTGTGTAATTTGAATCAATGACCGCTCCAAGTTGATTCCATCTCAAAAGTCTGAACTCGAATATAAAATTTTCCTACACTCGTATTCTCCTCCACATTCAGATGACGTCATTATCATGATGGAACGTGTTAATGTAATCAATTGCTTTATTCTTAGCAACATATTCAGCTTTCCACGCGTACACACGATCACATACATATATTCGTGCGTTCGTTATGGAGTACGTGTATATGTGTATGAATGTGTGTCTCCCCGAAATGAGTAGAGAATTTGTTTATTAGCAGTAGTTATCTTAATCAACCGATAGTTTTATGCATTAAAGACATTATTAAGTGTTCAAAATATCATTTTTCGACCGCGATTCATGACTTTCATCGTCGAAAGGCTAACTCGCTAACATCAACTAACATATCTCTCGTTATTGTCTGATAATCGTATTTCATGTTGCAAGAATTGCCTTCAATCTAAACGGGTAATTGTTCGGGATTTCAGCAATTACTGAAATATATATATTAGATTAATATCCAAAGTATAACAAATATTTTTTCCATAAATCTCTTCGATTGCAATGACAATGAAATTTACAAGTACATAGGGCTTCATAAAATGTGCATACACTGTGTGCTTGTTGATAACAGCTCTGGTTATGTAAGCTAATTGAACACTTCCGTCACAAACCATACTGAGAAATGGTAATACGTTCTGAAACTCCAAAAGTTAGGCAAAAAATGTATCAGGTGTGATGAGGCAGTCATTGTCAAAGTCACACGTATAAAATTAGCTGACAAAATCAAGTAGGTTGGTTTGATCATTTTCAGGTACTTTACATATTTAATATTAGCCTATATTTTTGGCTCATGAGACAAAAAGTGTCTTAATGAATGATATTACGCTACCTACTGAGCTTGCATCTGCCTACTAAGACATACATGCACTCCACTGAATAGATCGATTTGTGTCATATTCATAATCCCTGTATCTTGGAGAGGCAGGACGATTAGGTAGGATATTGAATTGATCTTTGTGTTTAGCTTATAATTACAACTCTCCACGCACAACCATACGCAAATGAGGAAAGATCTTTGCGAGAATGAACCAACTACGGAGCTTTTGATAGGGAATTTTCAACAAGTAAAAGCGTCATTTTGAAATAATTGATAAAATTATTAAGTTTTTATAATATTCTGTATTATGAAAGATTTTAAATCGGTAAAATGTATAACTGTTAACAAGCAAATTACATGCACATACACATACATATTACTGAGACAATCCAGAGATAAATATTTATTTAGATTGATAGATCTGTTTCGTTTTTTTAAATATTTTCCTCACTCTCGGATTCCCTTGCCTAGCTGCGACACACACTTACATAATGTTTATTGGATACTGAGATACATCAGAATTTATATCAGATGATTATTTTACATAGAAGAAACTACTACATTCATTTCAGTAGAAATGCCCATTGTTTCAAATAACGGTCAAGAGATACTTACGTCTACAAAATTTGTGCCTTTTGGGCGGAGGAGTCATTTGTTACAGACAGAAAAACAAAAAACTCGCTGTTCATTACATAAGTTAATTAATCTATTTTTCATCATGAAGATGTTAAATCAACTTTCATGTGTTTGTCACTGCGGTTAGCACACAAAATGTGTGTCCAATTTTGTCCCAAACCTGTACTGTATAGACAATTCAAAAACTTACATTATATATATATATATATGTATATATATATATATATATATATATATATATATATATATATATATATATATATTATCATTATCATTATCATTATTATTATTTCATTATTTATATATATATATATATATGTATATATATATATATATATATATTATGACTAATTTAAATTTCGTTATTTGCCCCAAATATTCACAAACTGTAAGACAGCCATTTTGATGTAATTAAGAGAAAAATGACATTTTTTTATATCAAAAGTTCATTTTCATAATTAAAATATAATTACAATGTCGCGACGCAATTATTATTAGAAAATAGCACGCGATGATAATTAGAAAATGACAAATATGTTATTAAAAATAAATGTGTTTTGGTTTCTATAGGGAAAACGTCAGATTACGAACATTCGTTTTGTTCATAACAATAGAGGTCATAGCCAGAGTGAGTTTCGCCGAGGAAAAAATATGTCAGATTATTATAAATAAGATCAGAGAAGAGCAAAGAAGATAGAATTGAAGAAAAGGGTGAGAGAGAGAGTGAGAGAGAGACGGAGAGACAGAGAGAAGTAGAATGAGCTATAACAAAGAAAATGGCCTGAGAAAGAGGGAGAAAAGGCGTTTAGAGATTGAGACGACTATTACAAAAAGGATAGAATGTGATAAGATCGGAAGGAAGAGATAATAGGAACGATGTGGCATAAAGAAAAACTAAAAAAGACAAGAAAATAGAAGGAATCTAGGAACAAGTGAGAAACAATACAAATGAGAAAAAAAAAAAAAAATAATAATAATAATAATAATAATAATAATAATAATAATAATAAAATACAAGCTTTGAAAGAGATCATGCGAGGAGAGAAAACAACACTCCCCTCCCTAAGAGACAAAGACAGAAAGAAAGTTGGAGAAGTGACCGAACAGGTCAACTGCCTCTTACAGCACATAGAAACAAATACCCTCCTAGAACTCAACAACCTAATTTACGCTGGGGCGAAAATGGTAGCACAAAGCTTCACAACACAAGATAGGAACCTGAGCAATGATAGGGAAGGGAAACCCAACTGGGAGAGAAGGTTACAAAGGCAGATCTCCCAACTACAGAGAGATGAAGTACTACTTAGAAATACACCACACACAGACAGACCACGAGTAAGACTTTATAACAAATACAAAGTAACGCAAAAGGGCATTGCAACTGTAGTCGAAGAGTTACACCAGAAAAGACTAGCCAAAGAGGCAAGACTAAAAAGATACAGACTAAGAACGGCCCAATACACACAAAACCGCACATTCCAAAACAATGAGAAAAAGTTTTACCAAGATTTAAATGGGGAAAGAAGGCAGGACATGAAACCTGATGCCACAGAGGCCAAGAATTATTGGAATAGCATATGGGGGCACCCAAAAAGACACAATGTAACACCGCAATGGTTAGGAAACATGAGAAAAGAACTAGAAGATATAGACAAGGGGGAACCGATAGTACTGAATGAAAACACATTGAAACATACTCTTAGGAAAGTAGCCAACTGGAAAGCACCGGGGCCCGACGGGATCCATGGGTATTGGTTCAAAAAATTCACCACGTTACACGGCAGACTCACTCACCTACTCCAAAATTGTCTAAATGAAGGCAAAGCACCAGAATGGATGACTAAAGGCAGAACCACCCTCATCCAAAAAGACCTGGGAAAGGGGAACATAGCAAGCAACTATAGACCAATCACGTGCCTACCACTTATGTGGAAAATCCTGACCGGGCAAATAGCAGAGAGAATATACATGTCAATGGATAGAAGGGGACTACTACCAGAAGAACAGAAAGGGTGTAGGATAGGAACCAAAGGGGCAAACGATTTACTCTACATAGACCAGATGATCTTAAAAGAAGTAAGGAAAAGGAGAAAGAATATCGCAATGGGATGGATAGATTACAAAAAGGCATACGATATGATTCCACATAGCTGGATACTCGAATGCCTTAGAATGTTCAAAATTAGCGAACCGGTGGTTAAATTCATTGGTAATTCGATGGAAGACTGGAAAGTAGATTTGACAGCCGGAGGGGACAAACTAGCCGAGGTAGGGATAAAAAGGGGAATCTTCCAAGGAGACTCGTTGTCCCCGCTATTATTTGTTCTAACAATGATACCGCTTAACAGAATCCTGAAAAACAGCAAAGGATACCACTTCTCTAAAACAAAAGGAAAGGTCAACCACTTAATGTACATGGACGATATTAAATTGTTTGCAAAAAACAGGGGAGAGCTTGAGACTCTGTTCAACGAAGTAAGGGAATATAGTGAGGACATAGGAATGGAGTTTGGGATAGAAAAAATGCACAATCATAGTGATGCACAAAGGAAGGCTTTCAATGACTGAGGGAATTGAACTTCCGGACAACAACAAGATTAGGGCATTGACTGCACAAGACCGATACAAGTACCTAGGTGTCCTTGAATGTGACACGATAAAACGGGAAGAGATGAAGGAGAAAATTAAGAGAGAATACCTCAGAAGGATAAGGAAAATATTAGAAACCAAATTAAATAGCAGAAACCTAATAAAAGGAATGAACACCTGGGCTGTGTCAGTAGTTAGGTATACAGGACCGTTCCTAGGATGGACAAAGGAAGAGCTCCAATCAATGGATAGGCGAACAAGGAAACTTATGACGATGCATAAAGCATTACACCCTAGGGATGATACAGATGCGGGTGCGGGTGACCAAATAGTTAGCAGCACAGAAAAAATGGAATTGGCGAATCGAGTTCAAACTCTGGCTGTGATAATTGGTATCCGGTGCGGGTGACCAAAGAGTTAGCAGCACAGAAAAAATGGAATTGGCGAATCGAGTTCAAACTCTGGCTGAGATAATTGGTATTCATCTTCATCATACTCCACACCCGATTCCATTCCTTTCCATTCAAACTCTCTTGCAAAATCTTTTTTCTTTTGTGCTATCCCTTACTTTTATGTTTCTTGCTCACTTACCAGGGCCTTCAATAGGGTCTTTTTCAAGGTGATTCAAAGTGCTCCCCACCCGCATAAATAGAGCATTAACACATCCACCCTTTAGCCATCCTGTTTTCATCATCTTTAACATTTTTAGTTTAACTCTAGACCCCTTTTTAACTCTTTCGGGCCCCTTTTTTTTCTGATACGACCCCCTCTCAGAAGCCCGGCTACCACCAATTAAGTCCATTGTTTCCTTTCCATTCGATTTGTTTTCACTTATCTTTCTCTTTTTAAAGAAAAATCTCTTACAACGTTGACCTTGGGAAAATAATGCCGTCGTTTTTTTTTCTTTTGAAATGATTCTATTTTGGTTGGCATTTCGCCAAAAATTATTCTAAGAAATGAGATATAAATGAGAGTTCACAAAAATCTTGGCAGTGAAATTGGGGGAATATTTTACATTAGCTTGTTAGTAAATTTGGTAGAACTGAGAAGGGAAAAAAAGATGGAGCTTTATATTTGATTAAAAATTGAAATTCAAGAAGGTCAGCCCAGGGTGATTCCAAGTATTTGAGTAACCACTTTGCAGAAATATTCGAGGGGACATGCATTGATCAATTTCTTGATGGGTCAAAGTTTTGAAAATTCAAAGGGCCTAATCTTAGTGTGACAAACATCTCTCAATCCAGAAGTTTTTTTTTTTTACCAGGGTCTTTGTGGGACATAAGATCTTACCTCAGTCTGTTTTACTTTCTGATGATGATGATGATGACGATGATGATGATCATGATCATCATCATCATCATCGTCATTTGCAATTCCACACCAGTTGCCTGGTGGTTACCGCTAGAGATTGACTGTCTGTAAGTCTCCCCTTGTCTCCAGCTCTCCTCCCTGCACTGTCCACAGCAATGCTGTGGATTACGATTCCAAACGGTTTTTTGGTGGTTATCGCTGGGGGCTGAGTGATGGTGGGTCTCTATTTAGCTTGCTAATATTTTTCTCAACTTCCTGAATTATTTCTTCTTTCATTTCTTCCCGTTTTATAGCATCACATTCGAGAACCCTGGGGTATTTATACTAATGAAGGTGATACTGACAGATTAATGTCGAATTTTGAAGCTGCTATTATTATTATTATTATTATTATTATTATTATTATTATTATTATTATTATTATTATTATTATTGTTAGGAATCTCACACCAGTTGCCTGGTGGTAACCGCTGGAGTTTGAGTGACAGCAAGTCTCCTCAAGTCTCCAGCCCTCCTCTCCTCGTACTCATAGATCGCAGTAATTCTGCGATTTACAGTTTCACACCGGTTGCCCAGTGGTTATCGCTGAAGGCTGAGTGACAATAAGTCTCCCCAGGTCTTCAGCTAACGTCTCCTCTCTCTTTCGCATATCATGACAGAGCTACGATTCGTTGCAGTCCTTATATCTCTAGCACCTTCCTCAGTATCCGTCCAGTGCCCAGCAGTGCTGTGGTCTGTACGGTCTCTATCCTCCCCCTAATCCCGATCTCCTCCAGTCTCTCCCTCAGCGTTTTGGGGACAGTTCCTAGTGCTCCCACTATGACCGGTACTACCCTGGTTTTCATGTTCCACATTTTCTTTAACTCCCTTGCTAGGTCCTGGTATTTTTCCCTTTTCTCACCCTCCTTCTTTTTTACTCTATGGTCTGCAGGTACAGCAACGTCTACTATTTGGCAGGCCCTCCTTTTTTTGTCTACTATTACTAAGTCCGGCCTTCTTGCCTGGATGAGGTGGTCAGTTTGGATGTCAAAGTCCCACAGTAGTTTGTGGTTGTCATTCTCCAAAACTGCCTCTGGCTTGTGCTGATACCACTTTTCCCCATGGTTGAATCCCATTTGTTTACTTAGTTCCCAGTGTATCATCGTTGCTACTCTATCGTGTCTATGCTTATACTCCTTCTGGGCGAGTTGGCTACATTCACTAGTTATGTGGTTTACTGTCTCATCTCTTTCACCGCACATGCGGCATTTGCTGTTTGTCTGTGTTCTGTCGATTTTTGCTTTTATGTAGTTTGTCCTTATGCTTTTGTTTTGGGCTGCCATGATGAGCGATTCTGTTTCTCTCTTAAGGTTTCCCTTTCGTAACCACGTCCATGATTTCTCGTCTGCTATATCTTTTATCTGTCTTTTAAACTCGCCGTACAATTTTTTCCCTTCCCACTTTTCTTTTCTAGTTTGCTGTACTGTTCCATTGTTTTCTACTTTATTGTTTGTCGCACTATCCCTCGCGCTCTTTATGATTTCTTCACTATTTGTTTGCACATATCTATCTAGGACTACTTTAGCTCTCTGGACACAATCTTCTATGCTGATGAGCCCCCTACCACCTTCTTTTCTCTTAACGTATAGCCTATCTGTATCATCCCTAGGATGTAATGCTTTATGCATCGTCATAAGTTTCCTTGTTCGCCTATCCATTGATTGGAGCTCTTCCTTTGTCCATCCTAGGAACGGTCCTGTATACCTAACTACTGACACAGCCCAGGTGTTCATTCCTTTTATTAGATTTCTGCTATTTAATTTGGTTTCTAATATTTTCCTTATCCTTCTGAGGTATTCTCTCTTAATTTTCTCCTTCATCTCTTCCCGTTTTATCGTGTCACATTCAAGGACACCTAGGTACTTGTATCGGTCTTGTGCAGTCAATGCCCTAATCTTGTTGTTGTCCGGAAGTTCAATTCCCTCAGTCATTGAAAGCCTTCCTTTATGCATCACCATGATTGCGCATTTTTCTATCCCAAACTCCATTCCTATGTCCTCACTATATTCCCTTACTTCGTTGAACAGAGTCTCAAGCTCTCCCCTGTTTTTTGCAAACAATTTAATATCGTCCATGTACATTAAGTGGTTGACCTTTCCCTTTGTTTTAGAGAAGTGGTATCCTTTGCTGTTTCTCAGGATTCTGTTAAGCGGTATCATTGTTAGAACAAATAATAGTGGGGACAACGAGTCTCCTTGGAAGATTCCCCTTTTTATCCCTACCTCGGCTAGTTTGTCCCCTGCGGCTGTCAAATCTACTTTCCAGTCTTTCATTGAATTACCAATGAATTTAACCACCGGTTCGCTAATTTTGAACATTCTAAGGCATTCGAGTATCCAGCTATGTGGAATCATATCGTATGCCTTTTTGTAATCTATCCATCCCATTGCGATATTCTTTCTCCTTTTCCTTACTTCTTTTAAGATCATCTGGTCTATGTACAGTAAATCGTTTGCCCCTTTGGTTCCTATCCTACACCCTTTCTGTTCTTCTGGTAGTAGCCCCCTTCTATCCATTGACATGTATATTCTCTCTGCTATTTGCCCGGTCAGGATTTTCCACATAAGTGGTAGGCAAGTGATTGGTCTATAGTTGCTTGCTATGTTCCCCTTCCCCAGGTCTTTTTGGATGAGGGTGGTTCTGCCTTTAGTCATCCATTCTGGTGCTTTGCCTTCATTTAGACAATTTTGGAGTAGGTGGGTGAGTCTGCCGTGTAACGTGGTGAACTTTTTGAACCAATACCCATGGATCCCGTCGGGACCTGGTGCTTTCCAGTTGGCTACTTTCCTAAGAGTATGTTTCAATGTGGTTTCATTCAGTACTATTGGTTCTCCCTTGTCTATATCTTCTAGTTCTTTTCTCATGTTTCCTAACCATTGCGGTGTTACATTGTGTCTTTTTGGGTGCCCCCATATGCTATTCCAATAGTTCTTGGCCTCTGTGGCATCTGGTTTTATGTCCTGCCTTCTTTCCCCATTTAAATCTTGGTAAAACTTTTTCTCATTGTTTTGGAATGTGCGGTTTTGTGTGTATTGGGCCGATATTAGTCTGTATCTTTTTAGTCTTGCCTCTTTAGCTAGTCTTTTCTGGTGTAACTCTTCGACTACAGTTGCGATGCCTTTTTGCGCTACCTTATATTTGTTATAAAGTCTTACTCGTGGTCTGTCTGTGTGTGGTGTATTTCTAAGCAGTACTTCGTCTCTCTGTAGTTGGGAGATCTGCCTTTGTAACCTTCTCTCCCAGTTGGGTTTCCCTTCCCTATTATTGCCCAGGTTCCTATCTTGTGTTGTGAAGCTTTGTGCTACCATTTTCGCCCCTGCATAAATTAGGTTGTTGAGTTCTAGGAGGGTGTCTGTTTCTATGTGCTGTAAGAGGCAGTTGACCTGTTCGGTCACTTCTCCAACTTTCTTTCTGTCTTTGTCTCTTAGGGAGGGGAGTGTTGTTTTCTCTCCTCGCATGATCTCTTTCAAAGCTTGTATTTTGCTTTTCTCTTCTTCCGTTGGTGCCTCGTCATCACCCTCTGGTGCGTAGCTTACTGTGGGGGTCTCATGGGGGATTATTCTAGTTTTGTTATTGGTACTAGTTGTGCTGGGGGGGCATTTTTCAGATGTGTCACCTGAATCTCTCTCTACATTAATGCGAATCTCTAGTAGTTCAGTCTCAGACAACCATTTCTTCTTTTGAATTTGCTTTACTTGGTCAGCAAGGCGTTGGTTCGATACTTCCACAGCAGATTTTTCCCTCCATATTTGGAGCATACGCTCTCTATAAGATCGCACTGAAGGCTTGCTTTTATAGTAACAGTACATAACTAGTCTATTCTCTTCCCTTGTCCATCTCTTTCTCTTGTTCTTTATTATTATTATTATTATTATTATTATTATTATTATTATTATTATTTGTAATCTCACACCAGTTGCCTGGTAGTAACCACTGGAGTTTGAGTGACAGCAAGTCTCCTCAAGTCTCCAGCCCTCCTCTCCTAGTACTCATAGGTCGCAGTAATTCTGCGATTTACAGTTTCACACTGGTTGCCCAGTGGTTATCGCTGAAGGCTGAGTGACAATAAGTCTCCTCAGGTCTTCAGCTAACGTCTCCTCTCTCTTTCGCATATCATGACAGAGCTACGATTCGTTGCAGTCCTTATATCTCTAGCACCTTCCTCAGTATCCGTCCAGTGCCCAGCAGTGCTGTGGTCTGTACGGTCTCTATCCTCCCCCTAATCCCGATCTCCTCCAGTCTCTCCCTCAGCGTTTTGGGGACAGTTCCTAGTGCTCCCACTATGACCGGTACTACCCTGGTTTTCATGTTCCACATTTTCTTTAACTCCCTTGCTAGGTCCTGGTATTTTTCCCTTTTCTCACCCTCCTTCTTTTTTACTCTATGGTCTGCAGGTACAGCAACGTCTACTATTTGGCAGGCCCTCCTTTTTTTGTCTACTATTACTAAGTCCGGCCTTCTTGCCTGGATGAGGTGGTCAGTTTGGATGTCAAAGTCCCACAGTAGTTTGTGGTTGTCATTCTCCAAAACTGCCTCTGGCTTGTGCTGATACCACTTTTCCCCATGGTTGAATCCCATTTGTTTACTTAGTTCCCAGTGTATCATCGTTGCTACTCTATCGTGTCTATGCTTATACTCCTTCTGGGCGAGTTGGCTACATTCACTAGTTATGTGGTTTACTGTCTCATCTCTTTCACCGCACATGCAGCATTTGCTATTTGTCTGTGTTCTGTCGATTTTTGCTTTTATGAAGTTTGTCCTTATGCTTTTGTTTTGGGCTGCCATGATGAGCGATTCTGTTTCTCTCTTAAGGTTTCCCTTTCGTAACCACGTCCATGATTTCTCATCTGCTATATCTTTTATCTGTCTTTTAAACTCGCCGTACAATTTTTTCCCTTCCCACTTTTCTTTTCTAGTTTGCTGTACTGTTCCATTGTTTTCTACTTTATTGTTTGTCGCACTATCCCTCGCGCTCTTTATGATTTCTTCACTATTTGTTTGCACATATCTATCTAGGACTACTTTAGCTCTCTGGACACAATCTTCTTTGCTGATGAGCCCCCTACCACCTTCTTTTCTTTTAACGTATAGCCTATCTGTATCATCCCTAGGGTGTAATGCTTTATGCATCGTCATAAGTTTCCTTGTTCGCCTATCCATTGATTGGAGCTCTTCCTTTGTCCACCCTAGGAATGGTCCTTATTATTATTATTATTATTATCATTATTATTATTATTATTATTATTATTATTATTATTATTATTATTATTATTATTATTATTATTATTTGTAATCTCACACCAGTTGCCTGGTGGTAACTGCTGGAGTTTGAGTGACAGCGTCTCCTCAAGTCTCCAGCCCTCCTCTCCTAGTACTCATAGGTTGCAGTAATTCTGCGATTTACAGTTTCACACTGGTTGCCCAGTGGTTATCGCTGAAGGCTGAGTGACAATAAGTCTCCTCAGGTCTTCAGCTAACGTCTCCTCTCTCTTTCGCATATCATGACAGAGCTACAATTCTTTGCAGTACTTATATCTCTAACACCTTCCTAAGTATCCGTGCTGTTCCCAGTAGTGCTGTGGTCTGTACAGTCTCTATCCTTCCCCTAATCCCGATCTTCTCCAGTCTCACCCTCAGCGTTTTGGGGACAGTTCCTAGAGCGCCCACTATTTGCAATCTCACACTAGTTGCCTGGTGGTTACCGCTTGAGGTTGGGTGACAGCAAGTTTCCTCGAGTCTCCAGCCCACCTCTCCCCGTTCTTATAGACCACAGCAATACTTTGGTTTACAGTTTCACACCGGTTTCCCGGTGGTCATTGCTGAAGGGTGAGTGACAATAAGACTCCTCAGGTCTTCGGCCAACATCTCATGTCTCTTTCGCCTATCATACCAGTGCTGTGGATCCCATCCCTGCTACCATTTTCCTTCCTCTTCTGTTAGGCCACTGCTAATATTTAGTATCACGAACATTATATTTCAAGTACTTTCCTCAGTATTCGTGCGGTTCCTAGCAGTGCTGTGGTCTGTACAGTCTCAATCCTTCTTTTTATCCTGAGCTCCTCCAATCTCGCCTTCAGTGTCTCTGGGACGTATTTGTACTGGGTTTTTTTTCACACCAGCAGTGACGAGTTGCTTTCACTGAAGATTAAAGGACAGCAACTTTCGTCAATATTCCAGAAATCTCCTCAACGTTCTGATTAATTTCCATGGTGCTGTCAACTAGATGGTCTCGGTTCCTCCACAAATCCTTAGTTTTCCCAGCCTTTTTTACAAAGTTTTTGGCTATAATCTGATCCCTGCTGGCATAACCGTCATCCTAAAGTACTACAAATTCTTCAGCTCCATGTCAAGGTCTACGTACTCATCAACCTTTTCACACTCTATCAACTTCACGCTGTGATCTGTTAGGACAATGGAATCTACTATCTGACGCGTTATTTGCTATTTGTTCACTACCACAATACCAGGTCTTCTGGCCTGGATTGGTGGTCCGTTTGAATCGCAGAGTTTCAGAGAATTTATTATCAGATCGATCCAAAAATAATTTCTGTTTTTGTTATTTTAGAATTTGAAGCATATTTTGGAATAAAGTACCATTCAACTACGTTCATGAAAAAAACCGTTTTGAAGTATGAATTCCGCTCGATTCATTCAAGCGGAACAATTTCGTTTATCGTCTATTCTGCTTCATTTGAGGTTGTCAAATCAAAGACAGAATAATGCAAATTCGAGGAATTTTGCCGTATTAATTCAAGGTGGGACATGAAGCAATGATAAGCGCTCACAATACTAACCAAGCATTCGGCCACGGGTCATCAACGAATATACAGCTAAACAGTGGAAAGTCGAAAGCCTTGAATATATGGACGTCTTTCTATGATGACGACATCCAATTGTTCGACATTTGTACCAAATTGGAAGAGCAAAAAAAGTGAATGACCCTGAATAAATAGCAACAAAAGCTGGCTTGTCACGCAAATGGCCCTGGAGAATTTTAACAAACTAGGATACGGAACTCAATCTCTTCCTGCTTACTCACCAGGTGTCTCTACGACCGATTATCAATTCTTCAAGCATTTCAACCCTTTCCCCAAGGGAAAGGTTATCAACAACTGAGCTGCAACACAATACGCATTCGAAGAATTCATCGATACCTGGACCCCATCTTTGATGTGAGGTATTATCATTATTATTTATAATAATAATTCGAAAATGCTGCTACTGCTAAGAGGGGAGTGCAGTCTATGTACCCCCGTCGGTTAAATAAAGGGTTCGGTTCGTTACTTCCCTACACCTAGCAGATGATACCTGATGAAGGCCGTAGAGTACAAGGGCCGAAATGTTGTATGGAAAACAATCATGATGAGGATAGTCTGAATAATAATAGAAATAAGGACATGTTTTAGCTGGCAAAAACGTGTAGATTCTGAAAGATCTTATTTTGATTATTAACTTCGAGCTAGATTTTACTGGTTTGAAGTTGACCATAAAAGACGAAATTATCTTTTCACTATCCAATAGATATCATTATCATCATCATCCTTATTATTATTATTAGTAGTAGTAGTATTGTCGTCGCCATTGTTGTTGTGGCTGCTGTTGTTGTTGTTGTTGTTGTTGCTTTTGCTGTTGTTTTTATTGTTGTTTACTCTGTTCTGTAATGCCGACTGGCATTGTTTATGTAATTGATATTGAAATTTTGTCCGGGATAAGATTATGATATGATTATTGTTTAACTGACGCCATAGTTTTGAACCCTGTCTAATGTCTGAGCTTGATTAAATGAAACAGATGAATTTGCGGGCGTGTCACTAGAATCGGAAATAGGTACTGAGCGACTAAATCTGAACAAGAGTGACACTAGTGAAGAAACCTAATAGTACCGCTGATCAGTCTCCAAGTACTCCGTTTTAGACAAAGAATGCTATATGAAGCAACTAATTAGCCCCCACCCACCCACACACACACACACACCTTAAAGTTACGCCTACGAAGCAACAGATCTTAATTAAATGAAATGTTTAAAAAAAACGAATGAAAAAGAAAAACTCGTTGGATAATAACACACTCACCCCAATAACTGACAGCCAGCTAATGTAAATGTGATTGCTACTGAGAAAACTCTCTAATATGGCTTCAAATAAGTGTAACTATTAGCCCAGATGATTTCTCTATTCATTAAAAGATGATGTCTCTTGGGCCTAGCTTCAGATAAACACATCTACAAGTAAAGATATATAGCATTATCGCGAGATCATTAGAGAAAATGTTTTCCAATTTTTATCGTTCATTAGCTGTCGCTAAATGGGAATGGTTTCTGTTGAAGCGTTTACAAATCTGATGTGAGTAAAATGCTATTACAGCAAAAATATTTGCTCACTATCCTATTTTTTCGTTATCTATGTGTCTCACAATCAGGTGAAAATGTCTCTCCTTCTCTCCGTCTCTATCAGTCTATCTGTCTCTCCTTCTCTCTCTCTCTCTCTCTCTCTCTCTCCTTATATATATATATATATATATATATATATATATATATATATATATATTGTTGAATAAAACTTTTGCTTATATGAATTCATATTTACACTCCGCAGTCAGAAAAAATAAGTATCTACACGAATAAATAAGTGTCATTAAGTTGGTTTGTATGTATGCTTATCAGCTCACGTCAGAAAATCACAGTGGAAACATAATTTTCCCTCTCTTCCTCTCTTTAAAGATAATTAAAGAGAAGAAGAGAGTAAAACTAATGTGACTCACTGCGAAAGCGTTGTATGTGTTTAAATGTAGTAGAGAAACATAAGTGTTGCTGTCTTCCTCTCTTTGAAACAGATTAAAAAGAGGAAGACACTAAGCCTCACCTTGTTGACTACTGAATCTTCTTGTTACTGAGTAAAACTATAAGTTCTACGAGGTGATAATTGGAAAATAAAGCAGAACAACAAAAAAAGCTGTTTTTATTTTTTTTTACAAGTTTATGAATATCAAATTAAAATTCCTGACGTTAAGTGTTAAGTAGAAATTATCTAAAACATCAATCTATCCGTAGATAACATTAAAGATAGTGTTTGTTTTTATAGGCTCTATGCTAGTACATAGCAGAGTAGAGCTGGCAGTAGACCCGGGCCAGATAAGAAAAGTAGTCTCCCTTATTTCAAACTGCTTTCAAGTATATTTTGAAAACGTAGACGTTTCCAAAAACGTTGGGTCAGCAATGTGTTGAAAATGCAGTTCGTTGATAAGTTTCCCGAATAGTAGAAATTGTAATGGATACTTATTTGTTATTGTCATATTAATAGAGTCTTTCGGATAATAAATATGTACATATCTATTCGCTGTTTTGACAGTGCTTTAGTCAAATATAACAGTAAAGTACATGAAAGATAGATACAAGGAAGACAGGAATAGGAAATGTATGTATTCAACTATATACAAAAGAGGTATCAATGTTGGTTGTAGGATAAAAATTTTTTAAGGCAAAGTTATGGGATGAAACTAGAGTAAAAAGCATTCTGAAAATAGGGATGGATATTAGAATGTTAGAATGTGCTCATAAAAAATTAGCTTCAGAGCAAGTATATTCAACATCTACTTTATGTGTTCATGAGCAAACACAAAATTGTACGCACTGAGATCGTCTACATTCTCAAGTTAACATTGAATGTGCAGACGTCGTACTAAACAGAGACTCCCAAATAGGTTTCGACCAAAATCAATTTGATTCTGTTTCCTTCTAATTTTATTTTACTTGGTGTGAGGGTAGTTTGGAAGCTAACAAGTAATAACTTTGTGAGAAAACGTATCTATATGTAGTTTAAATACACTGCGAGTTTCATATTTCAAAAATTAGTGAAGAATATATAAAATCTTGATTTTGATCCTTTCAGACATCGAGAGAAGTTTTTTCTAGCGATTTCTAGCGGTTAACTCTTGGCTGTTTTAAATACTCTCCTTGTCAGACGAATTTTCGGTATATGAAAAATCTGCCAATGAAAAGAAATTGCTGTACAATGCAAATTTTGAAAAGTTCTAAAAGATTTTTTGAAAAATGCAGTAATTGACAACATGCCAAAAAACTTCAAAATGACATGACATTCATTAACAAAAATTATGACAAAAAGGTGTCAGTAAAGTTCAATCTATTCTTGGCAAATAGCTTCTATGTTTGCTTATGATAGTTCCTCTGTATAAGTGATGGTAGTAAACAGAACGCTGAGCAAGACATTGTTGCAGGCACGCTGTTCAGTAAAAGTTGACGAGAATTGGCCACTTGATTAAATGTTATTAGTGCATGAGAAATTCGATTATTTTTTCAAATGTTTGTTTTAGTGCGTGAATGTTTGTGCAACAATCAAAATTGTCTATGACTGAATAAGCAAATCGTTATCTGTTTTTTACATTCTCAGTTTTCATTAAGAAAACTGACCGCTTATTGATTTTTTGAATAGCAATTCTGTCTGCGTTTGAAGAAAAATTTGACTGAAATGTGTCTGGATGTTGGAGACTGAGTTTTTCTTTCCGTTGCGTGTTTGTTTGTTTGCTATTCGTTGAAAGAAAAATACGGTTTAAACGGTTGCATTTAATGTGTTTTTATTCTTAAAACAGAATAAAATCATTATCCTCTAATGCCTTTTTTCGACTCCACATAGAGTCTATCAGTGTCATCTCTGGGGTGTTGGGTCTTGTCCACCAACATAAGGTTCTTCTTTCACCAATCCATTGATCGGTGCTCTTTTTTAGTCCATATAAGAAATTGACATGTGTATCCTACATTCGATGCTGCCTACAAGTTCATTCCTTTTATCAGATTTTTACTATTCATCATGGCCTCAATTGTTTTTCCAATCGTTCTAGGGTATTTTTTTTAATTTTCCGCTTCATTTCTTCCGATTTTATCGCTTCAAATTCGAGACCTCTTATGTATTTATATGATTCCTATATTCATAATATGCGTATTTCAAATGAGAGAGAAAGTAAGAGGTGAGGGCGAACACACACAAATTATGAATAAGTATATGATTTAATATAATTACGTCACTTTTTCAACACCAGTCCCTTTTTGGAAACTACAACTCCAATCAGTTTGGCATCGCCCTCTTTAATCATAGTCTGGAGTGTTGAGTTGGGTAGGTGGGTCAAAAAGAGGTAAGATATACATTGGAAATATCTTAAGATAATTGTACGAGTGATGACGGTGATTTTCATTTTTTCTCCTCTTATTTGAAAGTCGTATACATATCTACAATTCCCTCATTGCTTTGAGGCTATCATTCAAAAGAATATGACTGATATGTCTGGAGTTGTCCCCTTCGAAACCATAGGCTCGGGCAAAATAGCCCAGCTGCCCCAGTCGTGTACTAGTATATATATATATATATATATATATATATATATATATATATATATATATATATATATATATATATATATATATACATAAAATGTTGAACATACCTTTCTATATACCTGACTCAGACAACGTTTTTATCCCTCAGTAATGAAACAAAACACGGGGACTTTTTTTTTTGAAAATCCTGTAATTATGTTTGTATGATTTGGCTACCTCTATGTACTTATGTGGTGTTTTCGCTGACTAACAGAATTTTGGTAATCATTTAGCCTTATTACAAGTAGAAGATTTGTTAATCAGAGTCAGTCAAGCTGACAGTGCTTAGGAGAGAATATTTTGGCAAATAATCAAGTTTCAGTTGAAAATTGCGCAGAGGTTAATCAGTCGCCAGCATCTCAGTCTTGTTATAGTTGTTCGCTGGCTCACAATAAGTGCCTGTCAGATATCACCTATATCTACATGATTAAATGTCCTGATCTTTGCTGTATCACCTGATTAGCCTAAATATTTCTAAACGGGTCCAACAGACACAAAATAAACAAAGAAATGCAGTTGAGGGTTCATCTAAAAAAATTGATTCTGATTGTGAAGCAAAAAAGACACCAGCAATATGCAGTTTACGCCTTGGTTATTTAGAAGGTCGTTTTTTTTTCCAGTTTTATGCTAGAGCAAATCAAATCAACAGATGAAAATTATCAGTCTGGCAGGAAGCCGTTTTTATCAACTGTTTTCCCACGCTTTTTGAAAGTAAAGACTTCCTATAAAAAATACTCCATGAACTGAACTGGTGTAAAGCCGAGAAGCAATTACCATTAATTTATATGAGAGATATTTCAGCTTTTCCACGCACCCCGAAGGGTGATGAGTCGTCAGAGGGTGGAATTAGGATGTACGGGTGGCTGGGATGTAAAAGAGACGGTAGGACTGTCTGCATTACCTCTATGAAAGGTTAGATGCAAAGCAAACGCTGAACACTTTTTCACCTTTTGCATTTTTTGGTATGAAGTGAATTTTCGAAAAGCAAGGTATACCTGTGTCGCAGGTAACCCAAGACCAGGGAAAACAGACTGCTTTCTGAATAGTCCTGATTGTTTAACTGTTGAAACAGCTCAATTTCGAAAGGTCATTATCAAGGGCTGGCAAGCTCGTTTCACTTGGAAGATTGACGTAACGCAATCTCCATACTCACCATTCTTCCCCATCAATTTGTGCTTTTACCGTAATAAATCAGGCCTAGGAAATATGGAGTGGCTTTGCAATAGAATAGCTATCATCAAGCTTGTTGCGCAGACCAATACTGTACTAAGCCCAATCTCGAATAGCTTCACCACATTTATAGAAAGCACTGTACACAATCAAATTCACTAGATATCTTTGATACAGCAGAGGTCAACTTTCAAAAAGTGATCAAAGTATGTCTCTCCGAAAATTATCCTGTCATTTTTTATATCTAGAGAACTCACGGCGCAGCCTCGATCTAACTTGGTTATCCACCAAAAGAAACTTTTCTGTAAGCCCTTGAACAAACACTCTCTACGAGGGCCTCTCAGTTGGTACTGAGACGCAATCTAGCGTACGGTATGACTGCATCTACAATGACCAAGCGAGTCATTTATGTCTTTTGCATGTTTTTTGGCAAAACATCGCATCACCCAGGATTTTCAGCCAATGACTCAGACCACCGCGATTGCTCAGTTTGGTCTCCTACGATTTCTGACTTTCTCTGAAGAGATTTCAGACTGTGGATGCAATTAAAAAGAATGCGACGAGGCAGCTTGTGGTCATCCCGAAAATGATATCCCAGATTGTTTTGAAAAGTTAAATAGTTTACGAAGAGATACTGGCATAAATGCCTAGGGTCTCAAGGGAAATACTTTGAAGGAAACTGAAGTGCCATTGCCCTCGGTACGCTATTAGTAGTGCATATCCCAGTGGTGCCAGCGATCAAAATGAAAAATTCAGATAAAAGCCAGGATTTCGAATGCCTATTTTGTAAATATGAAAGCCTTCCCTACAGGGAAATTTTACGTAGCTAAATTTTCCCGGGCCTCTTTCTGCCGCAGGCTAAACTAATTAAGTATTTATGTAAAGAATAGGGAGGTAAAGATAGATAAATATATATCCTGTAGGGTTTCTGTTCATTAATTTCATCTGTTAAGGCCAATAAGCAATCTTTGCAAGCCATTGGTAGTACAGTTAGATTGATTCTGACGGTGTGTTCCACTCTAGAGCCCGACAAAATATTTGATCTGATCTAATAAGGCCAATCACATTTCTGGACTATAACTCAGGGGTATACCAAATGCCAGCTGGATCCAAATCGAAGTTCTGTTGTCTAAACACTGTGGACACACACGCACGTCAGTTAACATGATATTTTCAAAACTTCTCCATGGATTTAAATGACTTTATATGGAAGGTTGAGACCATGGGCTAAATGAAAAAAATAGAATATGGGGGCTGATCCAGGAATCTTTCTCCGAATGAGAGGCAACGTTTTCCACATAGAACACTGCAGATATTTGAAAGGTTTTTAAATCATTCTCAGCTCGGGAAAATTTGTGCACCGGGAAATGGATTTTATTGTTCAGCTTTTGAATACTACATTTTTCTTAATGGAACAGTAAGTAGTCATTTTTTTTAAATATAGTCACTGACAAAAAAAAATGTATTTGTTACGTCAAAAACAAAAACGATCGAGTCATATTCGGGATATCTTTATTATTACATCTCAGCCTAGAAAGATAAAATCTCTCTTCTGTAGGATTCTAATCGAATTTTGTATTACGAATCGCCGGTGCCTGAAGAAATCTTACTGTGCACCGATCACATGAGCAGTTGACTTATTTGAGAGACACATTAAAATTTTTTTTCATCTTGACACGGTAATATTCCTCCACAAGGCTCGTCCCCATATTCCCAATATGTCGCAATAAACTATCAAATAGAAACATATTCTTCAGAACTGTCATTTTCAGACTATCACTTGTTTTTCTCCATACAATACTAGAGCAATTGCAATCTATATCATAGGATTCTTCGAAGAATCAATTGAACCAAAACCGGAATTCTTCTCTTATGATGGGATACATATTTATCTTTAAAATGGCGTTATACCTCAGAAAACAGGTAGAATAATTTGAAGACTGAATTATGATGCTATGAATTTATATGGATAAAAGATTTCCTAATAAAATGTTGAAGCCTATTGCATCAACATAAAATCCATGCACATCGATAAAAATAGATTAACAAGGTATTTTGAAACTTGTGACTACCATTATATCTAATTTTGGGGAACGTTTCTAGTATTTCTCATCGTTTGCAAATATCCGAACGAATCTCACACCAATGCGTTTTTATCATTAATTTCTAACTTTTAAGTTTTATTCTTAAAAAAAATGCCTTATACACTAGTACAATCCTTCTCCCCATTATCTAATTATAGAACTTTTATATGAAACCTTTTGTAACCCGTAATAGCGTAAAGTGGAGAAGCAATTACCATTCATTTGTATGAAGAAAATTTGATCATTTCCAGACCCGAAAAATATCTTCGTGAGAAATGATCGATTGTGTTGGAACGAATTCAAAATTCGAAACTCATGACAATCTTTGAAAGGGCGTGTAGATTTAGAACAAGTTTACCTGATGTTCTGTGCACCGACAAGGAATTGAATGATAGAAAATGCACGAGGTTAACCATTCAATCGCACTGCTATATTCCAAGCCTTTCACGCCAGCCTTAGCAGGCAATGAAAATTCAACACCAAGACATGCATTTAGTTGTGTCAAGGGACACTCGAAAATTTCGACGTAAAGACTAATGGTAGTTGCTTTCCCGCTTTACATAAGTTCAGATAGTTGCAAAAAACGAGTAGTAATATAGCCTTCTTCGCAAAATCGAAGTCGCGTCAAGCAGATTTTCGGAATAGAGGGGAAAACACACACACACACACACACACACACACACACACTCACATATATATATTTCTATATATATATATATACAGTATAAAACATAGCAGAAACACATGCTAATGAATTGCAAAATTGATTGATTTTTCTATCTTTTCTGCCATTCTGGACATGTGTAAATACAGATATTTATGCATTTGATTTATATGCACATATAAAGAAGTGTATATCACTACATCCCCACAAACTTAATTGCCTATGAAAAGATTTCATACTTGACATGCGCACACTAGCGATCGTTCAAGAGTAAAATGAATAATGTAGGATACACTTCAAATATTCACAATCTTATTTGATTTATTTATTGTTTTTGATTTCATTATTATTCTTAACACTTGATACGTTTTATCGTTACGGTTGCATGCATTTTTGAAGCACTTTATTACAGACGGAGGCTTTTTCAATATCTTGAAAAATGATACCAGCCAATTCAAAAGGTAATAAAATTGATTGAAAAAAAATCTCCATTCCTATTAATTCAGCCCCCAGAACAAGAATCCAAGACGGTTTTGTTCACTTTTATTTCTAAATGAAATAAACCCCTCATCTTTTTTTCCGTTTCTCCATGGAAACACTTTTGAGATTGGCGAAAAATGTTGGATTTATTATAAAGTATTGATAAGTACTAAAACAATCTCAGTCTGTTCATTTCATACAGTCAAATATTACTACCAATTCCTACATCTATGCATTAAGTATATATATATATATATATATATATATATATATATATATATATATATGGATAGTCTATAGCCACACTGAAGAGTTGTAATACAACAAAACAGCTGTCTGTGGATGAAAGAATATATATATATATATATATATATATATATATATATATATATATATATCGGAGTCCATGTCTATCTGTCTGTCTGTGCGTCTGTAACAATGTTCGTGTGCCCACATTTCGAAATAGAAGTAAAGGGATATTCGAAATTGCTTGTGAACTGCCACTTGGGAGTAGGACCCTTTACCGATTGCACCACGGAGACATAAGTGTGATCAAACATCCTAATCATACTTTCGATGCTGTCGTCAGTAAACAAATCTCCTCAAATAACTTCATTTAGAAAAAGTACATTTGTGCTAAATTTCAAAACGTGTTTTTCAAAACATATCCGTCTCTGAGAACATATATATATATATATATATATATATATATATATATATATATATATATATATATATATATATATATATATTTCAACGTAGAATGAGTGAATGCGTAGAACATACAATCGCCATTTTATACAATTAATCATTTGTATGATTTTAGTCATTTCATTTCTACCCCTTTCTGAATCCGTCATTGGTTGAAATGTTTGCCTCTACGATACGACAGATCGCCAAATATCATTTAAGACTGATAAACTATTTTTATGAACTTTATATTATCAGAATTTTAAACCCAAACTTCTACTTTCAAACAATTTCATAAGGGTCACAGGAAAATTGCACGGACTACGTTGACCAGTCCGGATGTTCCCAGGGCATACGCAGGTCTACCCAGGAATTCATTCAAACCTGCCCAAGGATGTGCGACACGTACGCCAAGATTCGATCGCACAATCAGCCAGTTAAAACACTTAATACATTCAATCCATTTTGGACTCGAATCACCCCCGCTAATATGGATGTATAGTGTAAGGAGATATATTAATGAGTGTTCTTTTTTTATTTTTTGTATTATCATTTTGCAGCCATTTCTTCTCAGGGCATGCCAGGATTACTGCTAATTCATGTAAAAGTAATAGCAGGGAAACTTGACGTTGACTGGGAAAACAAACCTCAAATTAGCGAAGAAATAATTTTCAAGTGTACTCAGGAATGTGCGTAGTCCGATCCTGGGTGTACAAGATTTTGTTTGATCCCATGGAATATATATATGTGTAAATAAATAGAAAAAATTCTGTGTAAGGATTGTTCTACAACATTCTGTTTATAAAAATATATATATATATATATATTTATGTGTGTGTGTGTTTGTGTGTGTGTGTGTCTGACAAGATTATAAATATCTGACAATATCTAACAATATATAACAAGATTATAAATATTCAAATGAACAAATCAAAGAAAATCTTGCGAGATGTAAGATCAATAAAATGAATCTTGAAAAAACAAAATGTAGTGATTAATTCCGTCAAAAACTATCCATAAAGTGCTGCTTTTAGCAAATGTTAAAGCAGTTCATTAATTCAATCGGTTTTTAAGGGAAACAAACTCAGAATGTGAACATATACGTGCGTGGAAGCTATTTTCAAAGATAAAAACCATTAAATCCACACACAATCTCACGTATATGGAAATATGCTGAAAGAACACACACAAGCATAGAAACATGCAGAAAACAATACATGTTGTATATATATATTTTTTACCCATACAACTTGAACGTGAATATGCTGAAGAACTGGCTTATATTGATTTCACGCATATAGAAATACACGTGCATGTGTATTGATCAAGGAATGAACTCAACACTGTAATGATTAACTGCTAGACTAGCTTATTAACCATTGAAGTTCAGACTGAAAAAAATTTATATCAAGAAAAATTATATAACTATCTCATGAATTATTTTTTATGAATATCACTCTATACATCTATAGGTGTCTTGATCGTTTCTTACTCGGTACGTGTATATATCTCCTACCAAGCTAAGCCTAGTAATATCTGCAAGGTGAATAGGGCAAAATATACTATGATGATCATCAATCCTTTTCGTGTCTCTATCATGGGCGTTGCAGAGCAAATACTTTCTGAATTTGTTTGGTTCGTTTCTCCATTTTATATTCTGCCAGCTTTGATAATGAGTCTGATGTCCGAAGATCCATGTTTTGAGTTTCCAGTGATTGTCTGCCATTCTTGCAACATGACCACCCCATTGCCATTTGAGTTTTAAATGGATCTTATGATGTTTCAGATTTCTGTTTTTCCCTGATATATTGTGTCGTCTTGTGATCTCTCCATGTGAGGTTGAGCATGATTTTTTCATGTGCATGTTGTATGCTTCCCAGTTTGACAGTCGGTCTATTGGTCAGGTTCCATGCCTCTGCTCCATAGGTGACTATCAGGAAGATGCATTGGTCATATACTCTCCTTTTCAGGATTAACGGGAATTTCTTGTTCTTGAAATTTGAGCCCACTCTTTCGAGGACTTGCCATTCTAGAGGGATCATTCGTTTGATTTATACTTCGATATAATAGGGTGTTCAATGTACTTGATTAGTCACCTAGCCAGTCTCACTGACCTCTTCGGTAGGTTAGAGAGATTGGGTCCATTAGCCTGTGCCATGTATAGCTGTGTGATAGACAAAGCTGGTGATAGTAACCAATATATATCTATATATGTGTCTGTCTGTTCATGTGCATATGTATTTATAAGTTTGTGATGTTTAACCTGTAAATGTATACACATTTTGTTAATAGAAGCTTTAAGCATATTAGCTTATTTTCCTGAAGATTTTGAACACTTGAGATTAAGCTTCATTGCCCGTATAATATGTTCAAATTTTAATTAAACGTTGACTATTGATGTTTGCACAATGCAGATAATGTAATGCAAGGTCATATATTGGAACTGAGCCGGAAGATTATACTGCTTCCTTCTTCCAAGTGGGGATGGACTGTTTTTCTTGAAATGCAGCATTCAAAATACTACTTTTAAATCTGGTGTATAACACCGAGCTCAAACAATGGCATGGAATTTGCTGCTCTCTCAGCCACGAGGCACGCTTATAACATGCATCCATTTAGGGGAAGTTGCTCAATTATCCTCTATATCAATTTTAAGAAGAAAAATTGCAGACATCATAATTTATAAGCCTTTTTTTAGGTTCTTTGGAGGACATGCAACGTCCATAAATACGTGCAAGACATGGGAGGGTGATGGGCTCCCCGTCATGCAACGCTGGCCCATGACGTGATCCGATTATTCGTGCTGTCAACCGCTTGGTCACGAGCACATATCGATACAGGATGCACGAGTCACTAAATAATAATGGTTTCGCAATTATTTTTTCATCGATGTAAAAAAACAAATATCTTGACTTACCTAGGCGATATCTCGGAACCCTGCTGCATGAGAGCTCCTAGAGAGAACCAGAATGTGTTGGACAGGTTGAAAGTGTTGATAACTTTTTGTCCACGGTTCGTATCTTCGATTTGCCATTCGTATGGGCTGAAGCGTCCAACGAAGAAAAGAACTAAACTGACAGCCACATAGCCGATTGTGATGCAAATCCATACCTGCGTATTATATAAAGAAAAATGAAATAAATAGTAATACACGTAATGAGCAAAGAATCATTGCATACATTTCAAGTGTCAGTATGAAAACAGTGTAACAATATAACAGGAATACATGAAAGAAAGAAGGCAATAGATGAGCGTAGTATTTTCAGAGGATGCAGAGTATTGGGATCATTGGTAACACGGTCTTTTGAATAACAATAATTGTCTGATAACATTAAGAAAAGTATACACAAATTAGATTTATTTACATGCTTTGTTACAAACTTATCATTTCATCAAATGTATTGCTATAAAAAATGATGCAAAACTAATATGAAATTTATCATACTTGATTCATTCATAAAACGAGTTTAGAACCGACTTATTTCGAGAGCGAAAACCGTTTGATAACATTATCCATGATTTTAATTAATGGTTTTCCCTGTATAACATACGACCAACTATAATAATACCTATCAGAGGATTGAAATTTCTATTTCTTCCCCTTCCAATAAATAAACATTCTTCGAAATAGATAGATAGATAGATAGATAGATAGATAGATAGATAGATAGATAAGAATAAAATCTATTTAGTTTGCCACTGGGTGATACGACTGCTGTGGGAGATACTACTACATTTATTTTCTAAATTGTTTGGGCCTGCTACCTACTTCGAGAATAAGATTTCAATATCTTGGCAAATGGAACCAGTAGACAATAAAGGATTTATGTAACCAACTAAATATGCTCAGTATATGTGTGTATAAGGGGTATCTGTGTGTGTGCGTCTTCTTCTCAAGGTGCACATTGAATGTATAACAACTGCTTCCTAAGGGTTAAAGGTTTCTCCATATGGGTAACTTGATACCTCAATGAGCATACGATAGGTTATGCTGAACTTCATGGTCATCAGAGGTCAAACTAGGGTCAAAACTCCTTTTTCTTTTTACTCAAAAATTGATTCATTTCCGAAAAAAAATCAGTGGAGGTATTAATAGCGAAGTTGTGAAAAGTACGAGAAATAGAACCGATGGATCAAGTTCGAAATCCGACGAGGAAAACTTTTTTTTCTCTCGACTTTGTGCACTTTCAATCTATTGGAACCTTAAACCACCTGGAAATTTGTCTTTCATAGGAAAAATAATTTTTATCTGATTTACAGGGGTTGTTCTATTTGCAATGTAAATTTGATGCTTAACTGGTCCCTTCGTCGTTGGAAATCAGAGTGAATTTCTATTCCTCTCAGTTCATACACAAGTTTGGCAGTATCTTTTTGACCCTAAACCGAAAAAAAAAACATTTATTTCACTTTTAGCGAAAACCCTAACATAATAATGAAAGACGAGCACTATTCAAATCCGATGGTCCACTTTCACGTGAGAACTACTAATACTGATTGAGAACACACGAATGATGAGTTTTGACAAGAATATTTTCAATGTTTTTCAAAAAGGCTACATGAGCTGTTCAAGGTTGTGCATGGGCCCGCAAAGGTATCTTCGTTAGTGTGTACTAAGAGATGTGCTCCACTTCCATTTTTAATTGTATTGAATCTTAATATAATATCATTTACTTTACTCTGTTGTTATATCTAGGAACCACCGACTATCTTTGCTGACGGGATGTATATCATATATTACGCATCTATAATAACGTCTGTCCGATTATATATCCATTTCCTAATATATATATATATATATGTATGTATATATATATATATATATATATATATATATATATATATATATATATATATATATATATATATATACATATATATATATATATATATATATATATACGTGTGTGTGTGTGTGTGTGTATCTCATAATAATGATTGATAATTGTGTTTATATATATATATATATATATATATATATATATATATATATATAATAAAATATAATTAGTACATCTTTGTTGTTGCCATGGAAATTAGAAGGCACTTTCTCCTGCAATCAATCTAAAAAAATTCCAATGTTGATATAATTGCATAAACTTTGAATAAGTTATGTTCATGAACGACTCTGTGAACGTATCCGTATTTACATCAAGTTCACTGCCTAATGATGAATGAAAGTGCCTCTCTTGTCCGATAAGCATTCATTTTTTAGCATGAATTCCATAATTCCATATCACTGCTCCTAATTTAGTTATGAAAATCAATTGAACAGATTAATATTTTACATGGTAAATTTCAGATTTCAAAATTCGAATAATAAATGCGTGTCAGGCTAAGAGTTGCCAATTTGGGAGTTTCCGTTTTGAATTTTCAAATGTGAAATTCAGTCCCAGAGATGGGAAAAAAAATTAAAACAACCCATTTGAATCAGCCACACTTGATTAGTAGATACAAAAACCCAAGGAAACACATCTAAATCGGCAGCAGTAGACTCATAATTTTTTTCTTCAAATCCACTGGAAGGTGAGAATAAAGCTTAAAAAAACAACTGACGATCACAAGAGAAAATTTACACATAGTATCATAATATCTGATTATGTGTAAAACATAAAACTCTTTGTAAAGCTGATTTAAATTGCGTTAGCATTTAATTTGAAATGGATAACTGAAATGACACATTTTTTTTAAATTGTTTCATTTGATTTTCAATATCATAACTGTATAAGTGAAGGAGATTCATTCTACAGGATAAATTAGTACATGAGGCAAAATAATTTTATAAATTATACGTTTCATTTTCTTTCTTTCTTTTTTCCTTCCTCCCTTCCTTTCGTAATTTTGCTGGAATTGTTTGTGACCCACTTACACACTTATGCGAACGAAATGATTATCTCCCCTGCATGACTCATATTTATCGAGCACTGTAGTTATGTCCCTTGAGTAAAAGCCTCTCGTTCGGCCATATTTTTATTTCTTCTTACGTTTTCCTGATACTGAACGAATTCAACACTGTTTGGAAATTAGGTGATCATGAAAAAACATTAAAGCTATAAAAATGAAACAGTTATAGAATTAATAGCGCTAGTTTATTATCAACTGTTTTTTAATCACGGCTGACACTTTGTTAGTATAATTCTTTTTTCATTATTCATAACTGAAAAACGTTTGATATTCTCGTAATTGACGAAAAAACTGGTGATATTTCTATTTTAAATTACGTTCTCCTTCGATCACTGATAAGTGTTTTATTATTTAAAATGTCTTTTTGCTATACTTATTTTTAGCGAA
>OY735198.1:42103276-42153276 GCA_963457665.1 Thysanoteuthis rhombus | reverse complement strand
TTCGAATGCAGGCAGGAGCAAGCAGATTGATATTATAGAGAATTATATGCTACATTATCTCCATCCTCATTATCAATATTTCTGACCTCTTTTCTTTTTTTTTCCGAAATTATAATTTCAACTCTTTTTCTACCGAAAAAAAAATCACTGAGTTGATCTTCACACCATAATTTTTACAAATCATCCGGTGAAATCGATTAATATGCTTCTCTTCGTATAGAGTCTACAAAAGATAAGAACGAACTCAACCTCTCGGACGTAACAAGAGGCAACAGGCATCAACCTGCAGATGTAAACAGAACTTAAAATGGAAGTACTGCGAGAGTAGATGTTTATTGGTTGACGCTAACTTTCACTCATAGCGTCGTCCATAGAATCATGAAGGAAATCATAAGTAGTCACTTGAACATGATAAGCATTACGAAACGTTTGTAAGCAATAATTGCATTGTTCAAATACAATCTGTACATTGGGTTACGCAAATCGTCCTCAAAGTCTCGAAAGGGATACTTCTACCGACCCCAGGGGCAGAGAGTTTTGTTTTGTTTTAATTTAGAGTGATTCATATCAGAATACTTTTATGTTAATACGAGAAGATAATGATGACGACGCCCCGATAGACGGTCATTTAAACAGAAAACAGTTACTGATAGACAGTCATTTAAACAGAAAACAGTTACTGATAGACAGATAAATAATTATGAAGATACGCAGATGGATATATAAACAAACATATTTATTGCGTGTATATCATTTTCCTGACTCACTGATTACTTACTATTCATTTGGTACAAATATTACGGAGGATTTTTTTTTTTTTCATAAATCGTAAATATCTCTACCACCATCGCACTAATCTTAGAAAAAAAGAAACCAATATTTATGTAAATGATAAACTATGGAAGAATGGCCCTAAAATTGTCTTCGTTTGTTTTCTGGTTAATCTAGAGTCGACTAATCGGCTTCGGAGCACATGAATAGTCGGTGATTTGAGATTTACCTAATTTAATGCCAACAATTACTAACATGGAGGCATTACATTGATGAATATGAACAGACTGAAATAGATATATTGATGTATAGACAAATAGATAGATTTTAAGAAAATACGTACCTCTTGAGACAAAGGGTCCATGAACGAGAAGACACTGGGTTTCTGTTTATCAGGCTTTTTGATCATTATACTTATACCGGTTTTCATGAAGGGTTTAGAAAAATCTGCGGCTCTTTCCCGCATACATGTGATGGTTAGGGGAGCAATGACTAAATCTACCTCCTGGAAAGAGAAAAGCAAGACAAGAAAAAAGATGATTAGAGTTGGTTTGAAACGTGAATGATATGACATCTATTTAGAATTCAAATGCAGAATAACAGAAATCAATTGGAAACTCAAATAGCAATGAACTGGTCATATAGCAAGGATGTCAGATAATCGCCAGACATCACGACTCACAAGGTTGATCCCCAGATATCATATCCGAAAAAAAAATAACAAAAAAGATGGCTCGACGTCTCTGATAGTTTAGAAAGTACTGGCTCCATGACGCCCACGATAGAGAGGTCTGGAAAATTTTTGGGGTCCTTTATGTCTGATGACAGACGCTAAAAGGCTGATAATGATGATGAGTCCCTGACCAAGCGCTTAGTAGGCAGTAATCACAAATAAACAACAGCCCCAGTTGATAACTGTTACTGATACTGAACATTTCAGGCACACGGTTGAAAGCGAGATGGGACAAAGGTCAGTTAGGTAGAGTTGGGGAAAAAGAGGAGGTGGGAGAAAGTTACTCTTAAAATGGATGAGAAGAGAGGGAAATTGGAGAAGCTAGGTCAGTAGCATGGGAAGGGAGAGGGGAACAAAAGGTAGTTCAATAGGAGGTCAGGATGGGGCAGGAGCCAGTGCCTGCTACTCGTACTATGTGGGATGATTATATTATATACGATGGATTTACTCAACTCTTCTCAGTATGACACATGATCTCAGTGGTGGGGCGCCGAGTTAGGATCAACTTCACCACAAACTGGTTTAAGTGACTAACTAGCGAAGAACACACACCCAAACTTACGAAAACTCCGACAAAAGGCTGCATAGAGAAAAGAAAAGCAGTGGTATTATCGTGTAGCGCCAGTATTCTAATTCTGAGGGTATGTCTTCTTATGAGATCCAAGGTTCCAATTTCCAGATTTTACTCTAGATCGAATATCGGTCAGTAATGTTGCTGGAAATCATGTGATTACTCCAATTACCAGAAGAGACCTAATTGATTCCATGTAAATTAAAATGAAATTTTTTGATGACATGAAATATTCGATGATGAAATCCTTTGCTTAATTCTTATGTAGATACTAAAAGGTAAATAATCACATAAAGAGGATAATTGCTATTATATTTGCTAAAACTGTCCATATGCTAGAATTTATCGCAACTGCTTACTTTTTATGAAAGATATTAGTATCAACTGTGTTACCAGTATATCTAATCATTAGACTAATGGCAGTTTTTACCTAGTCTTCACGTAAATCACATCTGTGATATCACTGGTTTTATAAGTATCTCATAATAACAACTGGCTTACATCTAACATTACTAGTGCATATATAACTTTTGCCAGAATATTTTTTTTTTTCATTTTTATCAATTTTGAGTTCTATGAATCTTTTAAACTGTCCTCTGCACAGAATGGATATTAAATATGTTAATGTCTATGAAATTCATTATGTATGGCGATGATGGCTGAACGTGTCTTAATAAGATTAGTTCTTAGCATGATCGCTCATTATTTCATTAAATGGTGTTGCAGCGGAAAGGGACATTTGATCTGTTATATACATATTACATTATTTCGTTTTCGACACAGAATGGGAGTTTATCAATCATAAATTTAATATGCATCCCTTTATGTGCAACATAAAAACTAATCTCAAACATTATCTTATCAAATATGGACAGAGTTATGAGAATTCCTCAAATCAGATCTCTTTTTTCAAATAACAAAGAAGTGAAAATATCTTTATGAAAGAAAAACAAAAAAAAAATCTTTTTGGTTTTGCAACAAACGAAGGCAATGAAAGTAGGGGCTTCATCTTCATGATGAAGAACGTACTTGGTTTAGAAACGTGAACACAATGTACAGAATATTTTCAATATGTGTATACTTCCTGGCACTATATATGTATGCGTATGTGCAATATATATATATATATATATATATATATATATATATATATATATATATATATATATATATATATATATATATATATATTTATAAATTCTTATATAGAAACTCTTATTTGAAATTATATCCCGTCGTTATACGGTTAATGTATCACTTGATCTAGACAACGTAAATACAATAAACGATTAGAGAAAATGAGGTGCTGTAATATGTATATATATATATATATATGTGTGTGTGTGTGTGTGCACGTACACGTGCACGCACATGTGTTTGTCTTTATGTGATGTGCTTATGTATGTTTGTATACTGAAGTAAATGAATGAGTACATAGGCTGATGATGGGAGAAAGTATTCATCTTACATAAAAGATTTTCATTTTTCGACATAATCGCATTGACCAAGAAGGAGATAAATTCAATTGTGAAATATAGATGAAACATAACGATTGAAAATTTAGGATCAAAATGCATCAAATGACTAATGTATTTATTGATGGAGACTATTCTTGCAATTATTCCGTGGTTGAGTCGTCGAGTAGAAAAGAACACCCTACCGGCAGTTAACTGCGGTAAAGGACCTATACCGTTGCTCTCCTATCTCTGATACAAAAAGAATCTTGTAATCAATGGTTTACCGAGGGTTTTCCAAGAGTAGGAGAACCAAGTTCAGACTAGAGACCATGGGTGCTCCAACACGATAGAAATCTAAAGCACACATCTAAAAGCACTCAAGATGGTTGGAAAGGAAAATATGGACAGTTTTAAAAAGACTAGCGATAAGTTTTGACGTCAATACCATTAAACATTTTTTTGAAGGAGAGGAAACGTGTGTCATATATCGCAGGAATCCAGCAAACATCCAATAGTTATAACAAACTGTCAAGGGGAAACTGAGAGAAACTACCAATGAGCGTATAGATTGCCACAAGAAACGGTTATGACCCTCATCGTTGCCAGAGAATGTCTGACAAGATATCAACAAAGGGCATCTTTATTACAGTCTAGGTCTGATGTCCTATTTCTCCTTAGAGAATACTACTTGTAAGTTGAAATATTATGGTTGTTTTGGGTTGTTTTTTTTTGTTTTTGTTTTTGTTTTTATGTTATTTTTTTGCTATTGACACCCAATTATTATATTCTGATGATACAAAGTCGGTAGCTTTCATTTATTCCTGAAGATAATAATGAAATGGTTATACAAGGAAGATCAAGGGCGCCAGAAACTATGACCATCACTGTGAGTGTTTGCAACCCGATCCACTTGATGTACTTCATTAATAAATGCCGTTTCATGACATGAATAGTTCAAATCATGTGTTCTTTTTTCATTATGGTACAAGGCAAATTAAATGAAGTGTCAAAGGGGGAGCAAATCAATACACTAGTGGAAAATATTTGGAATGATAAATACCGTTCTACTTTCACCACCATCGAGCAATTTATTAACCCATGATTAACACAGCATAAGACATAAAGAGTATCTTTCTCCTTGAAATAGTAATGGTTTTTTCGCATGACGTGATTTCCTGTTTGATGCAATGCGTGCACGTAGTTTAAGTGTAATCATATCTACATTTTTGCGTAAATTTATGACTGTGTGAGACTCCAATTTCTACTTACGTGACGGGTTAGTTCACCCATCATACCATTCCACGTTCCATTCACTGTCAGGGCGCCGTATTGCCCGTCTGCGACGATTTTGATGATGTAATCCATAGGAAACTGATCGGCTATCTTTGCGGCTAGGTCAACGACGTAACCTTCGAAACGCGCATTGCCGACAAGGGGCTCACCTCCTTCGTGTCGTTTTTTTCTCATCAGAAAAGGGGGTACCTACAATATAGAAGAGAAGCACAACATTCATTTTAACGAAAAAGATGAAGATTCTCTTGAGTTCGTTTTGGCAGAATCAACAAATGGCGTTTTATCATTTGGATTTCCTCCATCCCTAGACGGGTGCAGGAAGAGAGGATGTTGAACTGATTCATTCCAGGAGTGGGCTATTAAAGTGATCGATTGAAATATTGAAGACACCAGAGTTCAACACAGAACTATTGATCATTGAGAATTTAGTGAACCGACCAGGTGAAGTACATACTTCAGACTTTGGAGTCATTCTGGAACAAGTCCAAAAAGTCCAGGATTAAGAATACGAAATTAGATACCACCCTAACGGATGCTTTGAATCGCAGTCCCCCAAAACATGGAAAGGTGTACAGCTGGAAAACAGATTTGTTTTAATTGGGTTTTTTTTTTAAACTACTCCTTTCACTGTAAAAAGGGAACTAATCTTGACTATGCAAAATGTCAATGTAAAAAAAGATGCTCACTTAATGTAAAAAAAGGTTATGCTTATGTAAAATATGGGGGCTATGATAAATAGGGGTTATTGTTTTAGAAATGGGTAACGGGATGAAGCCGAAGTGAAGAAAAAAAGGTTGTTGATGTAAGAAAAGTGTAGGGCTAATCTCGAAAAAGAGCAGCCTAATGTAAAAACGGTAGTTTGAAAATAGAGGTATAATGTTCAAAATGTGGTGAGAAATGTTTTAAAAAATGGGACTATTGCTGAAAGGGGAGCTGGTGATTAAAAATTAGACAAGTAGTAAAAAACAAAATTTAGTCGGGGGTTCATGTTGAAAAGGAGTGTTCTCTTTTGCTTGTTTCAATCGATCAGGACGTTTATTCTCTCTCTCTGAAAAAAAATTCATCCTTGAAAAAACTAGAAAAACAGATTTCCCTCGATTTGACCGCAAAATGCGGAAAGGATGTTCCTCTCAATTTCGATATTTTGACCCCTGGATGTAGGAAACATTATCCCTTTATTTATATCCATGAAGAAGGGACAAAAATGTGACCCCTGGAAGTAAAATATGAAAATTCCTCTTCAATTTTCCTATAAAATAGAAGAAAATATTCGTTTCGGTAGAAATTGGAAAAAATAAATGGTTCGGGTTTCGACCATAGAATTGAAAAAAAATACTTCTCAAATTTGACCCTTTAAAGTGAAGGAGAAATCTCCCCCTCAATTTTGACTAATAGAAAATCCTATCAGGATTTTTACATCAGAAGTAAAAAAAAAAAAAAAAAAAAAAAAAAAAAGAATTAAAAAATTACCCCTGTGTTTATATCTGTGTAAGTGAAAAATTCTTCCTCTCAATTTTGACACTTAGAAGTGAAATTTGGAAGTTTCCCTTTATTTCTTTCCCGACAAATAGAAACAATCTTGATCCATAAAAGAGAAAAAAATCATCCCTTTGATTCTGACCCCTATAAGTGGAAAAAAAAAAAAACACATTTGGGTTACGACCCCTAAAAGTAAAATAAAATTACCTCTCAAATTTATCCCTCACCGGTGAATAAATGTTCCCTCTGATTTGACGCCTTCAAGTAAAATAACTATCGTCGCTGGACTTCAACCTCATAAGTTGAAGAAGTATCACTCGAGCTTGATCCCCAAAAGTGAAAAAGATATCCCATTCGATTTTGATTCCAGGTGGTGTAAAAAGAAAAATTCAGATGTTTACACTAGTTAGATTGAGCATAACGACAAAAAGTATCGGATCTAAGATTAAAGATTATGCTAATCCTTGTAAAGAAAATACTTTCTTTCTTCAAAATAAGCATTTCAAATCCTGTCTTTTCCCTTGAGCTTGAATTTCCTAAGCTATATCTAATACTGTTTTTAATCATCAGCACCAAGCAATGTTGAATCGATTCTTCTCTTGCTTTGAACATCAGTGTCAATAAAACAAGCAAGCTTAAAATTGATAAAAGCAAACAAAAAAAATACAGCAAAATCACAATGAATAAATGTGTGAAGGAAAGGCAATGGATTTTTATTTTCAATTCGTTTACAGTTTCAGTTTAAACAGCTGATGTCACAAAAGTAAAATACGTATTATAATCTTCAAGATGTCCGTCTGTCTTTCCCTCTGTCATGCTTCAATACAATGATATAAGTAACCAGTCCGTCTGCCAAAAATAGAGAAAGGGAGGAATCCTTTGCACGTGTTGTACGACTCTATACTCTTCCCTAAATCCTGAATCCATTCAATAAACCATTTTTGATATTTGCTCCAAGATTCTCTAAAAATAATTGCTAAAAAGATTCATTGGAAAAGACTGTGGAAATATCGTTTTACATAAGAATATCACTTATTTTCATTTTTATTTTTCAATAATTATCGAACCAAATAATCAACTCTGTAGCTAGAGGAGGAAAAATATATCAAATGTTTCTCCATGAGGCATTATGACCCAAACCCACTTTATGAGATCTAATGGCAATAAAGCCTAAGGCAACCCGGTATACGTTCAAGCATTTTAGTTATTTCAAGCCTAATACAGAATCAATACAAGATTTATAGTCACTAATATATTGAGTTAACCTCTCAAATTACTATATTACTACCGATATTGACGCAGAATTCAGATTCAGGTAATCCGTTAGCATAGCAATGGTATTTACAAAAAAAAAGGGTTTGAAAACTTGACCTTGAATGATTCCTTTCTTATATCTTTTCAAAAATCGATTTAAAGGGAAATAATTGTTTGTTTAATTGGCTTCTCATTCTTTACCGGTATTCGATCGATTTTGAACGCAGTATGGGTTCGTATACTGATTTGATTATTTTGTTTTTAAAAGCTTGATTTCAACGTTGTAATTATTAGCTTTCCCGGTGTGTTTGCTGTTTGATTCTTGCAATGGAGATTTTCGTATATCACCTTTCGACCAGACAATTTAGTTGACAATTTTTTTCTAAACATCCAACAAGTTGGGAAGTGACCAATTATTTCCCTCTATTCAAGAGCCAATGAAAAGAAATTAAAAAATCCCAAATTACTTTTCTGATCAATCAAGTTCAGGCTCGTAAAATTAAAAAAAACAAAAAACAAATCTAACTCTCTTTTAATTGCCATGAAATCAGAAATCTCTCTCAAAATATCGTCAGTGGATATCAAACTGGCAAGATATTGTCTTTAAGCGAACGTATTTCTTTCCTTTGTGACTCTTTCTTTAACATGTTAGCGTAAAAAAGATGTTTCTTTAGATATTTGCTGAGCTTAGCGGTGATGGTTGAGGTCTGCAGGCTAACCACTCTTCCAAGGGAACGCGTTATTGTGCCTTAAACATATATGTTATATAAAATTGTTTTCCAGTTTCTGTACACGGAGTGAAGGATTCATAAAGATAGGTTCGAATTTTATCGCTAATAAATAAAGTAAAAATTAATCACGGACATCTTTATTAAACTTAAAAAACATATAACAGTAATTTGAATGTCTTGTGTGTCTTTTGATTTTTGACAGATTTCAATGTATATTTTTGTCACACAAAATTGAGTTCAGTCACACCATGATTTTTGACTACTGACAGAAAAAGCTGAAAAAATATTCCCGAAATTAAGTAGCCTTCACAGGAATATCGAATCCGATGAAAATTAGTTAATTTACTGTTCACTGGATTAAAAAAAAAATATCACTTAAATTTTATATGAAATATTGTGATGAATATATCTGCTTATAGCAGGTATTTGTTACCAGTTAGCTTAGTTCAAATTTCGAGTTGGTATGTAGTCGGTCTACGTCTCGGAAACGAGATGAAAGCCTGCTTAAGTTTACGAGAATCTAATGGAATAGCAAAAGTATTGATGGAGAAACGTCAAACTCCGATATTATCCACGATAAAAAATGTATTTTCAACATTGAAATGCCGTCATATAATGGAAAATAGTGTAGTAATGATAATAATCACAAAATACCAGATGAGGTTTGGAAACCCAAAGAATTCAACTGTCAAAAGCTAAAAACGAAGCCATCAAGAATAAGAATAATGATATTGATTTCTTTCAGAATTTAAGACCACTTTAGTATAATCGGAGAATGCATCAGCCAAAAGAAAGATGAAAAAGGCAAACAAAAGTGAGAATAATAATTCAACTAATTCGTTGAATACTGATAATGATTCATCCCAAACTTTCAGTCGAATGGAAAAGCAGAAATGTAGCAACAGTACCAACTACTGTGAGGATACAAATCCAACCATTGTATTGGTAAGATAATAAAACATCATAGAATATAACATTGTGTGATTCTGGCATCTTCCTGCTAAAATAATCGGGCTACAATCACTTGATCAAAATACTATTTCAGGAGTTAATCGTTGTCTTTAGTAAGTGCATGAAAAATCTCCAAAAATGAAGACAGCAAGACCAAAATTAAGAGAAATAAATGTTAACTTACGTCAATAGTTGACATTATTTTTGTGTCGTTTACCACCGGGAGAAATTTGTCGTGTTCTGGCGGGCGGTACATCTGCGTAGTCAATCCCTGGTCATCAGACCATTCTCCAACCTGAAACGATTGAAAAAAAATCAGAGTGCCTTGAGTGTCTTTCTGTCCATACAGCCTTGATTCAAGTGCCACTTTTGATTTTGCCTGGAGTAATGATTAACTCGGGTCAGAAACAAATTTCAGATTGAGAGGGAATAATCGAAGTTAAGTCACTTCTGCTTAACTAAATATAAAAGGTCAAGAAAGCAAAATTAATCAATAGTGAGAAATATACATATGGATATATATATATATATATATATATATATATATTGTTTGAATGCCGATCTTCAATGAAACAATATGTCCTTATTTTGAAGATTGGCGCTAAACTGTCTTCTTTATTTCCATGCAGCACCATAGTGAACCAAATTAGGTTTAGTGGATATGTGCGTATTGATTGAGTGTGTTTGTGTGTGTGTGTGTGTGTGTGTGTGTGTGTGTGTGTGTGTGTGTGTGTGTGTTTGTGTGTGTGCATGCAAACGTGTGTATTTGGCCTTTTTTTTTTTAGTAAATATATATTCCTTGCAGTAAATAATGTCGTTTCATTTTTTCGAATGTTTAGGAAAAAACACGCAAATATCATAAATTCTATTCGTTTAGCAAGCAAAATGTTCATATCAAGTGACAAATATGACAGATCAGGGCATGGGATGCAGCAACTTTGTTGGCGCTAGTCTTCAGAAGAAACGGGCTGGAATAGATTAGCTTTCAATTTGTTTTACGCTTGACTTCCCTTCTGTTCAATAACGAATGTCACCCAAAGGTCAGAAAGCAAAGCCTTGAGTCGAGTACCTATTTTCATTTGACCTGGAGCGAATCACCGCGGATTAAAATAGTTTTTAATGATTAACTTTGGTTGGAAGTGAATTCCAGATTGAGATGATGTATCTGAAATTAGATGGTTTCAGCTTAACTAAATATCAAAGGTCGAGCGGGTAAATTGATCAACAGCTATATATATATATATATATATATATATATATATATATATATATATAAATAAAGAGAGAGAGAGAGAGAGAGAGAGAGAGAGAGATAGGAGCAGGCTTAGCTTAATTAGTCAGGAGATGGCTGGATATGTTAATTATATCTATATCCGATTGATTATATATATATATATATATATATATACATACATACATACATTATCATTATTATTATCATTATCAGTATCATTATTTAAATCATTATCGTTATTTTTACAATTAAGGAATGGATATATAATCCGACGGTAATAATTATAATTATATTCGTATGTATGATAAGATATTCAGTTGTCGCCTAACTAATTAAACTGTCGAGGCCATCTCCTATCTATAATAGATATATACTTGAATATATATATATATATATATATATATATATATATATATATATATATATATATATATACATATATATATATGTATGTATGTATAGCGTTCTCTCCACTGCGAGACATTTTGTTATTATTCTCTTATCTTTTACAGAGAGTTTATTCCACATCGTGTAATAGTATTGTATAGAAGTTGCACATTCTCATACAGATACACTATCCCACCAAAGACCACGCGAAAGGGAACTCGTATTGTCAACGATTCATACAGCGTTCGACTTGGCATCGGCTCTGTCAGAATTCATTGATAATCTATTCATCATCGACTCATTTTGACCTCATTCTCATATTAACGACGTGATATTTTCGTTTTTTAAGTCTATTGTTTGTCGGTCGTTGATTATTGATGTAGATAAATCTTCATCGTTTCGAAGTTAATTAATTATCGGTCTTCATACTCCCACATCAAAACTCTTGGAACCTTTCTGAACAGTCTGCACAATAGCAATGTTTATAATCGTTATACACCGATTCACTCTGACTAGTATCCTCATCTTAGCTGTTGTAGTTACAATGTTTCGGTCGCTCAAACGGATCGGATTGAATACAGAGTTCAGTTCGAGGATTATCAATTACGAAAGTCATCTGAAGAGGGCTGGTGAGTACAACAGCTGGAATCTTGAAACAACCAAGAAGAGGCCACTAGCCCATGTAAATCAGTGTATAATGAGAAGTGCAGTATAAATATACAAAGACTGTATATTCAGTTAGATATGTCACAGCGTGGATACATGGAAAGCATTTAATGTGATACAGCCTTTTTTTAATAATAGTGAAATCTTTTTTGTAATTTTATGCTGAAACGTAGAAATAATACGTGAACACCTTATTTCTCTTCAACTAACAGTTATGTGTGTGTATCTGCGTGCGTGTGTGTGTGTTTGTGTGTGCGTGCGTGTGTTTTTCAATTTTTTGTCTTTGTTTTTTTTTAGCAATGGAGTCTTTCTTACCTTTTGCAACGGTGTTCCATAGCTCAGCTGAAGAACATCGAGTTTGAAATTTTTGCGCTGAAGATTTTCATCAAATTGTACATTGCCCGTGAACCCGTTAAATTTAACCTGTCAATAAATGAACGGGAAATGAGTTGAGGAAAAAAAAAACAAAGAGGAAACAGTTAATAGAATAAGACCATCAGTGATAATATATTTTTGTAGAGCTAATATCTTAATCTTTTTTTCTCTTTGTTTTAGTCACTATAAGTTGTCAGTTGCAGTATCTAGCCCTCCCCATATTTTCATATTTTATTGTCATTATTTGAGGAATTCTGTTTCGAACCCATCCAAAAGAAAATCTTTCTTCCATCGTAACTGTTTGTTATATTTACGTTCCAATGAATTGCATCCCAAGGAACTTCCTCTCATCCAAGTGAAAAATGTATCAACTAGAGCTGGACCCCTTATATATATATATATATATATATATATATATATATATATATATATATATATATATATATATATATATATATATATATATATATATGCATACATATACATATATATGTATATATATACATATGTACACATACATGTATAAATATATATATACTCATACATATATACACATACATATATATATATATACATATATATACACATACATATATATACACATATATATGCACATATATTTACATATATATACATATGCACATATATATACATATACATATACATATTTATACATATGCATATATACATATATATATATATATGTGTGTGTATATATTTGTGTGTGTGTGTGTGTGTGTGTGCGTGCGCGTGTGTGTGTAGGCAGCAATCCCTAATTTACACATGTCTAATTAAATACAACGGACAAGGAACATTTAATCAATATTTTTATCAAATCTTCCTCGGTTCCATTCCATGAATCCAAACATACTTTTTCTCACACAGGAACAAGAAAAATATGGAGATAATCCCTTCTTGGGTGATTCATCAGTATTGCCACAGGAGGAATCTGTACAGCATCCTCAGTGGTTTAAAGCACTTTCCATATCCTGTTGGACACTCATCAAGGTACTGACCTGGCCCAACGTTGCCTAACTTCAGTGATTGGAAGAAGGAAAAAAATCATTAAATGTTCTCTCTCCCGTTATATCCAACCAGACATAATATTAATTTTATGAATACTAATTTCGTTTCAGTTACATCATAATGTTCTTTCTATAATAAACAATTTATATTTGAGTTTTTTTTCAGGATATGGGCTTAATATGTTTTTATGTTCAGTTACAGTAAGATTACGACTAAAGACAAATAACTCTAAGTGAGCGGTCGCATTTGTCTCATCGTTTTGCGAAGCCCTGCTGTAAACTTTTATCATTCATTTTAGTCAACTATTTGCATTCACCTTATTTTTTAGTGGATTTTAGATGATGATTTCTGTCTCCAGTAATGGCAAAAATGCATATAAGAATTCTCTTCCTGATAATTTTTTGTACTTCGAATCAATAACACTTCTGTTGTCTTTGGATAAGTGCCAGTTGTTGAAAAAAAATTTACGATGTAAGTATAATGCTGAACGAGAAACTCAATTCTGTCTATCCTACGGCCGTCTCAAATCATTTTTCGTAAAACACAGTAATTTTTTTTGAATATCATTAAAAATGAAAAAATCCCAGAAATGATTTATTTTGCATAGGCAGTAACATAAATATCCCAATCAGGGTTTTGGTCAGCATTATAGATAAAAAGTAAATGGAACCCTCACACCTACAAAAAAACTGAAAATATATCTTCTTCAATGATTGGCACTTTCCAAAACATGACGGGGGTTTCATTGATTGTTAGCACCAATTTTTTTTTCTGAATGAAAACAAAAAAAAAACAAAAAAATCTCATAGTTTTCCTGTTTCAATGCTTAAACGTTTCAATGAACTCGGTCGTGATTCTTATTCATTATGTAAACAGCCCTGATCATAATTGAAGAATAAGTCTCCGATGTAAATAACTTCTTTTTCTTTTTGCAATTTGCTGTGTTGTACACGAAGGAATATATTGAAGTATACGTTGTATACTAGCGTCATTTTTCCGGATGATATTTTTACAGTATCATGGTAAAAAAAACAACAAATATCAATGATTTGCAACTTAAGGTTAATTCAAACCGAAAGTTAGGAAACAAAGGAACTACATTTTAATGCTTGTGTTTTAGTTTTTAATAGTTTTTACGCTTGATGTGTTCTTAAATTGAATAAGATGAAATATGTTACAGATTTTTAGCTACAAAAAGGAGGATAGAAATATATTCAACGTTGCATTGTAATTGAATGAATTCTGCAACAAAAAATTTGAATGATAAATTGATGAAACTAAATACTAAATTTAAGAAGATTCCATTACATTGAATGCTTTTGCAATCCGTCCGTATTTGTCTGTTGAAGGAATCTACAACTTCCAATGAATTTTCTTCAATCGGGTTGTCTGTCTATATATATATATATATATATATATATATATATATATATATATATATATATGGAGCGAAGGTTTCAATCCTGCTTCGTGGTACTGGATGGGATTGTCTATAGCCACACTGAAGAGTTGTAATACAACGAAACAGCTGTCTGTGGATGACACAATAATTAACGCTCCTCTATTCAGGGTTGAGCACTCTTTGAGTGAGGTAACTTGTTCATTGTAAGCATTATGCCATGCTCTTCCATAGGAATAGAGCATTCTGGTGGATGGGGAATTTAAGCTAAATGAATATATATCGCTCGAATTCAGATCTACTCAGCTCAGCGGTAGAATACCAGCCTCTGGATCTGGAGTGAAGGTTTCAATCCTGCCTCGTGGTACAACATGGGATAATGGATTGTCTATAGCCCCACTGAAGAGTTGTAATACTACGAAATAGCTGTCTGTGGATGACACAATAATATATATATATATATATATATATATATATATATATATATATATATATATATATATATATATATATAAGGGAGTTAGTGTACTTGTGCATGTGTATCTATGAGAGGGAGAGTGTGTGTGTTTATTTTTGCTAAATTAATTGCCTTACCTTTTTGATGGCATCTACGATTCTATCCCCCAGCACCCACGGCACCAAAGGGTAGGCTGTGCAGTGCACACCGTGGGTGTTGTTATTCCACAGCCTACCCCTGCGAATTACGCCTGTAAATACGTTTTGATCAACACGGTGCATTTTTTCCAAGGCTTTCACTAAAGTTCTGATGCTGTCGAAAATAGCTGCTTCATCGTACTGAAAAGGAAAGAAAATTTATTTAACAATTGAATAAAAGCTCAAAACCTCAATAAATATAGATATAGATATTGTAGAAATCCATAAAATTTCTCATGGTTGCGTATTTCTCGAAATATTTTTATATGCGTGAAGTTTTAGTCGAATGAAGACAATATTAAATTGAATTCTGATCTAAAACCTAGTAATCAGTAAGAATTGAATCAATTATAATATTCATAATCATTGCAGGTGTGACGATTTCATAAAAAGTAATTAGTCAGCAGTTCGTCTTCTGACTTAGAAAAAGCACAACATCGCCGAGAAAAATCAAGACTTAATTATAGCCTGATAGGCCGCACGTGTTCCCTTTCAAGAAATGAAAAATCTTTCTAATTAGAATGGTTATCATCCATACGTGTCTTTTTAGGGTGTATCAAAAGTATATCCAGTGTTTTAAAGACCTTTACTCCAAAGCTCATTTTATGGATACGTCTATAGACTATCGAAGACTACAATATATTATTGATTCTGATATTATATGGATTATACCGTTATGGATACTGATCAGCTGTACCTTTTGTTCTAGATGTCATAAAGGCGAATATAGATATCGAGATTCTGTCTATCTAGAGAATTTTTTTTTCAAACTGTGCCTTAAAACTGCTTTAGCTGCTTGCAGAATTCGGAAAATGGTGATGACTCATCCCTTGAATTGAATATCAGAAGAGGACGAACATCATTTATCGAATATGATGGTTTCAAATGCAAGTTAGAAGAGAACTGTATCACTACTATTCAAAAATATTCGAAAGAGCTAGGATCGACGAGATATACTATCTATAGGGGATTGCATTAGCTTCAAAAGCATATGAGAGTACTCGAAAACAGAAGTACTCTGGAATTGCTCGGCTCTTTCTTTTTTCTTCTTTTTTTGTTCAAGAATTCATATATCCATTTGCTATTTTTAAAAAAAGGACAAATTTGTACAATTCAAACTGTGGTAACGGCAAAGGACAAAAAGTGAAACTTACGACGTGTCTGAAAATTTTAATTCAGAGCTTATTTGAATCCTAATATTCACGAAAGAAACTACCATATATGCCGAAAAATTCTCTAGAATTCACATAAGTTAAACGAGAAACAATACCAACAATCACATTCGAAAGTTTGTGGGCATGCAGCTTGATTATACCGAACAAGTTATTTAACGAATGATTTGGTCTCAATTTTTTTCAATTTACTAATTTTTATTTTTTATTTTTCATCCTGCATTTTTTCTTTGTCAAAACGTTACTTTTTTTCCAATTTTCCTGCTTCACTGTTTAATTTGATCAGTAAAGGATATTGTTTATTCCAAAAAGGCGCTGGGAAGGTTTGTGCACAACTAATAAATGATTGCAAATGAGCGAGTGTCAAATTACTTACTGAAATCTTTTTTCCTGCACCCGGCCAGACAATTGTCTCCAATCTATACCACCTCCGCTGAAATTTCTTTATAATCGGGTTATTTCTATCCACGATTTGAAAACCTGTAATGGTGACGCCGCCATAGGTGAAGTTCCTTAAATCCAATTCGGCGATTCCCTGAAAAAAACATCCAAAGAAAACATTGAGACAAACAAGCGACACCATCAAATAAATACAGTTACTCATTTACGTCAATTCTATATCAGGAAGCGATTCCTAACTAAATCTATTGTCACTTATTAAAGACAAAATGGGGAATGCTACAGTATTTCATCATACATACGTAGATTCATCAATTCATCAATTCTTTCAACATCGTATCCTTCTTTGTCAGTATATGAAACCAAACTCTTCCCGATACATCACACAGTTTTGATTTCCTAATCAGAGAGTTCGCATTCATTTATACGAGACACTCAGTCTTCTGGAGAATTTCATTGTTCTTACTCATGGAATGAAAATATAAATTTATTTATACTTTCTTCCAATTCTTCTTTTCTTTTCTGTGTATTTATTTTCAAATGTGGCTTTTTTTTTTGCTTTCTTTTTCTTTCAATTTTTTTTCTTTCATTCTACTTCGTTTCTTCAATCCTCCCTTGTTCTTTTTTTTCTTTTACTCTGTCTTTCTGTTATCCTTTCTTCCTTTTATTTTCCTTTCCATTCATTCTATCAATTACATCCTTTCTTCCTTCGTCTTTCATCGTATCATTTCTTAACAATTCTCCTCTTTTATTCTTTTCTTATTTCATTTTCCCTTCCTTCCACTCGCCCTATTTCCACCCATCCTTCCTTCCTTCCTTGCTTCCTTTAATCCTGCTTATCTTTCATTCCCCAATTCGTTATGTATCTTTTCCTAAAATTTTATTCTTCATTAATCATTTTATCCTCTGAAGTTGAAACATAACATTTCTAAACACAAAAGATCCAAATAAGAAATTTCCAACAGAATTTCATTGTGAGCTGAATAAATTAGTTGATTAAATGGTTGATAAGCCAATGATGAACGTACACAATGATTAGTTCGTGCATAATTATCTCTCTGAGTCTTTTAGAATATAATTTTTGTTTGACGAAGAGCGAGTCGTCTGTTATCTCGATCAGACTAGCATTCTTTGTAACGTTCCAGCCGATGATCTCTCAGGCTTTCCACAGACACAGGGTGCGTTTGATTCTAACATTTTTTTTTTTTTTTTTTGCTACCCTCGATTTTTGTCAGACACTGCGAGTTTTTCAAATAATCGTTTTACAAAAATTGCAACCTCTCAACTCAGAACTCCAAACAACATAATTCTTCTTCTCTTTTTTTAAACATTTTTTTGTTGATGAAAATTGATATCAAAATATTGGAAGATGTGTTCTCGTTTGATAATCAAATTTTTATTCTGTGAAAAATTCTCGGGAGATTTATGTGGGATCCAGAGCTTTTTCAATCTTTTTCAACTTACGGCACACCAAAAGGCTAAAACTCCTCCACGCCCAACATTAATTTAAGAGGTTTATTGATTAAAAGGCGGATATCAAACGTGTTCATAATTCTAAAAAATGAAAATGTCGAATAAAATGTTAATCATTGTACTATCTCTAAGAATATAATGTTGATTATGGACCATTAATTATTTTTTTCTCCCAATGATTTCTGTCTTTAAATTTATATTCCTTTTTTGATCTCCTAAACCTTCATTGCTGACTAGTGGGCTTTTTGTGGATCACTAATGGGTTGAATCTCACTTATTAAAATTTGTTGACCTAGAGCTTAAATAAATTTGTCGCAGAAAAACCAACAATAGAATGCAGGAATTCTTTCAAAATGGTATAAAATGATAGTCTTTAGCAAATCATGATAATTGAACACCTCGTAAGAAAGCCTCTATAACAATTAAAAGTGAAGTGAGAAAATCAACCTTTCTTTAGGAAAGAAAATGCTGAATTCTGGTCTTAACGGACTAAAATTCTATTTTGCTTTGAAACGCACGTATAACAAATGTACGTATGGATGTCTATTGGTTGAAAAGTCCAGATTTTTAATTCTAAATATTATTTTTTTCTCATTATTGTATTTTTAAAATATCATTCATATATTTCAATAATTTTATAAATTCATGATTATATTTGTAATCATGAAATTTACCCAGCAAGTATTTCTTAGGTACAAGAGTAAATAAGGAAATAAAGGTGGTAAAAACATTGTTTCACCAATCTTCAGGTTGAAATGGTCTACACGTGGGATCGAACACCGGTCACCAGAGAATAAGCTGCAATTTTCACTGATAAGCAGTCTTAGATTCGTTATCAGTCCTGCATTCACGGTTCCAGCCTCCCTGGGACATATTTTCTAATTAATGTCATTGAGAGAAATTACAAATATTTGTTTGGGTTTTGGCAAATGGTAGACGCAAAAAGAAATATGGACGATATCAAGCACGTTTTCATCTACGAAAAAAACAATAGTTTTTAATGTCCGTTGTTGGGTATAAGCCCCCTCCAAGGTTTGCCGGGTGTTTCATTCCTGGATATTGAGCGGCCACAACATTATAAACTTGCGTAAATTATCATAAACTCATTTTTTTCGGCCATAATTTAGCTAATGAGCAGGAAAGATGAATTGTGTGAGCTATGTTGTCCAGTGGTTGTCTGATATTCTTGCAACAAGGCCTGCACTTCTTTTCCAATGTTCTTGAACTTGTTTCTTATTGTTGTTGGGAATGCAATTGTCTCTTTTTAGCCTTTGTTACACTTCAATCAATGACATTGTAAGGATGAGAAATGTCAGTCAAACACAATAAGACAGAAGAAACAATTTTTTCTCTATTGTTTTTCCATGTTTGAGTCCTTGTATTCTTGGAAGTTGAAGAACGACAGAGACTTATGTTGTCATTGTTCTTTTTATTGCATACGTTCTCAAATGTTTGATAGGTTTTTGGTGTTTCGGGGACTGAAAAAAAAAAAAACGATTTTCCCGAAGGCGAAGAAACTAAACATTGTGTTGTCAGACTTCATCAGACTCGTCATCTATTCAGCTGCTTCGGACAGACAAACTGCTTGACTACCGAACTCGATATTGTCACCGTCTCTTTTTTCAAAATCATTTATCTCTCTCTCTCTCTCTCTCTCTCTCTATATATATATATATATATATATATATATATATATATATGTATGTATATATCTGTTTTTCAATTGTCCATCGATCAATCCAGTGGCCTGTCTGTTTGTCTGTCTCATTGATTTTTTTCTTTTTTCATCTTAATTTTTTTTCCTTTGCTTCTTTTTCCCTCTATTCTGTTTTCTTGATCTTTTCTCCATATACAGAGGGAACTGCATATTTATTATTGAAATAGCTCTTTCAAATAACAATGAGCAACTGATGATCGTAAACAAATGATATGAAAATTGGAACAATTTATATTCATTGTTGTATAATCATCGATATGCTACTAAATTTAACAATAAATTGAACTTTAAATTCAATAAATTAAACACGACTTTAAAATCAACTACAAATACAAAAGCATTACATAAAAAAATATCAAATTCATAGAATTTTTAAATCAATTCTTATTCATCTTAAATAAAATTTTTTGAACTGAATGGTTTTAATAACAATAAAAATGATTATTATCAAAAGACTTTCTGTATTCTTATTTTTTCTTGATTTCCTTTCTTTCCATTTCTTTCATTTGCAGTCTCTTCCCTTGTTCTTTGCTCCCCATCAATCATGTTTTCTCCTTTTCTGTCTTTTATCTATATTTTTTCTTCTCACTTTGTTTTTCTCTTTTTCAAGCACTCTCTTTCTCTCTCTCTCTCTCCCTATATATATATATATATATATATATATATATATATATATGCGTGTGTGTGTGTGTGTGCTGTGTGTCTTACGTTATTAATATCAATCTAAGTATTCGTCGGTGCATCTGCTCTTCACTTAAAATTCTTACCTTTTCTCTTTGTCCATTCGAGTTTCTTTCTTTCTTCTTATCGCCTTATCTTTCAGCCAATGCAAATTTACTACAAACTTTATTCCCTTTTTCTCACCTTTTTCTAGTTTTTTCTTTTTCCTTTTATTGCTTTTGTTATTGTCTTTCTATCTGTAAAAGTGTTAGTATTCGTTATGCACAAACAGTTCTGGAGAAATAAACTATCGTAATAGTTGATGAAAAGAATAGTAACCTGTTCTCTGCTGAATCCTACTTGATGCCTCAAAAAAATTGTTTCATCCATAGCAAACCGCGTCAAGGATCAGTGTATATTTATGTGTGTGGATGTATGTGTGTGTATGTTTGTGTGTATTTGTGTGTGTACGCGCGTGTGTACGTGTGTGTGTGTGTGCGTGTGTGTGTGTGTATGTGTTGTGCACATAGAAAAAAAAAATTCTTACCAGCCCGCCAAGTATATAATGATATCCGTCTTTGTTCATCCCGACGTCCATAATCTGTAACAAAATAAAGTTTTGCATGATGATATTATTAGTTCAGAGAATCCATACAATTGAATGATATTAAAAATGAAAAAACAATACCTTTATTCAAAAGCCAACGAAATCTCCCCCCAAAAATAGAGGTCGAAAAAATAGGTATTAATCATAATTCCCTCACAAAAAAAATGTAAGATAAATTCGGCGAATAGCCAGAATCACGACGGAACGGAAAGAGCAGTTATTTTATTAATTCCATGATTCTGTAGACCTTTGTAAGGTTTTTGTAGATCCTCTATTATATATCAAAGACGTATCAGGGCCCTTGGTGATATTTATCTCCTATCCACGTAGCATGACGCTGATAGCACTATCCTTGGCTTCATGATTTCATAGACATTTGAGATGTCATATTAGGTCTATTCAGGCATTTCTAGGTTAGGAAATTACTGGGCGATGCTCAAACCCTCTCTATGATACACTGTACAGTTTGTCTATCACATTGATGTAAACTAAGTTGATTTGTACGTTGGGTTCACGATCTCGAAAGACTGTTGGTGCAATGCTATTTTTTTGGTGTTTTTTTTTTTCTAGCTCAAGGGAGATTATCAAGCGGTACCCATCCCTTCAACTAGTAGCATAAGACATACAACATTATATAATATTTTGGTTGATCAGTTTTTTGGTTTGTGGATCTAAGGATCAGTTCTAGTTGTAATGCTGGTTGCGTCATGGCATCTCAAAGACAAGGCGGATTACTTGAATGTATCTTCTCTAAGCAGCTTGAGACAGAGAGTTTGCTTTTTGCTTTAAGTCAATATTTTGCTTTTACGTTTTGAGCGTTTGTTTCCCACCTAACCGTTGTAAACTCTCTCTCTCTCTTTCTCTCTTTCTCTTTCTCTCTCTCTCTCTTTCTTTCTCTCTTTTACACCCCATTCCTCTCCATTTGTCACCACCCCAAGCTCAGACGACTCAATCTAATGTATTGACATCTTAATATTTGGGTTCTTCAAATGTTCACAATTTTCCCCATATAAATCATTGCTTTTTCGTTCTACGTCATTTCGGCTAGAACCACTGCACTTTCGAATAACAGTGTGAACCTATAACCAATGGAACAGGGTGAGGTGCAGGTCATTATATGTGCGCACACACATATAAGTATAGTACTTTGAAAGAGGCAAACAGTCCTAGAATGACGGCCCTAATTCTCGTACAATGTAATTAAAAATTGATCAGGAAGTTTTTCAAAAAATTCTATTGATTGTGCTTGTGATCTCTAAATGGCAATTATTGTCATTTATCAAACTTCACAACGATCAAAATTGAAAATGCTGAACTGGAGGAAGTACACCTCTATATCAACTTAGGACAACAAATTTCCATTGGTGCCCCCCCCCCCCTCCGGAAGAAATCAAGCCAAAAATCACTCTAGGATGGCGAGCTTTCGGTAGAGCAAGCTCAACTTCCAAGAAGAAGAAAGTTTCATTTGCCCTGAGAAGGAGAGTATACAACCAATGCATCCTCCCGGTAGTCACCTGTGGAATAGAAAGATGGAACTTAACCAAGAGACGAACCCTCAAACTGAGAACCATGTAACCCGCAGAGAAAGAAACATGCTCAACCTTACATGGAGAGATTACAAGACTGTAAAATATATCAAAGTAAAACAGTCCGAGACATCATAGAATCCATTAGAAAACTCAATTGACGATAGGCTGGCAATGTTGCTAGAATGGCAGACAACCGATGGATATCATGACTCACAACATGGATCCCAAGAGAACACATATGTAACCATGGCCAGCAGAATACAAGATGGAGAAACGAATTAGACTCAAGTTCAAAAAGTAATTGCTCTGCAGCGCACATGACAGAGAGGTCTGTCCAAACTTGGGGAAGGTCTATGTCCAAAGACAGACGATAAAAGGATGATGATGAAGCTGCTGCTGCTGATGAAACTCGTTTCTGTGTAGCTTGGTGAAAGTTGACTAACAATCGATAACAGGGGAAAAATCGCCGAATTGAGATCAAACTCAGTCAGTTTGTGTTCAGTTCATAATAATGCTCTTTGGAAAAGATTTCTTTTTCTCCTTAGCTAAGGGCCGCCCGGGATCTTTAGCCATGATGGGCAACCAGTCAAGAAGACAGACAACTCTGATTCCAAACCAAAGAAAGCAGCTCTCTTAAAGAGCAGTTGAATGCCAACTTCGACTTCCTTTCTACCGTAAATTCTGCCAAGCTGATGCCAAACGTATCACTCTCCTTTTTCTAGATTATATGATCGAGGAGGAGTGGGCATTACGTCAATTGGGAATCCTTGGATCTGCATACACTTTTGCCAGACTTGTGTCCTGAATTGGTTATTTCAGTGTTATTCTATTGTGTACCGAGTTTTTAAAAATACTTTTTTTTCTTAGCTTATTTAGCCAAAAACCAAATTGACTTCGTGGGAAAGAGAGTTAATCAACTTGTGTGGAGGCAATTTCCAAATGATGAGGGTCCTTATGCCTTGAAAATCAGTAATCATACTAATGTTCAGATATTACAAAGATAGTCGATATTTCCTGAGTCTAGACATTAACAATTTTTGCAAGAAAAACTTATTTAATGAATAAAACAAAAAAAATGAACATTTACATCAACGTATAACTCAAATTGATTTACCGATTTCCACCGAATTTTCCATCGTTAATTCGATTTGGCTACCCCTACTTACATTACCAGTTTATTTCATTCACTTAAGTTGATTCGGGGGTCTGTGTGAGAACGCAAAAAATTATAATGGTTCTGCGTCCTTCAAAAAATGTTTGCTGAAAATGGAGGTCATTTGCGATGGCTAATTTTTGCTTTTTGAATCATTCATCAAAAAGCAAAAATCAGACAAGAAAAATCAGAAGAAAAAAACAGGCAAAAAAGAATGATTTTGATTTAATTTCGTACGAGACAGTTTGTTTTACGAGATTGTTTTTTTATTTTACGCCAAGGAAGGGATTATTGGAAAGAAAGTGGTTCGTTTTCCAACATTTATTCTCTGCAAAGAAGCGTGTATATAATTTTTTAGCACGACTTGTCTATAATTGTTATGAGCGCAGAATATTTTATCGTTTCTTTGAAGAATCCGGACAGAGCTTATATATTCATCCATGCTTTTTTCTGCCTGTAGGTTTCTTTGTGTGTTTGTTTTCCTGATTATGTGCTCCCATAGTTCTCAATGATATTTCGTAGATGAATGAGTCATTGGCCACAGAATGATCGATTACATTCTCGAGTAGATCCACGTTATTTCGATTATATCAACATTGCAAAGACAATATTTTGATTTCTCAGATGTAATGATGCAGTAATTACACAATCCAAGGGAAATAATCAAGTGTAAAAATGAATCAAAATTCAAATGACCGTCTGTATTGAATAATTATTACAATTTTGAGAGATGTAACTTGATTTTGCCATTTTTTGTGACGATAGCTTTTGTGAAGGTTTGTGATCTCTGACCACTCTTAAGTTTGCTTTTAAAATGATTATTTTGCTTGCAAATTAAGCTGCTCATTACTTTATAAATGATGACACAAAAGAAAGGACTAGTACTAATTAATTGTGGCAATTTCTAATCGTTCTACACACAAAAAAAAACGAACAAGTAGGTTTTATGGAAGTTTAGAACTATCTTTATTACAATATGTTCAACATACAATACAAATGTTTACTGAGGTTTCAATAGTTTCGCAATGGGTCTCAGTTTGAGGACAATACGTGAAAATCTAATTCACAACGACGTCAGCTGATCTAGTGAAACTATATCAGGCGTCCCAAGTAAATATTCGCTAATCAACTTATTCCAGCACAAAGCAACACTTGTGGAACATTTAGCGGGGATGAAACTTGCTTTACTGGTTCAAGACAGGCTTACTAATCACCATATTATACAAGGATCAAAGTGTATGAGCCCATCTGTTGGAATCATTTTTGAGATCAAAACATTTCAATCGTTTTATTCCACTTAGGATAAAATCCTTGTAGGCTAATCTAACAAATTGGACAACACTCTATATGTTGGGGTATATACAACAAAATGTACAGTGTTCTCATTACAATTCCTCCTGCATCATATAAATTGAGGGTCACTGACTTTGAAGCACAATGAACCTAGAATATATGCCAAAAACCTATACTATTTAATACAATAAATCAGTTATCGACATTTCTGTTCAAATATATAACCTGTTTTACTGCAGCTCATCTAAATGACTTTCCATACACTACGAAAATGAGTTCCACATGGTAGAGGAATCGACCAGTCTTTAAATACCTGACTATCTCTGCTTGATCGACACGAAAGAAAAAAGTAATCGGCAATAAAAAAACGTATTTGTGACAGCGATCCCAAATACAGAAACTTGTTGCTAGATCCTCGAGAACCTTTAATACTCCCAACCAACCCGGAATGAACTAGTTAAATACTTCTTTTGTGTGTTTGTTATTATTCAAAAATTTTTTCTCCAGAACTGCTAAATCTTGAACAGAATTTCTCAGCAAAAAGCTAATGTGAGCAATTGACTCATTTAAATGGTGCATTGGAACAAAAGATAGTTTTTCTCTAAACACAAAAATCGATCGATGCCTTTGCTGCTGGACAACGTGCGTCACTGTTTAAAATTGGATGGGAAGTTATATCATAATCACTATGTTTTTTTCAGACTTATTACCTCATAGACTATCACTTGTTTCGTTCCATGCAATAATTAACTCAGCAGTTCAAACTAGATTTTGAAATATCTGACGTACAAATGATGTAAACTAGAATCATTTTTTTATGACAAAATAAACAATTAAGATGATTGGTGGTTCAAGTTTATGAAAGCTGGGGAAAATATTTGGATGACTGAATGTTGGTACCAAGGATTTATAGAAATAAAGAAATGCTTGCAGCTTCTGCATCAATATATTGATAAGAAAGCCGGTCAGCTTGCTTTGAAATCTCCATTAAATTGGACAGGTATCACAGGAAAGTTAATTAGCGGCCATTTTAGTTATTTAACAGCACCATGTAAGAAGATACGTCGATCGATGGGAGGGGGTGAGCAACAGAGAACTTACATCAAGTCCGGATGCCACGAATTGCAAGAGATATACGGAATATAGGGGCGCATATCCTGTCTGGGAGGTTAAATCTAATCTGAATACGTATCGTTATGCAAAATCACAGGTTTGTTTCTGGCTTGAAATTGTTCTTTTTTTATCTGAGCCAAACCTGGTGATGATTCGCTGAGAAATAAATAGCAATGAATGTCCCAATACAACTATAACATGAATCGAATAAACATAAAATAAGCGGAAGCGAAATCACGCCAACTTTTTTTCAAGTAAAACTTGTCAATAGCAATCTCTTTACAGAGCCTCCTAAATAAATAGAAAAAAAATGAAATCGACATACTTATAATATTCTTTTTTATTGTCAGGTTGGCGGCATTCCTTATCAAAGATTTAATGTCAATGCATATTTATGCGTAAATGAATATATCGCTAAAATTCAACCTTGCTGACCGTCCAGTTCCGTGGAGTAGAGACTATACCAGCCTCAGGGTCTGAAGCTAAGATTTCGATCCTACCTCGTGGTACTGGATGGGATAATTGATTGTCTACAGCTGCACTGAAGAGTTGTAATTCAAAATGAAACAGCTGTCTGTGGATGACACAATATATATATATATATATATATATATATATATATATATATATATATATATATATATATATATATATATATATATATATATGTGTGTATATAAAACACCTTTGGCATTAATGAGTTCAGCTTAATAAATATTATAACTTACTGGCACTCAACCTCCAGCAGTAACCACCAGGCAACTGGTATGAAATCGAAAAAAAAAAGGAATTATGATGATAATTTTTGCTTTTTGAAATGATCACTGTCAGAGGAGCTCTAGGGTCATTTTTGAACCACATCAGTTTTGACCAATCCACCAAGGTCCGGTGCTACCTCAAAGCACGAAAAATCATGACAGTACAACCAAATCAATTCACTGCAAAAGATTGGGGCACAAATCCAAAATTTGTGTGTCATAACCGGAAGGTGCTCCTTTGTTAACCACCACGAGGGACCTGGTCGTCGTCCCATGACTGCTGGCCAAAACCTCGGCTTGGGGTTCAGGAGGGAAATGGTTGTGACCAAACTACTGTTAGCCGAAACCCGAGCTCATGCTGTGATGATGACACCAAGCAGGAAAATAGTCACCGAGTGGCAGTAAGCGAGAACAAGAGAAGAAATGGTCAAGAGAGGGAAACAAGTCAGTAATGTATTGCTACTTGAAAAGCAAACCATCTGTGTCGTGTTATAGGCAATGCATGCTTAAAATATAGAGGGAAAAATCTGCAGTGAAGGTATCAAAAAAGTGGGTATTCAGTTGGGAACAAACACACTGGTCTGTGAAAACATTACCCCTCGGTTATTGTCTTATTACTATAACATTTCTTCTTTCTTATTGAGAGTATTTGATTAACTTTCACGTAATAACCATGGCTGTTATTAAGAAAGTAGCGCTTAACTCTTCAATCGTTGGATGAAGAAGAAACACACATATGCGTTGTTACACTCGTGTCTACAGAAACACAGTTTAAAAGTACAAAAGAAAGAACTTTGAATTTTATTTCCCGAACTAGCTTAAAATATATTTATCATTTCCCTTAATAGCTTTTCCTTTGCTTCGTACTTTTATAAATTTATTTTAAGTCTTTACGTATGGATTTTTGAATGTACCGCGCACAACCTGCCCACAAGCCACGTCCAGCATTAAATTTACCATTATTTACTCCGGCAAAGAAAATCTATTGCATTTTGAAATATTCTATCTCGGTTGGCGTGGAGAACTTGAGACACAATGACGACAGACCGAAAATAATGGCAAATGAAAGAAAAAAGAAGATAAAGTTTTAAAATAATTAAGAAACGTCTATTCCGACATTTTCAAAAGGCTAGTGTTAATTCAAAGACAATAGTTTGTGGGTTTTTATTTTTCTCTTTGTTTGTCAATTTCAACTTTCTTTCATTATTCTGTCACTGCTTACACATTGGTTGATTAGACACTTCTCGGATAATGCACCAAAAGTGTTACTTAATTGAGTTGTTTTGTTTTAATGGCACTTTCCTATGTATTTTTTCGTTTAGTTCTGAACGTCTTTATCTATTCAGTTGGTTCTTAAGAAATTGAATTTTCATCGTAATTATTAGCAGAGAAAATTCCATTCATTTATTCCGAGTAATTTAATGCAATTTTCTCTTTTTTCTTATTGTCTATCCATTAAAAGGTTATCCTGATGTAATTTCCATTCATATATATGTATATACTTCAGCATGTAAGTTTATATATATATATGTATATATATATATATATATATATATATATATAGTCTTGAAAACTTTACAGCTTGGTACAATGTATAGATTTTCTCTTGCTGGTGTAATCAATTGTTTATCTTGTAACAGTTTCGGGGATTTTAAAAAACAAATCAGTTATATCAACATGACGCTCTAGCTGTGTTGATTACACACTATATTCCTCTCTTATTATATATAATTCATGTTTTGCAAAGAGCTTGTCGTTTTATATAGGATATTACGTATATTTTATGTTAATATCATCTGATACAACATATCATCTATTATAAAGGGGCTTACTTACGTAGGTAAACAATGAAATATGTTTAGCAATGAGGGATCAGTAAGTTTAACAACTGCTGTGACTCACTGTAAGAGTCATTTCTACTGAATGAAATATGCGTGTGTATGTTTCGGCATGTTTGTGCATGGCTCTTCAAAGTCGAATACTGTGTCCTTTCCCATAGTGATCAATGACTTGTGTGTTTCGATGACCGTCTCTTTATGGGACCCTTCGGTGCTCGTGTCATGATTTTTTTCAAGAATCAGGACATTTCTCCAAGATGCGATTTCGGGTAGGTTTTGCAGTGAATTTTATATTCACTAATTTTACTTTTATCAAGCACAAGGCCAAATAAAAAGAAAATACGAGTAGACAGATTGTGCTGTGCCATTAGGGAAAGGTCTGCTTTGAAAATAATCATTCAAGATTCTGGATCGAACATTCAGGACCGATAGAAAATATGCAACCAACTCAAGCAAAATCAGACACTTATGGATATTTTCAAAGCTTAGCATAATTTGCCATTAAGCCAGATGGTAGATTGGACGCATTTATTGTGCTGATTTTCTGTCAGGATGGTCCTCCCGCCCCTGAAACTAGCATTCAGAATTCTGTCTTTCGCTACGGTTCGAACATTTATCAGTGGTACCTGTGTGAAATATGTAACTCACAACTTCAAAACATGTCAATGTGTCTGGATATAACAAATTTTGGCTTATTCTTGCAAATAATTAGGTTCAAATATTGTGTAGGCATACCAAGAAATAAACAAAACTTGAAATCTTACTTTTTTTACCTTGGCTCAAGCATGAACCACTGGTGGAGAGGAAACTCTCTCAAATGCCTCAGCTACTTGGCAAACCCTTTTATGTATCGATATCTACTGAGCCTATTTTCATATGCTCAATCTCAAATGAAGATACAACGATCATGTTGCACCAGTCTTTTGATGGGCAGGGCTTATCGTGGAAATGGAAGTTATGAATAGCCCTGTTGATTTCAGATCATATCCAAGAAAATCTATCCGCATTAACTAATTCAGTATCAGTACAGCAATGCCCAAATGAAACATCTATAACATTATAATGTTTAATTTAACATGATATATTTCATGGATTGTTATTCTATCTCTAAGGAACGTAATCATTCTACAAATAATTGCGTCAAGTGAAATATCAAAAATAATTTTTAATACATATTTTTGGCAAGAACTTTGACATCGTGTGGTCCGGTGCAACTACACTGTGCGCACTTATTACTTACTTGATTTAGTAGTCGTCGGTAGGCAGATGTACTGGACATGACCACAACGATATTGCGTGGGTCAAGCGGACGATCGAGTCTGTCAAGTTGTCGTAGCATTCTGTGTGAGTTGTCTAAATCTTCGACTCGTCGAACAACAACATCCAAAGGTTTGTTGGAATCATTAAAAGTATCGTAAATATCTTGTAAGTGAATTAAACCTGGAAAAAGAAAAAAAGGAAGAAGTTAGTATGAAGAAAAAGTTAACGGAGCAAAGTGAAAAGTCTTCAATATTTAGGAGTCACCTACAGGGCACAAAATGACGCCATCAAAGAGAAATTTGATTGAAAATGACGTCCATTAGTTCTTGGTGGAAGAGTGAAAGCCGAGCACCCAGACGAACGTGCACCTGTGTCTGTGTGAGCGTGTGTATACATATATATATATGTATACACACGTATGTGCAAGTACAACCCCTGCTGTTTAATTTTATAGAATACCCCTCTCTCTCTCTCTTGTATATATATATATATATATATATATATATATATATATATATATATATATATATATATATATATATATATATATATATATATATATGTATGTATGTGTGTATGTATAAGTATATATATATATATATACATACATACATACATACATACATACATACATATATACGAGAGAGAGAGAGAGGGGTATTTTATAGAATTAAACAGCATATATATATATATATATATATATATATATATATATATATATATATATATATATATATACATACATACATACATACATACATACATACATACATACATACATACATACGAGAGAGAGAGGTATTTTATAAAATTAAACAGCAGGGGTTGTACTTGCACATACGCCCTGGTTGGGTCCGCAAATACGCCTAGGTAGGCCCCTTGGGACGGCTGACGTAACCCATTTAAAACTTTGATATTTCATTTCATGAAAATTTAAGTTTTCAGTTCAAGACGTTAGTATTTCGCACATCAGAGCCGGCAATCGGATTTTAAAAAATTATTTTCTTGCTTGATTCGGGGTTAGTGTTAGGGATATGTTTAGGATTTCAATCAAAGAAAAGCTCGTTCAATTGCTGGGGTAGGATCAGATTCTTTGAAAAAAATACTATCACATTGACTGAAGCAATGAAAGAAATAAAAATTCAGTTCTGAAAGGGTGGAGTTCACCATTATAGTTACATTATAGGAAAAAAAAAACCCTAAAACCTTTAAAATATTTTTCTCGCAACAGACGAATTTTCTGAAGATTTGGAGGTTCTAATGGATGAATAGATTGTTAGAAATCCATTCTTCAAACAGACATCTTCCTCTTCCAACTTCATCGCCTTTATGCAAATGTTGCTGAAGAAAATAGTAAGTACCTTCACTCTGGCTACAGCTTCATCCGTCCCTGCTTTGAATTCAGATATTATATTACTACTTACTCGATACCTTTCAGGTATGTGTTATAGACATATAGCTGGAATGGCACCAATTATTTCACCAAGCACTGTTCAATCCGTAGCTGGGGGAAGAGACAAATGTCATCCAAAGGGCATTAGTGCAGAGTGAACCAAAACTGCTGCAGCCAGATATTGAACTTGACTCGCCGTGTCCATTCTCCAAGTAGGTATCAACAAAGCTAGTTCAACCCTTGAATTTCAACTTTTGAAGACTAGAATATCTCAGAAGGTTCCAGAATTAAATATCAAAGTTTATATTTCGGTATTCAATATTCAAATCAAATCAACTTTAAGGAACTCGCTATATTTTTAGTTTTCCAAGTGGGCGAAATCTGGAATCAGAAATATAATTTGTTGGAACTAAAAGTAATTCAGTTTGGGGAAAATTGAACTTCGTGTCGTTTTGACACGAGAGAAAGGAAAGAAGGAAGCTAATTTATTGATTTGAAACCGGGTATCGAGTACACCGGAGAAGTTCAAAATGTGTTGCCTTAATTACATAAAGGATATCTGAAAAACACAAAAAGTCTGAAAGTTTTCACTCACAGATGACTCGGTGCAATAAATTTCGTAAGTAACAATTCGAACATAAATCTATATTTAAAGATTTTGTAATTTTATTACATTTCACTGGAGATTTTTATTGTTACTTAAGACATAAAAAAAATCAAAACTCTCTCTCTCTCACTCTCTCTCTCTGTCTCTGTCTCTCTCTCTTATATATGTATATATTTATATATCTATATACATATATATACATACGTATACACAAACACACACGCACATGTATATATGTTTAGAAAACATAGTTTCGATTTTTGAAGTGTTATGAACAAGATAAGTGGAAAGAAACGTGGGTTCGATTTTCAATTAACCGAACGTTAAAATTTCAAACGTAATTAAAAAATTCAGTACTTTTCTATCTGAGGTTTTAACAAAGAAAGCAGGTTAAAATTTGTTGTTGGACATATTCATGTTCAATATTTTATGCATATCATATATATATATATATATATACAATATATATCATAGATATATATCATATATATGTATTATATGTATCATATATTCATATATTATATACATATATATATATATAAAATATATATCATAGATATATATTATACATACATATTATATATTATAAATGTATTATATATATTATGTATATACTACATATAATACTCATATAATATATATATATATATACATTATATATGTGTATTATATGTATACTATTCATATACATTATATATATTGTACATAAGAACATTAGACACCATAAGGTCCTCAGACCTACTACCCCTCATACTCTGCAAAAGGAAAGCCCTAAGAGTAGCATCCTCCCTCAACCCATCACATTGACCCTTCGAAAGCATCCTGAAGACCCAGGCAAACACCCTGACCAGCAGGTAACCCCTACATCAACCCACACACACACTCCACCAAAAAATGAGGAAACCCCCCTACCACTAAATATGGAAGGTGGGTTAGAAAACCTGATTCCAACACTAGTAAGCAGTTTAGAAAACTTACTAAAACACTACTACACACCATCAGAATTAAGGAAGACCCAGAAGGGAAAGTAATGAACCTAAGTAAATTTCGATTTACTAGGGACACATTCAAACTCCTTAACAAGGGCCTTAATTTCTGTCCCCGACCCCCACACTTCAACAATCACACCCTCAACAAAGATCTCTATGACTTCTTCGGAAGGATCAAACTTAGAGCCCACTTTGGGGTGGATCAACAAACTTAAAACCCTATACCCTAATGGATTAAATACTAAACTGAACAACCCTCACCACACAGAACACTAATACACACAACTCCTACCATTAATATCCTCACACCCACATCTTAGACACATTCAATAATGGAAGCTTCAAAGTCACCTAGACCCATAGGAAAAACTTCACCTTAGCCTGTTACAACCCCTGTCCAAATCAAAGCCAAAACATTTTCAGTAACTTTTAAGGTTCATACCTATGTAGCTCCTTGACCCCACCACCCCTCCTACACTATCCCAAACATACCAAAAAATCCACCTCCACAACACTACCCACTACCTTGACACACTCTGCCCTCCCCAAGACCAACTGCTGCTGCCTCACACAAATCCCAATACCTCCTGGTCATTCTTACATTCAGCATGAGGCTTCTAGTTGCCCTGACAACAAAACCTACCCACAATGCATAGCCCCTGGCGGTGGACTCTGGTTCCACATGGTACATTTTAATTCCCACTCACACAACGCAAACCACTGATGATGGGAGAAATCCCGAAACATGTATGGACTATTGACATATAAGGATTAATAAACCTTACCACCAAAAACTTCACTCCCGAGTCTGTCTCACTCTCTAAAGTACACATTATAGATATCACATATATATGTGTGTGTATAAATATATGTATACACAGACACAGACACACACACACACATACACACACACATATATATATATATGTGTGTGTGTATATATATATATATATATATATATATATATATATATATATATATACATATATATATATATAAATAATATGTTGAATCAGTACGTTAGCAACGGACGTAACTAGTTGTCAGTTTGTCATTGCTGTACCCATGTATGGATTGTTATTTCATTTTCATGTTAGCTTTCTGCATTCAGGTATGCTACAATTACAAATATCATTTTCTCAGTATACATTGTATTCACTGCCATTTGGCTGTGATAAGGTATTTATTTCTCTTTTTAGGTATCATCTGCATGACCATGTCGAGGATTTAGTCATTTCTAACAGATTTTATTTATCTTTTGATTTCACCGTAGAAGTCGTCGTACATTATCGAACGCGAGTTGTTTGCAATATCCCCCGATTTGTTATTACCACGAATCTGTGGAGCCTGTTCTTATGTTCTCTTCCAGTGAGCTTACTCCTTCTTCTTTTTCCACAAAGACGATATTTGCTCTTGGTTTCTCAACACCGAATACTTTCAAGGGTTAATCTAAATCGATAAGAGCTACATTTAGAGTCTGAAGTATAGTATTGATAGTATGGCAGCATAACAGTCTTGTTGATGTCAACTATTCTATTTAAACAGTTTGTACGCTGTGAAATGTGAATGTCAAGTTACCTGATTTGTTACCTTAAAGAAGTGTTTTCACTGAGAAGTTATGGGGTCATTATTTCATCTGAACATCTTCATACAAGGTAAAAAAAAATGTTATCAAATAAAGGGGAAAGAACTCTTGTCCTAATGTCAGATGAGTTCAAACATTGAATTCAGAGTGAATAAAGAAAAACAGGGGAAAAAAATGTTTCGTTCAAATAAAAACATTTAAAATAACTCAAAGAGAGGACATGAATTGATTCATTGAAGAATAGAGTAAAATGTCTGATTGACAAAAAAATGCAAAGGTAGCATATTCATGTTAGATCAATTCAATAGTAAAAACTCTTTTGACAATATGGAATTTCCTTGGTTATATTACAAGGCTTTTGTTTCAGGGATATAAGACCTGCTTTGCAAAGGACTTGAATAGCTCAAACAAAAACCAACGTTCTCCTATATGAACAACTCTTAAATGAGACTCATACAAAGTAACGGCCGGAGATGATATAAAATATCTGAAACTAATATCAAGATTTTGAACTCTGAAAGTGGGTCGAAATCGACAGACAACATGTGGGTGCAACAGTTCATCTAACATTATATTATCTTCGAATGAAATTCCGTGTCTCTTTTGCATCTTAACTGGAATGGCACGAGCTCACAATTGGGCCTGTACGGCTGTTATCAATCAGAAAAGATTATTATTTTTGTCTTCTTTTATGAGTTTCTTGGTTCTGAATAGGGAAGAAATTATATTACAAGCTATCTGACCCACAACAGTAGTTACTAGATAACCTTGTGATCCATCAGGTCACTAATTGATGGTAGTACGAACGCAGACCGAAGAGTATTATTTTTCAGTTGCAAATCAACTCAACTATTTTTTGCATTCTTTGAATTAGCGCATTCTTTGCCTCTGGCAAAACCCCACAGATTCGGCTGTTGGCATAAAAAAATAGTCAAACATTAACTTCTACTATTGCGTAGATTAAAATTTTAAAAAAAGAAAAGAAAAAAAGAAAAGATGAGTAGAAGATGAGATGGACTTACCGTCATCTGAATCAAAAATGTAATATATTCTTCTCCATCGGAAGAAATGAATGAGCTCTGTTATGGCAGGTACAAAGGACGGGCTCATGTTTATTTCGAACGGGTAACTAGGCAGCTGGTGTCTAGTAGCGACGTTCAGGACAAAGACGGGTAGGTGCAGGGCGTTACTGTAGGCCTGTACAACGTGATGGGACACGGGGTTGTTTAGGATATAAAGAGCGAAAATTCCCCGAGCCGACTGAGCACAGACTGGAAAGAAAGAAAAGAGAAAAACACATCTTATGAATGTAATTCTGAGAAATATATTTGTTGATGATGTTTAATAGAGAAAACAAGAATGGTAAATGTAAATATATTGACATTTAGATATTAATAAAAATGAATCAGAAATACCAAGGAATAGATAACTATTGTTCAAATGACACTTACAAAATTGTGATTGTGAGAATAATATAATATTGGTAGATGTAATTTTGTTTAAAAATTTAACCAATTACTATAAGGTATAATGATTGAGTATTGAAAAATTGAATATAAAACCAATTAATCAATGATCCATTTTACTGGTAGATAAGTACAATTCAGGAGAATTGGAAAGTAAACTAATCCAGAGATCATATGCGAAATTGTGACCAACAGAAAAAACGATGGTGTGAGGAGCTAGATAAATTTAGGGAATACTGGCTCCGCTGTGCCCATGATAGAGAAGTCTGGCACATCTTTGAGAAGGTTTGTGTCCAACAACAGACGCCAAAAGTCCGGTGATGACGATGAAAGAATAAATTGTGCGGAAAAAGTGATACCTACAAGTATCAAAAACTGCGAAAATGTTAATACAGGCCTTTAATGATACGTATTTATTTTACGAATAACCATATCAGTGTGAATTAGTTTGATAATCTAAGTGAAAGATTGCACTCTCACTCTGAGCCCAATTAGGCTAAAACAATAATTGGTACAGAATGGTAGATGGAATTGAAGTGTTATGGTATACGAATGATTCCATCTCTAGTTTGGAAGAATGAATGATAAACGATATCAATTACGAAGATTTAATCGTCTTACGACAAGACAAGTGATACTGTCATGAATGAAAACGGGAATAAGATATGGAATGTATCATAAAAGTATCAAGACTTTGCAATAAATGCAAAGTTAGGATACATATAAAAAAAGATAAATTGAAGGAAAAAGACATAGTTGAGAGAAACGATTGCTTGTATTATCAGACACATGGGAAATAATTCTGAAAGTCGTTCTATAATTCAAAGTGAAAATGTTTAGGGTCATTAGCTTTGAAAAAATATTAAATCCAATCGGATGATGAAAAAATGGTCATTTAAACGAGCATTGGGTTGTTTTATATCATAATTACAATACCAAAAATATAGCAGGCTGCTGAGAAGTGCGTAAGGCACGAAATGTTGACATACATTAGGTACTTTTCCTTTGATAAATATTAATTGAATATCATCAACAACAGAAAAATCTGCTTCATCTTTGTAATCACTCCATTTCTCTCTCTCTCTCTCTCTCTATATATATATATATATATATAGAGAGAGAGAGAGAGAGAGAGAGAAAGGGAGATAGAGACAGAGACAGAGAGAGAGCTAGGGGAGACTATCTTCGAAACTGAGTTTAAATACGGATATTTATTATTCATTCATACTTTTGGTGATAACTTCGCCGGATGGCTTCGTCAGACCAAGAATGATAAAGTAATGGCTCCTAACCCCAGGGATAGAAAAGAGAATGGATATTCTGGTCTATTTCGTGATGTAGGAGCACACGTTCACTACACTTCTGTCCCCAAATCCATTCAAACAAAATGCAAAAACAAAAATGCATAAAATCTACAATACCAAGACAGAAAAGCAACGCAGAGAAGGGACAAACCAGCAACCAATATCTCAGCTAGACGCATAATACTTCTGACTAAGTCAGCCACAGCAGAACTCGGAAAAGAAGTGACACCTCTGGGCCTGTAAATCATCACATCAACATCAAATTTCCTCAGACAAATACTTGGATAATCACAATGTAGCGCAAACTCGGAGGCAGGTATATACCAAATTCCCTGCTAAACCAGTCCACAGTCATATCTTGCAGAAACGTCCAGATCAGACCATTGGAAAAAATGACTGTACAAGCATCGATGGGCCCTACTAACAGACGACTGTCGAAACACATTAGTTATTCATTGCTGTAGGGAAAAATCGACTTTAAATGAGCCAACATAATAAGAAATATTCACCCAAATAGACTTTCCCCAAGATTCGCCCGACCGCTCTCTTCAAACTAGTGGGATTTTCTTGTTCTTGAAAGTCGAGCATTCACTACCAAAAGCTTGCCAACCCATTATAATTCTTAGCCCGATTTCTATTTCTTTTGCGGAATTCGTGGAAATTCTTCGTCTTGGGTAGATGCAGTGGTCCATTTAGTTCATCCCAGCATTATTTATTCTGACTGTTGTGTCTTTGTCCTTTACGTGTTTGTTGTACATGACATGTTGAGACCTACTTTCTAGCTTTCATCATCCAGTTCGTCTTCCAATCTTTGGATGTCAGGTTCTCAGCGAAAACGACGTTGACTTTAGAAAATATGACAAAATGCCTCCTTTCCCCGGCAGTGGTGACCATAATGAATAACAACAAACCATGGGCATATTGTAAAAGAGACTACTTGGATATTAGCCTTCTACATTGATTCTTTTATTTTCCCGGTGTATGTTTTGGAATATAATTTCGAGACGCCTGCCTTGTTGTAGGATATCATCAATGACTTTGCAGATTTCCACTGAGTTGAACGCCTACTTGATGTCAACAAATGTTACAGCTAGTAGTATTTAAATTCTGTTGCTTTCATTTTCAGTTGATGTACCAAATGTAAATGGTCAATGGTCGAGTAGCTTCTCCTGAATCCAGCTTGTACCAGTGGCTGATTTTCATCCAGTGTTCTGGTGATTTAGTTCGTGATCACTTGATAACAACTTTGTCGGCACAGTCGAATAGGCCTATTGGCCTGTAATTCTTTGAATCCTTCATTTTCTTATATGATAGCATCACGATTGCCGTGTTCCAGTTTTCTGGGATATCACTTTGTATTATGCATAAGTTGAATAGAATAGCTACTTTCCTAGTGATCACATTTTTGGATAGGTCAATGATGATGTTATCTGAACCTGGGACTTTTCTTTTTCTTGTTTGATTTTTGGCTTGTTCCACCTCTTAGGGAGTGACTTCTTGCAAGTTTTCTAACTGGTCACTCGTGGTCAATGTATCTAGTTTATTGTTTTATGTCCCTTTAGAGGAGTAAGGGTTCTTTGGTAAAATTCTTGGACGCAGTCAACGATTAAGTCTTTATCTGTTGTTCTTGCTCCATGCACGAACCCAACAGTCCCCTCTCCTGGCCTTGACACCCTGAAACTTTGATAAGAATCTCCATTTCCTGCCCTATTCCTTGTCCTCCATTTCTCTTGATAATGGACTGTCATTTTTTCATCATCGGTCTGACAAGGCTATCTGACGAAATTATCACCTCAAATATGAATATTAGATATTCGCATTTAAACTTGATTTTAAGATCGTCTTTTTTCACCATAAAATCAAATACGCAGCATCCTTGTATATATATATGCTTGGATTGTGGCTGTGGAGTGATCTGAGAAAATGTTGATGAAGGTGACAATTTGGAAGGTGAGGAGAAAAGCTCAAGACAATGTAGGTATAAATCTCTGATTTTTTAATTATTCTGTTGGAATGTTTTGATGCATTTCGATAGGTACCCGCCATCCTTTTCAGAGAAAAAGTTTGCAGTGATCCACAGAAATTTTGCTTTTTGCATGTTATAGGCAGAGGAAAGAAATGGGGATATTTCTGTGTTGTTAGGTTGTTCAGTAAGACAGGGAAGAGGTGTTTGTATCTGCATAGGCGAGAGTAAAATTTGGTTAGAAATTCACACAACCACAAGTCCAACTACCACCAAGCATATCTAATGAAGAATATTCATGACTCTTCGACACGCAAATGCGTCGAAGCAGTTCTTATATCCCAATGCAATGTAACAACACAAAGGTATAGTCACGTTTAGCTTGCAAACCCTCAGAATGCATTGATTTTTAAACAGAATCACACAGATACAGCACATTAAACATTAAAAAAAACAATGAATTAGTAAACAGCTAACATTCCCTTTAAGAAATGGTACAAGCACACTAATACTATCGTTTTGAGAAAAGACAAAGAAGTCCCGTCCACCATCAACTAGAATGATTAAATGAAAAAACAACACCCGACTTCCACCCTGCCCCAGATATACCAACACCTATTCATTAAATGCCAGACATCATTCTTCCATTCTATAATGGAATAAAAAAAATTCAAAAAATAAAAAAAAACACTTCTCTAAGAACTGACCATTTCGGCCCATCTCCCCCCTCCTCACTGTTCTTCTTATCTAAGACAAGCCAAAAAACAACAGAGACGGGAAACAAATACCCTCCGACCCTGCCTCGCACAGACCCATCTTCTTTCCAACCAAATCTTACTCCCACCTTCATGAATACAAACACCACCTCTCAGTCCCTTCTAAATAACCTCATAACACAGAAATATACCTATTTCTCTCCTCAGCCTCAAATAAGTAAACAACAAAATTTTCTGGGAACTGCTGAAAATCTTCTATTCGAAAAATGGATGGCACCCGTCGGAATGCATCGAAACATGATCACAGAATGATAAACGATTCTGAAATGTGACACCTACTTTCTCTTGAGTTTTTCTCTTCACCTCCCAATTGTCACTTTCATCAACACACACACGCACACACACACACACGCACACACACACATTATATATATATATATATATATATATATATATATATACATATATATATATATATATATATATATATATATATATATATATATAAGCACTATTTATTCTCATACAGTTATCTTTCTCACTTCAGTTGTTGATGATTTCGTTAAACTCTTTTGAAGGCTTCCAAATTAGTCAGACATAGTGTAGAAGAAAATAAGTTGCGTTTTGGGACGAAAACAAAAGTCAAGAAAAAGTACGCATGGTCTGTTCAGAATGAAAATAATCAAGTTTCGCACCTGCACGGGAACATCTCGTGGTATGCTGATGTGCCTATATCTCTTGCTAGGCATCACTAGTTCTTAGGGTATTCAGCTGTGCTGAAACCCGGAATCTTTCACACACAACCCTCCGCTCAGAGTAACGCATATCACTGGCATCGGTAATAATGACAGGATGACAACGATGCTGAGTGCGCGTGCGCAGGTTATGTTATTTGCAATTAGAAGCATCATCATCATTATCATCATCAGTCTTTTATCGTCCGTTGTTGGACAAAGATCTTCCCCTAGATTCACCCAACCTCTTTATCATGGGCGTCATGGAGCCAATACTTTCTGATTTCGTCTCGTTCATCTTTCTATCCCGTATTCTGCCGTCTTTGGTCACGTATTTGATCTCCAGGGATTCATGTTATGAGTCGTGATATCTATCGGTTGTCTGACATTCTGGCAACTTGACCAGTTCATTGCCATTTGAGTTTCCTAATTGTTTCTAGGACGTCTCGGACTCCTGTTTTTTTTCTATAAAGCATCGTGTTTGTCTTGTGGTCTTTTCACATAATGTTGAGTATGATCCTCTCATGTGCACGTTCCTTTGTTCACAGTTAGCGGGTCAGTCTCCTGGTTACATTCAATGTTTCAGCTCCATAGTTGACTATTGGAGGATGCATTTGTGGCTTAATTCTTTTCAAGATAGATGGAATTTTCTTGTTCTTGGAAGTTGAACTTGCTCTGACGACGGCTTGCCATAGTAGATTGATTCTTCAATTCAAACCAACTCCTTTTGTGGATTCTATAAGAAAACTGGCGTAAATACTCGTTAGACAGCGTATGTTCCTACCCAAAGCTTACATGGTTGAAAATCTCTCTTTTCTTTATATATATATATATATATATATATATATATATATATATATATATATATATGTGTGTGTGTGGGGGGTGTGTGTGTATGTTTGTGAGTGTACGTGTGGTGAGGGAGAGAGAGTGGGTGGCAAACGAGTAGGAGAAAGAAAGAGAGAGAGAGAGATAGTGTGAGGATATAACTAAACACTGCACCACAGGTTCCTATACTTCCAAACACCAACGACTCAGCCTACCACACCATTGCCACCATTTACGGGCCTTGGAACGCTTTAAAAAATTCCCATATAAATTAATGGAGATTGCTTTCTTGGCTTTACGCCATTCTGGCTCACAATTTTTTTTTTTTTTTTTTTCATATGAACACTCTACTTTTGGATAGCAAGTAAAAATCCGTATAACTCAATCTACTTGGTAAGCGCTAAAAAAAGCATAATCACTTCCCGGTAACCTTTACGCTAGCAGCACAAGAATTGTCAGATTTCGAAATCGTTTACTGGTTAGTTGGATATTTGGATGAGAAAGTGTCAAAAATCGAAAAAAAATATGTTCATGTGTGAATAGAGAGATTTTACAATACACTAATGAGGGAAAATAAGCCATTTCGTCTCTTTCAGATCAGTTTACACCATCGAACACTTGTCTTCGTTAAATGGAGCAGGGAAATTATTCTCCGTTTCGAGGAGATTGATGTGGCAGAATATACCAAAATCATGTGTGTGTGCATGTGTGTGTTACAGAATTTATATAAAAATCTATATGCGTCTCTATATATCAATCGATCTATATATCTATCTAAATTTTTGAACAGCTTAAGAATATCGGTTAGGGAATTGCCTTGCCAAGTTTTCAATTTGAACCACTCATGGCCCCCTGTCATTCACGCTGGATTAGCTTTTATGGTACGGCAAGCAGTTTCGGGCACTGGCTTTTTAACATTCCTGCAATGCATGACGGTATATCAATTCAGAAAAACACATATCCATTTATCCGCGAAGACCTTTTCCAATCTTCAGTGGCGCTCATCTGAACAAACCAATCCCATTTTCTTGAAGAGTAGAACTTTATGCTATGTCACGAAAAAAAAAAAAGACGGAACAAGAAAAGGTATAAAAAGATTCTCATGACTAAAGCAATCACCCAATCTTCACGAATCTTTTACAGAATACGTGCTTCGTATTTCCATTACAACCTAGTTGGATATTCCACGAAAGACGATAGAGATCTGAAAAATTCTCTGCCTGAAAGAGTAAAAATTTAAAAAAATCTGCGAACGGCAAGTTCATGCAATTTGAATTCACGTAATAAAATGTCCTTGAAATCTTCAGATCGTTGGATTCTTGTTTATAAATTGAACTATTTACGCATTTTAATGATATCTGTTCACATATATATATGTAATAAGAAATGGATATGATATCCGACAAAATGATTATGAATTGTGTTTTGTTATATAAGAAGTCGTATTTGAAATGATTCCCCGTCATTGCACGATTAATATATCACTTGTCCTATACAACGTGAATAGAATGAACAAATAAAGAAAATGTTTCCTGGAGCAACCTCATTTTCTTAAATTGTCTATTCTGTGTACATTGTTTTAGTCAAACGATACATCAATACATTGAAATAACATTTTAAATATAATATGACACAATAAATAATCACATATGTGTGTGTACGTGTTTGTTTGTGTGTATTTTACGAAGCTTGGAATCATTATTGTAACAAATCATGATTATCTTTTGTCATGCATTATTATTATTATTATTATTATTATTATTATTATTATTATTATTATTATTATTAGCAATCTCACACCAGTTGCCTGGTGGTAACCGCTAGAGTTTGAGTGACAGCAAGTCTCCTCAAGTCTCCAGCCCTCCTCTCCTAGTACTCATAGGTCGCAGTAATTCTGCGATTTACAGCTTCACACCGGTTGCCCAGTGGTTAACGCTGAAGGCTGAGTGACAATAAGTCTCCTCAGGTCTTCAGCTAACGTCTCCTCTCTCTTTCGCATATCATGACAGAGCTACGATTCGTTGCAGTCCTTATATCTCTAGCACCTTCCTCAGTATCCGTGCAGTCCCAGCAGTGCTGTGGTCTGTACGGTCTCTATCCTCCCCCTAATCCCGATCTCCTCCAGTCTCTCCCTCAGCGTTTTGGGGACAGTTCCTAGTGCTCCCACTATGACTGGTACTACCCTGGTTTTCATGTTCCACATTTTCTTTAACTCCCTTGCTGTATTAATCGTAATCTCACACCTGTTCCCTGGTGGTTACTGCCAGAGGTTGAGTGGTAGCAAGTTTCCTTAAGTAGTTGTAGTGTGTGCGCCTGCGCTTGTGCGATTGTGTGTGTGTGTGTGTGTGTATGTGTGTGTGTGTGTGTGTGTGTGTGTGTGTGTGTGCGTACGTGTGTGCGTGCGTGTGTGGCAGGATTTTATTTAGAACCATCAACGATAAAAAAATTCCTGCCAAAGGGAGACAAATCCATCATTGCAAATGGCCGGATAATACACCGAATGACACCTTGAGATGAAAACAACGAGGGGAAAAAAATAGATAATCACAAAAAAGAAATCAATTCGTAAAATACATTTTGTTTCCAGACACAAACAAAAAAAAACGAATCAGAAAAAAAAAAGAATTCTTCCAGAGTATCAACAAAGAACAAAGTAGAAGTAAAATAAGACTAAAGGAAACACAGACATGTTTAACTGAGCGGATGTTATTAAAGTTGAAACAATCGCCTTAGAATTTATAACTTATTCGCTTGTGTTTGATGACTGCATCAAAAGATGTCATCACCAAAGTGTTTGGCAAATAATTGTATTTTTCTGCGTTTTATTTTTAAAGATACTCACTTGCGATGGACTAAATAAACATTTTCCTCTCTTTCTATCTTTCTTTCTTTCTTTCTTTCTTTCTTCCTTATTTCTGTTTTTTTTTTCTTTCTTTCCCTTTTCTTTCCTTCCTTCATTTCTTCCTCTATTTTTTCAGTTTGTTAATCAGCGAATCATTTGAGAAATATTTTTTTGTTGAATTCGGAATTGAAGTCAAAAGCTTTTCATTTTTAAAGTGGCATTGAGAGATACAGCAACTATTCCGTCGTTTCTTGAACAACAACAGATTATTCAAAACTGATGAGATTCAATACATCAATTTTTGTTGTGCATCCACAAAAGGGGATGACATACATATATTTTTATATATATACATATGTGTGTGTGTGTATATATATATATATATATATATATATATATATACATATATATATATATAGACATACATACACACTCATATACATATATATATATTTGTATCTATGCGTATGTGTATGATTATATATATATACATATATATATATATATATATATATATATATATATATATATATATTGCTTCGAGTAACTTTATTCGAGATTGCTACTTGTAGAAATGCCTTTGGTCACCAGTAGTTGGTCTACACCCACAAACAGTTTACATTGTGAGAAAAATGGAAAACCGTATGCCTCAATAAAATAAAACCTTCATAATACCTTTGTCGGTAGGTCACGACCTCAAATCCGGATCGTGTTCAGAGAATGAATGGAGAATTAAAGTTCCATCCGGACTGCTATCAAAGCAACTAAACACATCTCACTTGAAAGGACCGTGTTTCATTGCCTTGTGACGGTATTTTTCCTCAGTAGGGATTATGACTACCCCCCAACATTCAGAGGTAGAGTTATCAAAGATCTATTACTAATGATCAATACTTGATTTTATGATGGAAATCAAATTAATCTCAGATCAATGCAAAAATACTAGTCCGTTGAACAAAAGACTGAACGCCGTGTTCAATATCAAAAGAGATACTGTTAAAAGAAGATAATGAATTATGGAGACGATGATAATAACTTTGACATGAATGATTGGGGGCGTAGTTTGGGCAGGATTAAAATGCATACAACAGATTTCAAGAAAACCAGTTTGGATTTCGTGAACAGCTCCCGGGGAAAAATCAGTTCAAAATTTTGATACTACGTTGATTTGATTTTGTTTGCAAAAACGTGGTTTTATCACGAGACAAGTTATCAATGGACCTAGATAAATAAATGGATCGATAAGATTAAATTCAATCTAATCCCTGGGTATTGATGGAAGTGAAAAATACAGAGTGCAGGAATAATCTATGACTAATAATAATGATAAAGGAAATACGATGTAAAATGCATATAAATATAATAAATTTCCATCTCCTCCTGTAACTGTGTCTCAACAAGTAAAAGAGAGAACACATTCAGGCGGTTTACCAATGGCTATAGAAAAGCTATCAAAAAAATCAAATATTTGAAATAACAACAAGTAAAAATGAAATGTTAGGATGCCGAAGAAGATTGTGACTTAAGATTCTTATCCTCGAATATCAGGTTAACGAGTGCAAAGCAAAGTCTTGATGGCATTATATTCGAAGTTTTTGTGACTTTTTTTGATTAAAGAATTGTATTCATTTATCTCCTGTTCTGATTTGTGTTTCGGCCTGTTTTTGAGATTTCTTGCTCACTTTCAAATTCCAACTCGACGTCTACTCATCTTCTTTTTTTTTCTTTGCCAGATTTGACCTGAATTTTCGGGGAAGTATTAGATTGTAACACATGAAACATCTTTTTCTAATCGTGGAAAATAACGGTAAAAGTGAATGTTTTAGTTATGTATTTCCTTTTTTTTATTTTCAAAATCAACGTAAATAGAAATATAATTTATTGTTATTGTAGTTTTGGGGCCTTATTTATGTCATGTTTAAATTTTGATTTTGTTTTTATTTCTTTAAGCTATTTCTTTTTTCTTTTTTTAATCCTATCACTATATCTAAGCAACTCCTCACCTTTTCCCCCTTCTTAATAATCATCCCTCCCACCACCACCACCACCATCATCATCATCATTTTAGAATGTGTTTTGAATATGATTCAGCAAAGTATTTCCTTGTTTCACATGAAATATCGTTTTTATCTGTTTACATCAAAGAGTATTGAACTAAAAGTGAATGATTTACGAACTAAGGAGAAACCACGGCAACTCGGCCCCTTTTTTGCACTAAAAACAGTGCGAGAAGTATTTTAGTAAAGGAACTATACATAGTTTAAACTAAGCGTCTTGCCTAATTGTGATATCAGTGAATGACTAAGATATTGTTGTATAACTCAAAGTTTGGTTCAGGGCCAACATAGTGAGACTGGGACCAAGTTGCACCATAGTATAGAAAACGGTGTTCCCCTCCCCCCACACTTTCAATTAGTAAGAAACGATTCACAAGAACGCCGAGCAGTACCTTTTTTGTATTTTTTATGCAACCCCCTTAGAAAAATTTCACAAAGTGAGAAACGTTCAGTTGTGATGTTCACAGCATCAAGATATTCAATTTTCAGCAAATGAAATAAGATATAGGCAAATATTTGGTACTGTATGACTAGAGGAAACTGGAATAAACTTGTCCCATAGCAAAGAGGCGAATTTACCCCCAGAGACGTATACATTACTATTATCAGTAGATAGAGGGGAAATGTCACTACCTAACGATACCTTTGATATACAGGTTTGTTTACAACTATGCATGCCTGACTGTATTTAACTCACTAGCACTGGAACCGAACCCGAACAAATTTTCAACAAGTTTACTATTAATGATAATCATTTTTTAGCACTCACCTCAGAAAATTGCAGCACAATATCGCAAAAAGGTCTACATGAATTCCAACGAAATCTTCTGTGAGTGTGGATCATGGAGTAACATTCAAATAGCTGACTTTTGGGGTGGATCCAGGAATGCTTCTTCAATTGAGAGATATTTTCTTTCATTTTTCCATAAATTTATATATTGATTTATATTTGTACATACATTATCTTCAAAGGTTTTGGATGAATTTCAAAAAAAAACTTTTTGTAAAAAGGTGAACCATAGATTGAGGGTGAATCGATCAACATTTGGGTAGCTTGAGTTTTTTTGCCTGTTATTTTCATACACCGTATCTATGCATTGACTGATTTTCATTCAGGTATTATTTTGTGTGTGTTGTTGGCAGGAGGCATGTACTCTATGGCTGCATTCTAATTCACTGATGCAATTGCTTTCTTCTCATTGTGAATATTCATTGTTAATAGAGATATAATTGCTCATCATTGGATGTTTTTGAGCGCATAAGAGCAATGGTGTCTATTCTGGAATTATAATCGTATTTTCAAGTACGATTACAAAGTAGGGCCTGATTTTGGAATAAACATTATTACAGATCTAACTGTGCAGCATTTGTTGAGTAATTTAATGTCTTGAAATAATGATAGCAACAAAAAAATCTAAGGGAAGCCAAACCTGTTCTTGATCATGAAGAATTAACGACAGAAGTGGCCAACAACAATGTTTAGCAGTGATGTCCATATCACCTTCCAGATGATCATCCTCCAAGAAATTTAAATTTCATATTCGTAAAAAAGACTCTATAATACGAAAGCCATAATTCGTGCTTTTACTGTAAATCTGACCACTGAATCTAAACAACTGTATACAATTATGCTTTATCATCATTAAAGTACAGCTGAAAAATAGCTTTGAATAAGTCATATTTTAAGTAAATATTTACTATTTATTGTTGTTTGTATTGTATTTTAATCTACTATTCAAAAAGTGTCGTTTCATCTAATACAATCAAATATATTTATTTAAAAAATCATAGAAAAATATTCAAATCAAATATTCGTCTTCAAACATTACTGTAATTGGCACTGATTTCTCAATCATTTCAAGTTTCTACCCAAATCAAATAACATTTATTGTTTCACCACTTTGAAAGTAGAAGTAATATATCCAACCACTCAACATCAGTATACTACATATAATAAATATTCAGATATTTTTCAGAGGAAAAGATGTTTATGAGCTCTGTCAAGAAAGTATCAAGCTATTCGATATTAACAAACATGAAATAATTCTCTTACTCAAATTGAAGATATGATGCTATCTCGCTCCACGGTTGCCAGAAGCGAATAGAATAGAGCGTCAAGATAGCTTTTTTTCAAAGTACCGGATTTTGCTTGAAATTAATCCAGAATAACATGTTTTGTAAGTTCCAACGGTTTTGCATTTTCTAATGACTGGCAAATTATATACAATGTGATTTCACTTTTTGTGCTTCAGTCTTTTAATTTGTAAATGTATTGATGTGATGTATCCGGTTTAATTTGTGTATTTCATTCCGATCTCCCAATATACCTGACATTGCATTCAGACCTGCATACCTAATTTGGTGTTTCCATTGAAAATGAATTGTTATGTTTTGTGGCAAAAAACAAAAAAAACAATAACGAATCGTAGAAAAATACTCGTATTGACCACAGTTTTCTGATGTATTTTTTTATGTTTCAATTCAACTCATTTGTCATTTCATGTACATTAAATAATCATAGAAGAATCTTTTCGATTGAATTTCAATGTCAAGTTCTTTGGATTAATTAGACCTTCGTACCAACTGGAAAATTGTAATTTTTTAGAAAAAAAAAAAAGTTTTACGAGATGTAAATGAAGATGCAACTACAATGCCAAAGTTGGCTTTCACTTTCCCCCCATTCTTACGAAAATTCAATCGGAGGTGCGGTTCCTATGGATTTTCATCCCTTTGATACAATTTATTTAGTATGGACTGTTTCTTCCATCCTTTTTTATAAACCAACATGCGGTTTGTGCCATTTTTCTCATGAGGGTCATGTAAGCCGTGAAAATAACGGAAAGAAAAAAACTTGAGCTTTTTAGTGAACATCATTTTGAAAAAAGAGGCAGAAACCTTGCCTTCGTCTAGCAAGTTCAAATGTTGTCAATTGTAGGATTTTGCAGACGCACAGATTATAGATGATTGTTTTTGTTTCGTACTCACACACACACACACACAGAAGGAGAAAGAAGAAGAGAGAGACGTATCTCCTGATTTTTGTAGATGTCTGTATGGGTGTGTGCTATAATTACCTACCGTAGCACGGAGTCCTTTTCATTTTTGCAAGGAATTAATATCAAAATACCAATTGTCATACTTAGTAGGTCTGAGACCATCAGAGACAACTTTGCTGATGAGACTGAAATCTTGTCCACGATAACCGTGTGAGTTTTTTGAAAAAAAAAACATTCTTTTTAAAGAATAACTTTTTCTTCAGAAAGAAATTTTGTCGATATCTTTTGAAATATGACAGAATTTATAATTTCTGTTTAATTGTGTTGATAATTTATTACAAGCCAAGCGAAAAAGTTATTGGCAACTAAGATATCATAATTACAGTCGCCGATATATTTCTTAAATTGAAGTATGTAATTTGTAAAGGTAATTTATTTAACTCTGCCAACAAGATAGGAAGAGGTATAAGTACTCTCGGGTGTCTTTCCGTCTGACTGTTTGTCCAAACAATATCTCTTGGACATATCAAGGAATCTTTTATTTTTCCTCCAGCAGCGTAGCAGCGT
>OY735198.1:42035776-42100776 GCA_963457665.1 Thysanoteuthis rhombus | reverse complement strand
AGAGGAGATAGCCACAGAGAGTTTAAACGAATGGACCAGACTTTTTTTTCTAATCTTTTTGATTTCAGTATTCAAAAGGTTTTTTACACATAAAATTTCTCCGTTTAAGTCCCATCGGAGGCTTATTTTTTATCTCCAATTAGTCCTGGTTATTAATGGCCATAGAATGACGATCTTTATATTTGCGATGAGAAACAACTAAAATCAAGATGAATGAAATGCTTGTCAACAATTAATACTGTTCGACGATGCCTAATCTGATGAAAATTCGAGATGATATTACGACTGCTAATACTATTAGTGTGCGTAGAAACAATGACACTATCTTGTACAGGCGAGCCTTTTTCACTTCCTTAGCCAAACAGTCAGCCCCTTTGAAGATCCATAGTTGATCACAAATTTCTAAAATATAAGCAGAAATAACAGCCACGATTGTAAGAGGGAAGAAACAGACGTTAGACGCCATTGTTTTCTATGGAAGACATTTTAGGTTGAACGTTGAGCAATGTCATTTATCATGACGGGAAAGATTTTATGCGCTCTATTTCACAAAATAGGGAAGAATGTGCATATTGTAACTCTCTCTCTCTCTCTCTCTCTCTCTCTCTCTCTCTCTCTCTCTCTCTCTCTTTCTCAGTTGAGTCAGATTTGTCATGAAAAGAGGAAGCTTACAGTAAAATCTGCAAATATAGATGCAAAACTCAGCTCATCTCAAAACAAAATGGCATACGCAAGTACGTATGTGCAACCTTTTCCTTTCTATACCTCACATCGTCATGTAACCTAAAAGGAATGAAGTATGCCTAGTCTTGTGAGGTCAGCACCTCTCAGTAACCTCAAGAGAGGTAGATTGGTCGTGTCATGACGCCCTCGTATCATTGATTGTCGGGACTGGGCAATTTCGTTCTTTCGTACGTATGTTGGTTCCCACGTTGAACTTGAACTTGTGTCATATTCCACCCTCATGGGAAGACGAATATATATCCTTTTTTCTTTCAACTCGCCTTTCTTCCTGACAACCTCCGCTATTTTTTTCCTCAAATATCTGTAGAGTATCTGATATATATATATATATATATATATATATATATATATATATATATATATATATATATATATATATATATGTGTGTGTGTGTCTGTGTGTGTGTTTAAAAATAGACATTATTTGGTCCAACAGAATGAACTATAGATTGTGCTAAATCATACAGAAACGAAAGTTTCTATGTAATACAACGTAATTTATAATTCATCTACGTATATAAACAAACGTGCCCAGAGACACATTTATCATTTGCTCTTAAGTATTCTCTAATGACTTTATCAATTTCAAGTCAGACCAAAAAGGTTAGATTGTAATAATCCTACCGGCAGAATAATGCCAAGTGTTAGTTAACGCAGGATAGCCAAAAGTTGAAACCTTTCGTTGATTATTTGAAACAATCTTTTGTTATTCCAATTCGACTATCTTTATTTACTTCTCGTCAAGCTTGGAATGACTAGTCCTTGACAATCTGTGATAAATCCTCTCTTTTTATGAGCTTATTTCCTAAACAAAACTGAAGATATCGGCAGTCAATACACATACTATGTCTGTTTGTGAGTGTGGTTGAATATATAACGGTATAAACAACTTGACTAGAAATGAAATAAACCATTAAGAGGCAAACAAAGGGGGAGACGACGTAGAGTGACGGTGGTCACGATATTAATAATGATGATAATAATAGAAATAATAATAATACCACCTCATCTCAAAAATCCATATATATATATATATATATATGTGTGTGTGTGTGTGTGTGTATCTATGTATGTATCTATCTATGTATCTATCTATGTATGTATGTGTGTGTGTGATATATATATATATGTGTGTGTGTGATATAGATATATATATGTGTGTGTGTGTGTGTGTGTGTGTGTGTGTGTGTGTGAGTGAGTGTAAATAAAGACAAAACTTTCTTAAAAAAAAAAAATTCAGAATACAGTAGAAAGAAGATAATTATCCAGCTGCTACTCTCTCACATTTTCACATATATGAATAAAATGATAATTACAGGGACATGTAAAGAGGTGAATGAAAACATTTCGCGCCTCATGCATTCGTCAATGTACATTTCCCACAGGAAACAACGTATGGTCCGTTGATGACGAGTGCAAGAAGCACCAAATGTCTACATTCACTGGATATTGTCCTTGTAATTATCCCTTTTTCATACATCAATACCTCCATTCACTATGTCATATTTCGAGTACTAGTATTAAACATCTACAGCGCATGAAATCTATTTCCATATTTTTTCTGCTCATTTTCACAAATTGAATACATATATATATATATATATATATATATATATATATATATATATTTTCATATATATATATATATATATATATATATATATATATATATATATATATATATATACACACGTGTTTATATGTGTGTGTGTTGAGTTTACAACTATGATGATGTGTATCTACGTAGCCGTTTCAATTTCCTGACATTTGCACTCACACGGATCCAGAGAGGCTCATGTCTATAGAATAGGTTTTATTGGCTCAAACGCTTACAAAATCGCATAAAACATATATTCCAATAACTCGTAAACGACCCGGTCTCTACAGAATTCCTATCAATAGTTATCATCCTGGCTGCTTTCTCCCCCGACAACAAAACAATATCCCTTCGATGCTCAAATACAATCACCCGTTTAATGACACATAAAATCAGAAAAAAGTTCCTTCCCATAAAACACGATCGTCGTGTCCCATTCATCAGTTTGTTTCTTTCCGGGCATCTGCTCCAGATACTAGCATTCACCCTCTCGTGACCGCTAAATTACACATATCTTCGATTTGCATGAGTTGAGTTCCATCTTGGGACGGTCAGCGGGCCACTCTCGTCATCGCTTGCGCCTAACATTGTCTCAGAGCAGAGGCAGACATCGGCCATTGCGTATTTTGGCTTTAAGATACGTTGTAAATCTTGGTTCAACTGTTTGGGGGAGCAAGAGGGGCTGTGTTGGTCGGGGAGCACGGGTGAGTGATAGTGTAGCAGATTACGTTCAGATATTTATTGATGTCTTTTGGAATACATAGGTTCGGAAGGAGCTAGTAAGAGAGCTAGAGATATGTATAATGATAAATTGGACAAGAAAGATTTGAAACTGTGCAAGTCTATTGATTTTTTGATAGCTGTAAATAGAAAACTAGTAAGATAGATAAATATTAACACATATGCACACACACACACGCACACACATATATACATATATATGTGTGTGTGTGTGTGTATATGGACTTAGTAGAATGAAATCTGGTTCAGACAGATATGAACATACACTGATAGATGTGAACGTACAGCTCTAAAAGAAAGAACCTCAGTCATGACTATATATATATATATATATATATATATATATATATATATATATATATATATATATATATATATGAAATGAGAGTTATAAAACAACCCAGGAACTGTAAATTGAATGATGGCTTCAAGAGCGCTCTGAAGACATGCACAACACTGGTTAAGGCTAATTAAAAAGTATTGTACCTCAAAACCATAACTAAAAACTTCAGCTTTCTTTTGTTTTATACTTTTCCCTAAAGTGTGTGTATATATGTATGTGAATATATATACACGTATATACATACCGATTCATACACACAATAACATATATACGTGTGCGTGTGTGTATTGTTAATGTAATTTTGAGGATAGAGTTATCCATGGGTAAAGAGTACTTGATATGTTGGATAGAGCATACATATTGCTTTGTCCCCTCTTATATATATATATATATAAATATATATATATATAAGATGAGATCAGATCAGACAATGAATTTTTTTTTCAATTTTCATGACATGTTCTGCTTTTGTGGAAGCTTTTATGAACAAATAGAAAATTCAAAAAGGGGAGGTGTAAGGGAGGAAGAAATGTGGCGTTCTGAAATTGGTGAATGTGATTTTTTTTTCCGGTCCCGTCTGAGAATTGAATAGACACAGGGAGAAAGAAGTTTGAAGATTTATGGTCATCACCTGGGGACAATACGGGTTTGTCTGTAAATAGAGGTCGTGTGTGCATAGTAAAGGATATATGTGTTTTCTTTTAGTCAAATGTATTTGTTATAGTGATGGATATCTTAACAAAAGAGTGGCCGAAGGGATGAGTCTGTTTGTGTGTATATATGTGTCGATGTATGTGTGTATAAGTGCTTACGAAAATAGACCTATGTTCATATTCTGATGTCAAATATATATTCATGTCTATAGAAATAGAATTAAGACTAATTTAATTGCATAATACGCCATAGTGACAAGCAAATGTACCAAGTCCACACTAATTGTAATAAGCAATAACACACGGCTGAGAAGTCTACCTGAATAATTCACAAAATACATTAACAAACATGATGCATTGGTTTACATATTGATACAGGTAGAAATATGCCTACCAATACAGACACATTTACATAAGTATACTTTATAATTCAGCAAAGCAAAAATTTATTCGTCAATTCGATGAAGAGGAGAATTTCCATTTTCAATGACAAAAGTACTTCCGTATTTCCACTGTGAATCAGGTCTTGTCTTGATGAAACATATCCAGCCAAATGTATTGTTTGAGTAGTATTGAATATTCGGTGAGTTCTCCAGATTTAATAACTTTTTTTTCACCATGGATATAGTTTAAACCCAATATACTTGTATGATCGTTGATATCAATCGAGGACAGTAACGAATGCATCCTTCCGATAGTCATATATGGAGCTGAAGCATGGAACCTAACCAAGAGACAAACCTGCAAACTGAGAAGCATGCAACGTGTGCATGAGTGAATCATGCTCAACCTCACATGGAGATATCACAAGACAGCACAATATCAAGAAGAAAACTGGTGTCCAAGACATCATAGAATCCATTAGAAAACTCAAATGGCAATGGGCTGGTCGTGTTGCAAGAATAAAATAAAACTGGTGGACATCACGACTTACAACATGGATCTCCAGAGACTACATGCAAAACTGAGACCGACAAAAAACAAGATGGAGAGATGAACTTGACAAATTCAGAGAATACTAGCTCTGCGACGCCCATGACAGAGAAATGTGACGGATCCTGAGGAAGGTCTATATCCAACGACGGACGCTAAAAGACTGATGATGATGATAATGATGATGATGATGATGATTAGCACAGTTTTGAAAGATATGTCTACTGGTGTTCGCCCATCAGCCTCTTGGTGATTCGATTAATACCTTGCAACGAAGAGAGGATGATCTGATTACTAAATATATATTTATAAAGACAGAGAGAGAGAGAGAGAGAGAGTGATTTTTATTTGAATGGCTTTCTCAGTAAAACATATTCTTCATCGAAAAAGTAATTGTGAAGGCAACTATACATAGTACACAATCCTATTAAATGGCGTTTTATATATTGAGTAAGCTCATGGGAGAGCGTCTGTTCATTACATCTGCAAAGCAATGTTTCTTATTATTAGTAACCAAATTATATCGAGGCTGTGCAACCGGTTCACCAAATATTCAGAATGACATGATACTCATATATCACGATTTGGCCAAGCTGGCAGTTGGAGAAAAATATTCTTCCGGTAATGGCTTCTTATCTTTTTGGTTGCACGGTTTTCTGTTGAGTCTCGTTGAAGCTTACGATTCGGGAGTTGGAAATAAGCCAATCCAAATTTGGAGATTGTCCAGGTAAGAAACTATTTGTTGTACGAATGGAACACAGATGTAATTTCAATATTTGGCTCATAGGAGAAGAAGAACGAGAAGAACAAAAAAACAAAACAAACCAAAAGCAAAATCAGAAAGTGATATTACATTTGAGAGAAGTGGTTTCAAGACCGAACGAAACCTTTTATAAATATTTACTGTATTTTACAGAACATCATGTAAAACATACGCCCAAGGCGCCAGGCATAAAGCTCGTCCTATTGACAATTATTAGTATGCCGGTGTACAATCTATTGTACGAAATCCTGAAAAAGGAAAAGCTCCCAAAACTGGACATATTTTCGTTGAAAAAATGTTCGGTTTTGTATGCGTATTGATTAAACATGAAGTACACAAATACTTTCACCCTATTGTTAAAAATGAAATGTTCATCCATAATTCTACAGCCAATTTTTATCTTATTTAATCTACTACTGATCAAATAGACAGTAATATTTTTTTAAGGTCGTACATTACCTCACTCAGAGTATATATTTGCAATGTTTGCTACAGAGACATTGGCATTACCTAACAATCGATTCAAATGTCTTATCTATGTTATGTGTCTATACTACCGTTCTAGTATCCGAAAAAAAATCCTAATATCGGTAGAGAGTCTGGCCCCAAAGTTTTCGGCTAAGAGATTCTCTGCCTATAGTTAGATTAATATCCTCCTTGGTCTTTATTAACGTTGCCCTGATGTTAATACCTGCTTATATGTGCATGTCGTAGATTTTCATACGGCTTGTCTCATCTTGTAGATTATTACTCAGCTAACTTGTATCACCTTTAGTATTATTCTGTTCCTTCTCACTTGCGTTCGGATTTTACGCTTTGATAATAAAATAAAGGGACGGTTGCAGAGTTTATTAGGAGGATGAGAAGAGAGAGGGAAGAGAGGAAAGATAGGTAGTTTACTGAGGGGACGAGGGCATTTTTGCTTATGGATATTATTATAGCTTACAGATGAAAATTTGAACGGACAAAGAAGATTGGAAAAGATAAGCGAGGGAATGCGAATTTGCAGGCATAAGGTAAGAGAAGGGCAAAGACATACGATACTTGATAATCTCACACGTCAATACCTGTGGAAATTTTTACAGGCTCAGCTGGTAAAATGGTTATCAGTTTAGAATTTTCACTTTTATTGCTGTTTTTATACAGGACTACGTTAAACTATGTAAATTTCTGTGTGGGCATGTATGTATTATGAGATACATTTATATACCAAGTAAAGTAAATGATCAAGTAGAACAGATAATTTTGTCGCACCCAGCTTGAGACAGGCTTGCTTTATTTGTCTAAAATACTAACTCTTACCCGTGCCGACCATTGACACCTGTAGCAATTATGCAGTTCTAAGTGACCAGATGATTTTATCCAGATTTGTAAGATATCACCCACCTTACAAAATTTTGCTCCACACCATTCCCCTCTTAAAAAGACCATAGCTTTGAACTGTCTCAATGAGCAGTCATGTTTGTTTTTTATCTCGATTTATTTGTGAATCCAAGAGCAGGATGTATTCTAAGGTATCAAAAAAGCCTAAGATTTTTTTAAAGGGGTTTTAATAACAAACAAAAAAAGCTGAAAAATTTCCCCCATATAAATTCGGAATAATTGATTCTTTGCTTAGCGCCGTTTATGGTTACAAAAGTTATCACATGACTGTTCTACTTTCCGTTAGTGGGGGAGGAGACCTGTAAAAAAGGTTCTGCGTAGTACGACACAAGGCTGAACCGCGTAGACTGAGACGAGAAAAATGATTTTAAGCTTGTCTGTGTCGTTAGGAATTTTGCTTGCCATTAAAATCAGCAATCAAAATGTAGGTTTTTTTAATCCCTGCCTGAACAATGACAGTTGGCGCCAATAAGAAATTTGCACTTTACTCGGAGAGCACGCAGTTCATACACAGGTGAAGATAGAGTTATTTATTTATTAATATATATATATATATGTATATATATATATATATATTATATATATATATTATATATATATATATATATATATATATATATATATATATATATATATATACTGAGTATTTGGTTAGTACCTTACACAAGCACATGTTGGAAAGATGTATGAATAGTATGGAGTTTGGTTCCACTCTCATTCCCGGGAAAAAAAACAAGTTCTCAAAGGAGATAACTCTTGAATGTTAATAATAGATCTTTCCACAAATCCATTTACATCAGCTGCAATTAAACCTGGAAATTTATCAAAGTTATCCCTCCTTGGTCAACTCGTGAAATTTTGAAATACACATTATTATATTATATATTAAAAGTTGCTTGTAGAATACGGAGAAATCCCATGTTTTAAGTAAAGATAAAAAATATATTTTTTTGCGTCATTTCATTGTGGCTTAGGAGAAACAAATTCAGGTAATAGTTATTAATGTGGAAAATGGGATTGTTAAAGCTAATTAGGATTCTGTATCAGGAAAATTATGATTACTTTATTACAATAACATTGGGGTAAGTATAAAACTTGTATAACTGAGGGAGATAGATGAATGAACCACAAAAAGCCAGCCGAAAAGTTCACCCATGGATAACAGAATACAGGAGTTTATGTATAGGTGTTTATATGCATTCAAAATATAGATATACATGGTGTTATTAAATGTTTATATATATATATATATATATATATATATATATATATGAACCAAGATATAACGTTCATGATTTACATATATATATATATATATATATATATATATATATATATATATATATATCAAGATGCTGCTGAAATGATTGCAATTTTGAAACAATATTTCCAACCCTGAAATAAAAGTCATCGATCAAAATAAGAACTTTCAGAATATACAGATTTTACACTGGGGTTCCATTCAAACCAAGAACATAATTCTGGGATCTTTCAACTAATGGATTCTCTGAATGGGTTTTTGAACCTCTGTCTGGTTGTTGAAAACCTTCCATTGTAGGAAGTGTTCAAAATTCTTGAAGAGATGGTTGTTGATCTCAGAGAGTCATGGAAAGTAAGCCAGGTAAGGTACAATTTCGTAGCCTAGTTCTTTCAAAGTGCGCAAGGTCATTCGTGCAGCAAGTGAGTTTTTTTTTTTTTTTTTTTTAGTTTGGTGAAAATTACAAACTACTGTTAATTGGTTAAGGCTTAGTTCTTCGTTAACCACTCTCTCTTATTGATTTCCAATAATAGCCTGCTATTGGATGTCTTTAATCAGAGAAACACACCATTTCTTCATGTTTCTAGTCTCCGTTCCAAAACTTTGAAACCAATGTACGTTTGTTCAAGATCCCCTGGCTAAATACTTGATTGTTATTGCGGATGGTTCCCGCTACTTTCCGTCCCGTTTGGATACATACATCAAAATTACACTCACCTTTGATGTGAGACCCTCAAATGAACCAGAAAAAATGGTGAAAAGAAACTGCTCAAGTTAAATAAGTCAAGTGAAACTAACACTTTGAAATTGCATATTACATGAACATAAGTAATAAGAGTTTATTCCCTGAATAAGTTAAAACAAGTTTTAAGTTTCAAAAAGTGCACTTATTTTCAGACCAACCTGATAGATATATATATGATGATGATTATAAATACATTTATATAAAAACAATTTCTCGTGTAAAAACAATTGATTGCTCGGAACAGATGTTACTCAAAAGCAAATTCAGTGGCTTCAGATCATATAAATGAGGAAAGAAATGACCGGCACATTTCTTTATTAATGTACATAGTTCGAGGCCGCTCGATTTGCTTTTAATGCTTCAGTGCCGAGCAAATATAGTACGTACGAAAATATATTTATGATCATCACATTATGTCGGATATAAATTGTCTGTCTTCTGATACCTCACATATGTGTTTGTTGTGTCGATGTAAGACTATCCGACAGAATGGTCGTAATAAATGACTGTGTGGTAACAATTCAAAATTGGAAACACGTGATATACGTCCAAACAATCATTATTAGGATAACTTCATGCATTCTCCTATATCAGTGGCCACATCAGAAGTGCTGTACAAAAAATTATCGGGTCATTATTAAGGTAAAGTTTGTTTGTTTTGTTTGTTTTTCTGTTGTATGAGGTTGGTTATTCATCGGTGTGTTTGGGGCTGTCTGTGTATGTGTGGGGGTATGGGTATTGCGTGTTTTATCCTTTTTTCTTTCAAAGATTTAGGTTTCACTATCCAAAAGGACGTGTTGCTTAAATGCCACTAAATTCAAATAAGATTTAGAATTACTTTGAAATCAATTTGTATAGGGAGTCCTGATATGAAAAATGCCCATTCATTGTGATTTTGTTTTACATTTGCGTATGGGATCAGCTTCAAAGCCTCTTCGTCTTTTGCCACTGGGTATGTTTCTACATGAGTGGTCTTTCTTTAAGTTATGGTTGTGCTCATTTCTATCTCCCAGCAGCACGTTCAAGTCGTTTATGTGTGTGTGTGTGTGTGTGTACATTTGCAAGGGCGTGCGTGCACGCATGTGATTGTAAAACAATCTTAACCCATCTTTCTCGTTTGTTTAACAACTTTTAATGATAATCAATAATGTTTTCGGGTTTACAAAGACGTAATTCCTCTTAATTAGAAAATTTAGATTGTTCTATGGTATGATTGCCTAGCGGGTGGTTAAGTGCATCTAATTGCATAGCCTTGAATTTATTCGAAGGGTCGTGTACTCTGGTGTATTGGGGTAATGAAAGGCGACATCACAATGACAATTAACTAAAAAAATAACTGTTACAAGATATCTCATTGCACGAACAACAGAATAAGAACATTCGATACCAATACAGAGTTCCATTCGAAACACATGAAGAAGACTGCATAATGCAACAACCGAAACATGGTAATTATAATAAGTAAGACGTGGACATTAATCTGGATAGATCAAAGTGTGACAATGATTCGTCCTTAACATTTCTGCAAAATCACTCATTTTACTTGGTTTGCAATCTTGCCGTACACAATTGTCCATGTTTATGTATTAACACTCAAGATATCGTTTTTGCATCATAAAGAATGATGCTAAAAGGTTATCTAACGTGACTGCATTTATAATGACCTTATGTAAATAGAGAAAAATGTTTTTTATTTGAAATCGTTTTGGCTTTTAATAGCAATAGTGTTTAGTTAAGATGTTTTGCTGATTTTAAAGTACGATTTTAAATTAGACATAATGCTGTTAAAGTACCTAAGAATATCAACACAGCCTTTGGAGCGAACACTTCTAGAGTGAGAACTATCCAGTGTTTGAAACATATACTTATTTCAAAATGGTCACATTTTGATTAGATATTCAGCATTACCGTCGTTTATATCATTCTTCATACGTAAGAACCTAATACAAATCAATAGAAGCTTGTTTGAGAGTCAAGGAAACAAAGTGTAATCTACTTACTTGCATTGCTCAGGTTGTAGGCGTCTGATGTGTCTAAATAGTCGACAGTCTCATGTAACTTCATTTGTGGATGATCATCATGGTTGTTATTTTGTGTCTTGATGGCGTACCTTATGGCTGACGTCAGAGTGTGTGTGTCAAAAATGGCACCTGCAAAGAAAGCAAAGTATTGGATCATCATTTCAGTCCAGAAGGATAACTGATCGAAGAGCAAAGTTTAACAAACCCATTTTTTTAATGCTCTGCTTAGCTACAGGAGCGAGGAAACTAAAAGAACTAGCACGGTTATGTATACATTGCATGCAAGAAGGAAAAGTACTTCAAAACTTCTGTTTGGAAATAATGATTCTACTTCTCAAAAAGAAAGAGTTTTGCAACTTCAGCAATTATAGCTCTATTACACTATTACATAATAATGTAAATTTGATGCTGTCCCTGTGGTCCACCACTCTCATTGAAGATATACTGCAACCTTTGATCTTTTAGAGCGGCGTAAAGCAAGGATGTGTCCTTGCATAAACTTTGTTAGACATCTTTCTGCTGCTGCTGAACTTCATGTCTAGACACTCTGCACAGAACGTCCACTTAAACACCAGAAGTGACAGAAAACTGTTTGAAATTTGCACAGTCTTCATCAGAGAAATGCTGTATGCCAATGACACAGTTCTGTCCTTCCAAACTGAGGAGGACCTTTAGTAATTGATTAACCAGTTTACCTATGCCAATAGGGAGTTTGGACTGACTATCAGGGAAACTAATGTCAGGGGTCTGGACGTCCCTGAATCGCCATCGATAATGAAGTGCTTGAAATTACTAACTATTTCACTTATCTAGTATCTGGCCAATATCAGCAACTCGTCACTCGACAATGAAATCATGAGCATTGTTGAAGCTGCTGGATTAACGGCCAGATTAAACATCAAACTCAAGGTGTATCAGGCGTGTATCTCCAGCACCTTGCAGTATAGCACCGAATCTTGGACAACTTGCACCAGACAGGAAGCTGTGTTGGGAACTCTCATTGCCGCTGCGTACGATGAATCCTTGGCATGTACATCTGCATTTGTCACCGTCGACTGCAATGGCTGGGTCATGCGGTCCGAATGAGGGACTGCTGTATACCAAAGGATACAGTACCAACTGATGCTGCATTTCAAGGACATCTGCAAGCATGACCTGAAACTCATAGTCACTGGCCAAGACAACCTGAAACTGCTTGTTGACGTCCGCAGCGAATGGCACTGCGTTGTTAGAATAGTGTTTAAGCAGGCGAGGGAAAGTGCCATCAAATGCTGGAGGTCAGTCAGGAATTGCTGAGACGTTCCAGAAGCTGCTCTTAATAGGACTGATCTTGAGCGATCAAGCTGCTAATATTATCCCATGAGATAGACGGATGCCTAAAGATATAAATTTACAAATATACTTACTAACTGACAAACAGGCATTTTAAATGAAAAACCTAGCCCACAGGATCCAAAAATGGCTATTTAATAATAGACCACCTACACACAATAAATCAATCAATCGGAATGTCATTAGAATACAACAACTTTGATTGCCTTTTGTAGAAAAGCATTCGACTCAATAGAACACACGGCGGTCTTCGATTCAGTGCGATAAGAGAGGGTTAATGAGTAGTTTATACAAACCATCCAAAACATATACAGAAATGGCATTGCAATAATTAGACTCATGAAGATACTAACAAGATTAAGAAGCACTCAGAAATTGGTTACTTCAGTGATTGCAATCGCCAGAAGGAGTGTTTCTGCGTGTATCGGTGTGAGCACGAACGGAAACACAAAATCGATATTTTTGTCATTTCCTTAAGGATGTAGGGGAAAAAAACTTACCAGAAATATGCATCTGAATACAATACACAATAAACCTCAAAGGGATGAGTGCAGTTTGTTTCGATTCAAAATTAGACCATTCCTCAATTTTCAAAACAAAGGCACTCCTAAAAATATCCATAAAAATATTCCCAAAACATAGTTCATCTAAAAATATCATGCGTAACTAACCAAACGAAAAAAAGATGTACCGATAAATCTTTTTTAAACTTTTGAGTAGTTTACCGAGTCCACAACCCCTGACTTCTTGAAGATTTGTCCACGAGCCTCCTAATAACTTTGTTGACCATCAGGTTGTTTGCAGCCCTAGGTTGGGAAATACTGTATTAATCTACCAAGCTCCCAGATCTCTATCTCTGCCCCTGATTGTGTCAAAAAAAATATTTCCCAAAAATTAGTATTTTCAGTTCCTTAATTTTGGAACAACGATACACCCTAAAGATGATCCCTATAATCATAGTTCATAGCAAAATAGCTTTGAGCAAAATCCAAATCATAAAATACAGGCCTGGCCCATGGTATATTAGTACGCTGCCAGAAAAAGGCATTTCTCATCTCTCAACACGACGATCATGATTAAGCTCTGCCATTTCTTACCGGCAAATCTTTTTTATTCCTTTATCCTATATCTGGTCTCTTCCTACTTCGTTCACTATCCCATTTCCACCGATCAATTAAGCCTTTGTTCCACTTATTGCCATTTCTTATTTTCTCAGTAGGATTTTAATTTTGAGGGAAATTCCTCACAGAAATGTCATAAATATTAATCTGGTGTCTGCGTTCGCGCTCAGACCGATATGGTCCTGCATGTTGAGCAAGAAAGTGTCAAGCAAGAAAAAAGCAAATAGTTCGATATGGTATATCATTGGAAAGTGAATTTCTGTGGTCTTCCAACGGTGTATCTTGTCAATCTGTTTCTATAGAGCCCGAACGGTTATAATGAAAAATGTGAAGGTAGGTATACTGCATTTCACAAGGAAACTTGAAGAATATGAACTTTATCGTCCAAAGTTTATGGATTTGGGATTGCATTTTTGATGAAGATATATACATATCAACGTCGTCAAAAAGAAAATTCCAACAGTGTATTTCGTCAATTTGTATCTGTTGAACATAATGATTATCATCACGAACTTGAATCTAGTTATTTAGCATTTTTAAGAAAATTTCAAGTGTACTTGTACCTTGTAGTCAACTATGGTCCTTGGATTTAAATCATGATTGAAAAGATGAGCATGTATTTATCCAAAAAAGAAAATTCGTCAATGTGTATCTGCAAAATATGAAATACTATGGCCAAAAACATGAAATGAGATGTTTGGCATTCCATGTATTTCAAGTATATGTGTATTTCATAGTCAAAGGTCTAGAGATCGTGAATGTAATTTTTTATGGATATCTATATACATATCAAAATTCTTAGAAGGTTTATCAGCTCTTCAACAAGGTATCCCTTTAAATTTGCATCTCTTGAACATTAAAAAGAAGTTAAATTCAAATACGTAAAGCTGGGTATTTAGCATTTTCAAGTTTTTCTCTTTTAGCAATTTTAGCAATCTCTAGCCTCATATTATCTCCATCAGACAAAAATTTGTAAAAAAAATGTTTCAAAATTCCAATATCAGCACAGTTCACAGGTATATTTGTAATAGGACTTTCCGACAATCTTCTATCAAAATGAACCCATTTTCAGATTCTCGATTTTTGAGACAAAGGTTCATCTAAAAATATGTTCAAATAACTATTCAAACCATAAACTAAAGAAATGTATCTATTAAAAAAACTTTTGAATCCTCTGACGAGTCAACAAAATCATGGACACCAGGGTTTGAAAAGTCTGTCCATGAACCTCTATTAATACCTCTGTGGACTCTCTAGAGTCCGGGGACACTGATTAGAAACCATTCAACTAAATATTGAAAAGATAGACTCCCAAGGACCCAGATTTGCCTTACACTGTGGTTCCAGTTTATGGTAAGAGAAACATTTCCGAGTAATCGGTATTTTCAATTCTTCAATTTTTGAGACAATAACTATAACTTAATATAGCCCCAAATAATCTTGCATAACAATCCAAAGAATGAAATAAAGGCATGTACTTTATTGTAAAATGTTTGAATGATCTGCCTAATCAACAAGTTCACCTTTTGAAGGGTAAGTCTACGGAGCTTCATTGATAGCTTTATAGCTCACCAGGAGTTTGTTGTTCCCAGGTAAGGAAATACTACCCTCAATCATTGAGGGAGGGGGGTTGCAAGGTGCCCCGCACCAATCCACAAATCTCTAAATCTGACCCTGATTTCTGTGCAATTTTGTATCTGAAGAAACGTTCCAAAATAATCAATATTTTCAAATCCTCAATTTTCGAGACAACAAAATCCCAAGTTTATCAGAAATATCCGAATTATAAACTACGGTCATGTACCAATCAGAAATAACTAGACGGTTGAGGATAATCGGGGACCGATGGCCCACAGCAGAGTTCAACGTTCATCCGATTCACCAGTTGTTCGGCTGACATGTTTCGGTCGCAGATAAAGCAATCAATTAAGGATTTGCTTCGAATCACTACCGAATGGAATCGCGATATACGCGGTCGTCTATCTTTGTGTGCTTCGTTATGTCCGTATTTCCTGCGGGAATCGAACGCCCTGTCGTGTGTCACTAATCAGTAGCGATACTGGGTTGACTCACTAACGAACGGGAGAAGGAATCTCACATGTCTAACATTTAGAGTATAAAGTTGGTATCGGGAATTTTTTTCGTCCTATGAGTAATTGGCGCATTTTTTGGTGGTATGAACACCGTATGCAAACACTTACCGTAAAATTGTAATTTCTCTCGTTTTATTCGTCTCTTTCTTTCGACACATCAGTCTATATAAATCTCACACTCTATCTGTTTTTCATCCCTCTAACTCTCTCTGTTTTTTTCTTCTTTTCAGTTTATCTATCCATCTGAGCAAACCTGAACGAGTGTGACTGTGAGCAAGTTACGCCCGCTGACCATTCACTGGCATGCTGGAGTTTTCTATTCACGATATTCTCAGTGAGATAACCATCTATTTACGTATGCATGTATGTATGTATGTATGTATGTATGTATGTATGTATGTATGTATGTATGTATGAATGTATACATGTATCTACCTATCTATATATCTGTCTATCTATCTATCTATCTATCTATATATATATATATATATATATATATATATATATATATATATGTATATGTATATATACATTGATTTATCTGAGTATTTGCATATATATACATATATACATATATATATACATATAAATATACATCACACTCTTCTTATATTTGTATGTATGTATGTATGTATGCATGTATTTACCTATCTATTTATCTGTCTGTCTATCTATCTATTTATTTATCTATATATATATATATATATATATATATATATATATATATATATATATATATATATACATTGATTTATCTGAGTATTTGCATATATATACATATATACATATATATATATACATATATATATACATCATACTCTTCTTATATTTACATATATATATATATATATATATATATATATATATATATATATGTATATATATATATATATATATATATATATACATACATACATATATATGTAATTAGGAAATGGATATATGATCTGACAGGAATTATGATAAATTGAGATATACTGGAACTGTTTGAAAATATCTACATTCACCGTGTAATATACGGAGATCATTTCAAAAATAGTTCTGATATAGTACAATGCAATTTATAATTATATATATATATATACATATATATATATATATATATATATATATATATATATATATATAAAGACAACACTTGAAAAGTGATGAAACTCACATTTTCATATTTTTTAGTAATTTTGATTTCAAACTTAGAAGTATCATATCTCACTTGGCTTTTTCAGTTTTCATTTGTTCTTCCTTATTTTTTAGTAGTACTTTTTTTTAATAACGACTATAATTTTCCGGCTAAAAATTCTTTGCTATATATTTTCTTCATTCATGTTTGAAAATAATTACCTTTGATTCTGATCATTGTTCCATCATATTCATATTTTATGAATAAATTATAGTTGTATCTTCTTGAAGAGTGATGTATTATTTTGGACATTCAACAAACCATTCATCAATCATTCACAAGAAAAATGTTTTAAAAAACATAAATAATTTGGCAACTTCTTTTGACTGCGCAAAATAGTTTGTGAAGCATCCTTGTGCAATCATTATCAATCAACTGCCAGGCATTGTTACAAAACGTGGACATATAGGCTCGGCTTTTTTTAAGAAAACTTCTAAATCATTAAAACAAGAAATCATTTTAAAAAATCAATACAAAAGACAGGTGTTTTTCGGAATGATGTTGATTATTATGAGGAAAATTAGGATCTGAGTCATTTCCGTCATCGATGACCTCTGCGGCTGTAGTCGGAAGATTGCAAAGAATGCATGATTTGTAGAATGACAAAAACATTTGGGGACCCTATTATCTTTCTACTTTTCCTTTGCTGATCTCCAGGTCACCAGGATAAAGCTGGGTAGGTTTGAAACGAGTTATTCAAGTGACTCCCAGTTTTGTATTTTCTTTATTTCGACCGATTCAATTGAGCCTTCCGAGTAGTTCCCAAATGAAACCAGGGGATACACATTTTCAAATAGGATTCCTCCCACTGGTGTAGTTTCTAATCTGATCATTTTTTTCTATGGGTGGTGATTGTTTCCGTTTCCAATGTCGTAATGTAAATAGCTATACAGTTCATCAATAATTAAGCCTAGTAGGAATAGTAAGTAAAAAAAAATGTAAAAAATGGAGTTTCACCGTTATTGCAGTGAGGTTTCAATTATCCTAAATCTGACTATGTTCCTATTCTGAATCTTCTCTACCTTCTCCTCTGAATAATCACTATTTACTCTAATATTTCTCTTTGGGGTAGCGAAACAAAATCCATCAAAACTTGGTATTTGACTCAATAAACTATATTCCATGTAATTGAGAGTCAAAGAAAGATTAGTAATCCCGACGCAGAAATTAAAACCAACAAAAATACTGACAGAAACGTTTTGTATCTGCACAAACTATTCGATTTTTTTTTTCAGAATTGTCCGTGCTGCTTGGATACGTTAATGAAACTTTTGCCAAAATTTGATTGAATTGTTTGTCTTCTAGCAATTTCTTACTAATCGGGAATTACTTTCCCTAACCATCGTTTCCTCCATCGTGTTACTACAAATAATTATCCAACCCAAATTATAACATATTTGCTCTTGCGTGTATGTTTGTGTCTGTGTCTGTGTTTGTTTGTTTCTTTGTTTTAGGGAAAGAGAGTTAGAGAGAGATAGAGAGTTCATGCTTGTCTAAAATTTGGCACACATTTATTTCGACGCTAGGAGATCGATAAGGTTATTGGGGTAGCGCTGATTTCTAACTGAAAGAAAAATACATGATTAAAGACATAAACAGTGATCAATCACTGACATGACAATCAGAGATATTTGCCCTTTATTTGACTTGTTATGGCCATGTCACAATTTGAGATCGTATCGACTACTGCTGGGTGGATGATTTTGGGGGGAAGCAAAATATATTGTTTCTGAACTTATAGATACTACTCACTTAGTATACGAAACGAATAGTATTTTATAGCTTTTTTTATTTATGATTAACCGATATGATTGTGTTTGTTCTATTTAGAATCTGGTTCCATATACCATTATTTGTTTTGTGAGTTTGATCTACCCTGAGCTCTACAAAAATGGTTGTCTTGTTTCATTATATTTGTTCAGAATTGAAATAATTAGTTGAATCATAGGATGATTTTAAATCTTTGTTTTCCCGAAGAGAACTGCGTTTTTGTTTGTTTGTTTTTTTGATTTTTGGGGGGGTTTTTTCAAATGATTTTGATATGAAGCCTGAGTACGATAGAAAAATAACGGACTAATCAAGTTTCAGGAGTATCGCACTCTCCAAGCAGGTCGGCACATACTCCTGGGCACACCTGCACATAAATATTCGTTTTGGTCGATCAATTACGTACCTTCATTCGTCAAGTTTAGCATAGTAGTTAGCTTCTAAATAGAAGCTCCCTCTTAAAGTTATGAAATTCAACTGTTTTCATAACTCTGAATTACCAAAGAGAAAGAGTCGAGTAAGATAAATAATTGTGCTTTGGTCAGCCTGGAAAAGTGTGCCGACACAACAATGACCTGATATGCAGAAAATTATACAAAATTACTGAAATATCACATAAAATCTGTCGTGTACACTCAATTTGGCTCAGTGGCTTGTATCACAAAAGAAAAACATTAAGGAACTTGATCTCACATTCTACTAAATTGAATATGTCACCAGAAAAATGATTTTGGTTGGCCTCTCAGCAACATATTCACTACTTCGTTCACCTCTCGCCCATGGCAAATCAAATACCTCTCAAGGCGTCTTTGAGGGGACCAAACAGATGGTAATTTGAGGGAGCAGGGTCAGGACTTTGAAGAAGTCTCTACAATACCTTGAATTCTTGTTCCTGAAGTGTTTGAACCAAGTGGGTAGGAGTATGTATTGCCATACAAATGCAAAGCTTTCCACAATAGACCTTGGCATCTGCTTCGAACTAAAAGCCCGTTTCTTGACTTTGCAATCCATTCATACACACTCCACCGTGGTGAAATACTGGTCCCATATTGCACTGAAAACCTTCGATGGACTCCAGTCCCTGGCATACCTTCAATCCATTGAAAACGTGTCATTGTTTGCTGTTCTTCTTTGGTGCAAAATGAGAGTGGGGAGGTCATGTTCACTTTACTGAGGTAAAAAAGAGGCAACTGACTCTCCAGCAACGAATTATCACTGTGGCGACGACAAACGCATCTTAACCCTACATGACCATCTAGAATCCAGTATGGTTGCCATAAACAAAAATTTAACTAATATGACAGTTATTATTGATCCACCTTTTTGCATTAATTGATCACCTGAGAATACTGAAAAGTTAAAAAAAATGTAGATACTAATTTCAGCCTCCTACATGAGTGAACCTCGAAGTGGGGCAGGCAGACAGACAGACATTGAATTATATATATATATATATATATATATATATATATATATATATATATATATATATATATATATATATATAAATATATTAGTGTGTGTGTGTGTGTGTGTGTGTTTGGGTGTGTATGTGTTTGCTTGAGTATCAGATACGCGCAGCCGTTTTGAAGATAAAGTTTGACACTTCAAGCCCAATCGTAAAGAGTGTACTCACTCATTCATATAATAAAAGAAATCTCTTCAAACACTCTTTGATGTTTAGGATACTTAATGAACCATTTTCCGAAAGTTGGCTGCCATATTAGACACTTTCTAGTCTTTTAACTACCCGCTTTTGGCACTAAATAACTTGTCTGTCAACTAATATCAAATTTCCTGTTCAATTCTATCATCTCTTGCGATGTCTATTATTAAGAGACACTTTGAATTCTCAAATAGCTGGTCTCATATAACTCGCCTGCAAGCTGAGTCTTAGATCATGACTTATCTCCTACTTGTCAAAGATGTATATTAAAACGGTGACATTTTGCTGCCAAATGAAATTTTTCTTGTAAGTTTGTCTCTTCCTACGTCTACGTCTACATCTTTATCAGCTTGGTTTTCAGCTTAGTGATATCGTCTGGAACAAGTTTTATAGTAAATCTTCTTCCCTAGATTCCAGTAATCATTTCAGATTTCCGCTTGACTTCCAAATCCTTAAAGTGAACTTGTAGTTATGTACAATTTTCTGTTTATCCCAATATTTATCAAGTCGGTTCTTGGAAGAATTCTCATTTTAGAACACCCTATTTCATTAGTTAGAGTATTCCATATCCATACTGTTTAGATTTTCGTGTATTCAGTCTTTCACTTTGTTGTTACATTTTCTGGTTGTCCTCCCCGTTGCTGTTATCTGTGTATTTGCATCCCACTTCTTGTTGAAACTGCTGACCCTTTTGTCATACTTTCTGTTCATAGTCCTATACACACGTTTCGACCTACTCTTACTGTCTATAATTTTGTGAATGGCAATTCACATTCAAAGGAAGTTTTAGACAATCGAGATCATTCATCTTGTTAATTTTCTTCATAATATTTTTAATACCCAGGTCCACGGATATTTTTGCATTTCTATGAGATGATTTTCAAGAAGATACTCAATTGAACTCATTTCAATGAAAAATCAATTCTTTGAAATAGAAGAGATATCATAATCAACCAAACAATTACTTTTGAGTGAAGAGTCACTCATTGGGGACTGAGAAACAAAAACCTCACAGTTTATTATATAAAAAGGTATGGATACACATTGAATATTATATGTGTTGATGATTTAGACTGTAGTCTTTATCTCTGGTATCATTAACACGTTTTTTCGGTCGGCATTCACAGCAGCCTTCCTGCATGGCCTGAAGATTTTTTTGTTTCGTTTTTATGCAACGTTTCAGCAGATATATTTGTTGACGTTCCTGTATTATCTAACATTCCAAGATGGAGTGTTTACACCATCGCATATATTTCTGGACTATTGCCTTCATCTTCGTAATTATAACGCAACATCTTTCCTGTTATAATTCAGTCTCTTATGTTCATTTTGTTGTTTTAAAGTGGTTATTTCAACCGATAGATTATTTGATCTCGTTGTATTATCTATATTCCCGATATGGAATATTTCCATCGCTTCATATATAATGCATGTTGGAGGTGTGAGCTGTGAAACGGTTGGCAACACAGAAAATGAATTAAGCACTTTGTTCATCCTCCTTTCGTACAAAACCCTTGGAAATTAATCTAATTCTAAAAAATATATCTAGTTACTGTGAACTATGGCTGGGAAACTAGACAAACCACACTCATAACGTCTCAAGTTACACAGACAATAACAGCAGGTAAAAAGAATTGACGCCTATATTGACAACGTTGACAATGAGTCCTATCATCGTCTTCGTCTTTCTCAGCAAAACTTTTTATCGTATGAAAGCCACACATGTGAATTAGTATGTATGGCAGTATGCTGTCTATCTTTCTGGTAAGAGTCCTTTGTAATTAAATCATTATATACTCTCTGTGTATTTTTCTGTTCTAAAGGAAAGACGATGATACAAAGATTGGACGTTTTTGAGTGAATGGTTATACCCGAGACCAGGTTAAAATAGCCTGATCAGAATGTAGAGCAGAGCTTGGCTGTAAGCGACAGTGTTTAGATTTCGACCAACCGTGTTGCAAATTCCACGGGAGAAGTAGAAAGAGAGGCAGAACGAGTTCTGCAAATCAGAAGCGAATATTTTAGAAGTTTGAATTGTTTCAAATTTGTAGGATGATTCCCAGTTATAGAATGAAAGTTATAATTGATTGGCCCCTGTAGGATACATTATTACTGTAAGTACGATAATAATATCATCATATGAAAGGAAAATAAGCAAATAAGAATTTTTGGATGTATAATGGTTGTCTGTCTGGACATAGTCCTGTTATAACCCTAGGGTTATTAAGGATTGATCCATGTGAAACTCTTTTACAGAGCGAATAAACCTATAATCAGGTTGTAAAATGAGTCCCTAGTCTCGGCAATTAAAGATACAATACAGAATAATGGAGAATGGTGTGACAGAAACACTGATCGTTTCAAACAAAAAAAAAAAAGAAGAAAAATGTAATTATGTGAGTGATTTGGAGAAAGAAAGAGTCATTCAATGAGTGAGTGAGTGGTGTGAAAGAAGAGAAAAGTTATTCAGTGATTCTGTTTTTCTACTTTTTCTTTTGTTTTCTTTTGAATGAAGCCAACTTAGTGGAAAACATTACTGCCAGCAAGGAAGGGGAAGCACAGTTGCTAGACAGATTCTACCCCAAGATGATGAAATGCAAATAATGATTATAGTGGTTGCAGAAAAAAACATTAAAATACTCTTAGCATACACAAAGGAAAGAACTTATCAAAAAAACATTACTCCTATGATGTCAAAATAGCTCAAAATCTAGATATGGCTAAAGCAAAAACTTCGCAGTTAATTGTTCCTTTGAATGTTGTTTTTCTTAATTTCTTAATGAAATTATATTCATCTAAATTCTGTAATGAAACAGGTTTTCTCATACTGCATGATATTAATGGTGACTTTTCTTACATGACAATTTGCCTTAATACTCTATATCCAATCACTCTCTGAGACAGCTTGAGTTGATTTGAGATCACAAAAGATTGAAATAAGGATACTTGAGTTATCTTGTACCAAAAGTTCGCCAGTCGGTCAGTCCGCCCATTCATCCGTCTGAATGTACTCGCCTACTTCTAAAACTACTCAATATAAAGCAATGAAATTATCTTTGGGTATGGATTTGATCCCCAGCAACGTTTTCGATGAATAAGTTTCTGATAACCTCACCAACAACGTTTTTAGAGTGGGCCCAACACAGAAGATGAGGTCAAGTTAAGAGATAGTTCATCTTGCTAGAATGATCTGTAACTTTTTAATGATGTGATAAAAAGGATATTTTTTTCACATTCTCAAAATCTAAATATGATGTATTGAGTTGCATTCTTTAGGATACTTTCTGACGTACATGATATCACAAAATATATTGGTATTACATGAATACACTGGATAGTGTTGTTATTATCAAGCATGTTTAGATGTAGTACGGTTGGGATACATTTTTCCATTAGACTAGGTTTGGGGATCTGAGTTGATGTGAATTATATCAATGGAATTCCTTTACTTTAAGGAGTCAAAATCGATTCGGAACTTTCATTTTCCACTTCTGTGGGTCATAATATGGGAAAAATTCATTTTTGTGGTTCAAATTCTATGAGAATTTTTTTTTTCACTTTAAGGGCTCCAAATCTTGGGAAATTTATTTTTTTTTTTTTAAGGGTAAGATTGATAGGGGATTTTCTTTCACTTTTTGGGGTCTGAATCAAAAGGGGGATTTTTTCACTTTTAGGGGTCAAAATGCTTTGGTAATTGAGGAGTAAGTTTGGGGGGTCGAAATCAAGCGGGAAACATTCATTTTTTATATTGAGCGTTCAAATCGAGGAGCAATTTTTTTTTTAATTTTAGGGGTCAGAATTGGAGAATATTTTTTCTCACTTTCAGGGTCTACATCGAAGGGGCAATTTCCACATTTTGGTGTAGGAATCAGGGGGTCAAAATCGAGGGGTATTTTTTTTCACTTTTATGTGTCAAAATCGGAACTTTCATTCTTCCTCGAGGATAATTTTTTTCTATTTTAGGAGTCATAACGTAGTGTAGTATTGTTTCATTTTCGGATATCACATTTGAAGTGAGTTATTTTTCACTCTCTCTTTTGATGCTCATGGAAATTGAGAAGAATTTTTTTTTGCCGATTTTGAATTGATCGGATTTTTTTTTAATTGGGCTGACTGTCAGCATCAGGAGCGTTTATATGCATTTCAGGGGTCAGAAGTGTCATTGTTTTTCACATTTAGAGGTTAAAATGGAGAGGTTCTTTTCTCATTTAAGGGTGAAAATCAAGAGGTGTCTTTCACTCTTTAGGGATCAAAATCCATAGGGAATTTATTTTAAATTTTAAATTCTGGGTTTCACATTAGAACAGGCATATTTTTCCCACTCTCATGAATTAAAAACTTGCAGAACATTCCTTTTCTTTTTTTTAAGTGTCAAAAACAAGTGGTATTTTTCCAGATTTAGCGCTTAAAATCCAAACAAAACAAAATTTCTCTCCGTTTTTAGCTGTCAAAATTGAAGTGGGGGCAGATTTCATATTCGCGAGTCAAAATTGAGAAAGGGAAATTTTCTTTCATTTTCAGGGGGCCAAAATCGAGGACAAAATTTCTTTTTCTGTTTTAGGTGTTAAAATCATTTGGATTTTTTTTTTCTTCATGGTATCGAAATCTTGGAGGAATATTTGTCTACTTTTAGTGGTTAATATTGAGCTTTATTTTTTTTCAATTTTCGGAGTCGCAATTTAAGAGAATTTTTCAGGTACTTGTAGAGGTCGAATTTGAGGGTAAATAGTTGTTTCCACTTTTAGCCGTTAAAATTGATGAGGGCTTTTTTCCCGATTTTGTGGGAGACGGAATAAATGGGGAACTTTCACATTTCATTGATATACGATCACATGAGAATTTATTTCTAATTTTGAGGTCTATATGGCGACGAAACTTTTTTTTGTCTGGTAGTTTGTTGTCATAGTAATGAAGAATACAATGCAAAGGGAAAAAAATTCCTGAGTCAATGTCTAGGAGTATATTCTATTCGGTTTCACGAGTCAAGGTTGATGATGAGAGTTTCTCTCCTTTTTAGTGGTCAAAATCGGTAATGGGTTGTTTTGGGGTTTGTTTTTTTTTCACTTTTCTTTTCACTTCTAGAGGGTCAAATTTAAAGTGAAAATTCTTTTCTCAATATTGAGGGGCAAAATCGAAGGGGAACTTTTTCTCTTTTAATGGTCAAACCGAGGGAAACTTTTCACTTTTTAATGGCCAAAATCCAGAGGGGATCTTTATATCAATTTTAGGAGACAAAATAAAGAATGGTCTGTTAGGGGATAAAGTCAAAGGGAGAAAAATCTTTCTTAGAATTGCTTTTTTTCAATTTTGAGGGTTAACATCGACAGGGAAACAGTCTTTTTCCATTTTTAAGGTAGAAATCGATAGAAAATCAGTCAGTTCCCTATGGAGTAGTCAAATGAATACAGAACATTTTGAGGGAAGGGTTTCAAAAACTTTTTAAGGGTCAGAATTGAACAATGGACTTTCTTTCTATCATTTACTGGTCAAAATCTAGGCAAACTTACGCTTTTTTCAGCCATTAAACATTTGCCTTCAGACATCAGTCCTATTTTTAACGTTACCCACCTCCATGCATCAATAAAATGGACATTTTATTACAGGTGTATACTCTAATGATTTTTACATATCAGTACTGGATTAATAATAAATACCCAGTAAATGCACACAAACGTACAATCATACATGGACATACACATTTACAAGGCTGTAATAATCAGTATGGAACATGACAGTGGTATCAGCTGAATCATGACCTAGAATTCTCCCAATATAATGTTTGATCTATGATGATCAATGGTGAATCCTTGGATTAGTTATAAGAAGAGAAATATTATGGAAAATAAATATTTGTTGTGTAAAAGTAAGGATTTTTCTCTCAATCAGGTTATGAATTAGTAGCTACGTAACGCCTACATATAGAGTGAGATAACAGCCAATAAAGGAAATCCAGTGAGGGAATTAGTTAAGAAAGTGATGAAAAGATATGCATTCTTGTTCAAAGCTCTGTGATATTTTATTGCAGATAACACCTCCTTTTTTTTTATTAACACCATTCTCTAATCTTTCATCTTCTTTCTGTATCTTGTAAATCGACGTAATACTTGATTGCATGTCGTTTATTTTCCACATTATCCATGGTAACGTTGAGTGCATATGTCACTGACAGTTGGAGATCAAGACATGACACGAGGAAGCTACAATGGTTGTCTTATATTCTAACGGTGAATATTATAAACTCTCAACCGGACCAATTGGCTGTCTGTGTATGTACCAGTTGACCTAAAACGCTGAAAATTCAATCATTTACTCCTTGTTATGCATAGAAAAACTTTTTTTTTAATTTTCCCCAAGTGGCTTTATGATGGGAAGGTTCAATTTGCCATTAAATTTTATGCTATATTGTACCATTTGAGTGTCTAATCAGACCAGTTTTAAGCATCGTTTTTTTTTTTTTAATTTTTTGCTGCTTTTTATAGCAATGCTTTTTTTTTTCACGTAAAACGACCCTCAAGTAATCGGCATGAATCAGAAGCAGACAACTAGCCCCTGAGATCGATAATAATCGACAAAGCCTGCTTACAATTAGTCAGGAAACCTATGTAATACCTTTCATGGGCTGAAAATGTGGAAAAATTTCGTCCCCCGGTAGAAGCTTTTTTACTTGCCATCAGAACGAGGAAAATGTCTTCATCGAATCACTTTGTGATCAATAATATGTTAAACTACAGAAGGTCTGATTATGTGTAAGCTTAATGCGTCGTTTCTATGTATGCCAAGGATAGCTCTGGTATAAAGACAGTATGAAGTTACTTGCAGGATATTATTTTACTACTGAAGTATATCGTTGTCTTTATAAAAAAGAACACGCTTGGCTTCACAAAGGTCATTATTCCACGATGTGTGTCTCATTTTAACTTTATTAATAGTTACTGTAAAGGGGATTCGCTAGCTTTACAAGAAAAGGTCGACCTATGTTTGACTTTGGAAGTGGGAGTGAATTTGTCATCATGCGTCACTCTGTCATTGTTGTTTGTACATGACATGACTCTTTTTTTTTCTTCTCATCATTGTCACCCTTCATTAGAAATACGAAAGTGAAGTGAAAACTCAATGGTAAGAGCCTGAAAGAAGGAAGGGAGAAAAGGCCAGCTCAGCCTGATGGTTAAGCCGCAACTAGCGTAGAAAGAAAGAAAGAAAGAAAGAAAGAAAGGGACGTGTACTCAGTCTAATAATCAGTCCACCACTGACTTTGAAAGCAAGGAAAGAGAGAAAAAGAACTATGTTGCTTCCAGTTGAGATCGATACCAAATTCTATGGAAGTCTAGCAAAACGCCATTCACCTCAGAGCCATGGGGACACTATGGAAATTCATAATTTATTTGTAATTATAAACACCTTCGATGAATACATTAAAATCCTGAACAAATAACTGTTGCCTTTCTTATATTCTTTTTTTGTTATGATTTTAATGGTTTTATTATCATATTAACTATTTTAATGACATTCTTAATAGCAAATTAATTTTCCCCAAAAAGAAAAATGAATAAAATATATATACTTGTTATTAGATGAAAATAATATTCTTCATAAAAGATACTCAATGTTTACAAAAGAAAAATACTGAGAATTCGGAATAGTGAATAGACACGACATGACGTCACGGAATCATTCTTCATTTTTACATCTCTCTCTCTCTCTCTCCCTCTCTCTCTCTCTTCTATGTCTGACTAATTACGATAGTAAAGTCAACTGTCTAGGAGTTTGACAAAAAAGAATAGCAGCAACAGAAGAATGAGACTTGCAATATGTGTACCTGTGAACTTAGTGACGAAATTTGTACAAATCACAAGATCTTGACGTCAGTATGAATTTTTCGAACAAGTTTTCTATTCAAAAAAATCAAAACCTTGTAAAAAAGAAGTGTTCACTACTTAAGCAGAAGTGAGAAATGGATTTTGCTCTTCGCTTCACAATGCCAATCGATTGAATAAACAAGTTTTTTGTTCGTTTTCCTTCTTTGTCATTTTTATATCTAATGTCTCCGTACACCAACACAAAATAATGTTCTTTTGATTCTTCGTATTCGACCGTTTCCCATCTGTCTGACTCAAATTACCGGTTTGTCTATCTCCATTTCTATCTCTTCATCATGCTGTTATTTGCCTAGGGTGACCATGTAAGCGCACGTTTAATACACTTTATATATTTTAATCTGTATCTTCCCAAAGTTTGCTGGAACCGACTGTTACCTGAGATACCATTTTCCTGATATTTTCTAGAAGCTGACGTACATAAGGACTTATTTGCACATGATTGCCATTGCTTAACCAGCAGTTTCATCCGTGTCTTTCTCAATAAATCACTCGATAGAACTGTCTCAACATATCCTGGGCTGTTTACCGGCTGCCACCAGATTCGACGTTATGACTCTTGATTCTTGATTGTCCAATTATTGTGCAAGGCGCTTGCAACGCCTCGTTTCACCTTAATTGCAAGGGCCCCTGTTGCATATATATATATATATATATATATATATATATATATATATATATATATATGTATATATATATGTGTGTGTGTGAGTGTGTGTGTTTGTGTGTGTGTATGTGTGTGTGCAACTATCCACTTTTTTGTAACTTTGTTTAATGTAACTTTTTTGTTTTTATGGAAAAAGCATATTGTATATGTATATATATATATATATATATATACACACACACACACACAAATTTACTATGATTAGCTTTGTCTGACACGTAAATACTCCTATGTACTCAATTGTTTGAAGCGCATGAAGAGGCAAATTCACGACAATCCATGACTAAGCGCAACTTAAGTAGGTTTGTGTTATATTGAATCATTTCTTTCGATAGTCTTATATTTTATTAGGTTGTAGCCCATGATTGATTACCCTTCATGTTTTGGTGTTACTGATTGATGACCATTCACGATTTGGTGTTGTCAAGATTGATTCAAGTAGGTGTGTATTATTTGGTATATTGTAAATCTAGCCTTTTCTGTTGATGTATGGCACAGAGCCAGAGTAAGCGTGGACGCAACTGTAAACGAAATTCTACCACTCGAAGACTCGTATTCACGACGATTCGGAATTTGTTGCAACCATTGTGGATTTAAGTAGGTATGTATTTCATCAAGTACTATACGATATCATGGACTTCTTTGGTTTTAAGTTGTAGCAGGGGAAGTGTCAGATCCACAAACGTTAACAAAAAGAAGTTCGGTATCTGCGAATCTGTCATTGTTGTAAATCTGACTATTCTACAGTTGCATTTCATTTTCCAGGTTCAGTTCACTACGCATTTTGTTTTACCTCCCTTAATGTGCCTTGTGAAAATATGAGGCTTATTTTGGCCTGTGTTTGAGTCTGCCCTAAGTAAGTCCCTGAACAGACTGGTTTCGACAGCTTCGGTTTGCAACCAGGCTAGGTTAATGATAACTGATGCCAAACAAGGGGGAACTACTTCAAGTTGGATACCATCTTTGATTTCTTCGCGGTAGCTGGTGCAAAATATATCGTCACAATTTCCATTGTTATACATAGCTAAGTTGATGGGGATTTTGTCAACTTGGCATCCTAAAATCTCGATAGTTTTTGTTCAGGCTTTTGACCTAGCCAGATCACTTCAGTGTTGTTCCATTGTTTACCGAGGAAGAAGGAGACCTCCCTTTTCAAAGTCAACTATAGCAGAGAGAAAAATCAATTTTGAATTTGGAGAAACTGATATGAATTTCGCTTTGGAAATTAGAATAATCAAGTCTGCCATGGGAACGTCATAAACAACAGGCAATTGAGAAATTGTTGAAATCGTTATAAAACAACGATTCAGTCTCATCAAAATCTTTGATTTTCCTGTCATTTGCCTGCGATAAGAAAAATGAAGAATTAGACAAATGGATTCCGTATAAATTGACACAAAATCAGATATCATTTTGTTTGGAGCTGAGCTCGTCACTACCCATTTGCAATAATAATGGGGTATTAAAATGTCATTATTTGCGACACGAAAAAATAAATCTGCTTTACGATGATCATAAACGCATATCGAGAGTTGAAGGTTTTTTTATTTTCATTTGTTTAGATATCAAGGCTCACTTTTCCAGTCAAAATCCGATGATTTAAACAGTATCACATAATAATCACGATAGCGGTGTAAAATATTAATTTTGCAGACATGGATACTAAATCTCGTAAAATCTCGCATCATTCAACTCTCTACGTGATAATGAAAGGAACCTAACTGTGGCATTATTCTAATATTTTGTACTGGCTAAATTTTGCTTGTTCATGAAGCACACCTGTTTAAGAATTTTTAAATGATGGAATTCGTTTTATATTGAATCATGGGTAACAGCGATGGGTATAGATAGAGTCGAGTAGAAGTACCCAGCACTAAAAACAAAACCTTCTGAACTACGGCTGAAATCCACTGAAATTGATGATTGGAAGATTGTATTGCATCAGTATTATAAGTAATGGGGACCTACCTCTCCGCTTATGAGATCGGTATTCGAAATTCGATTTCCATCTGGGCTTGAACACCAATCACAGTCGTTGGTGGGACATACACAACTCAGTGTCCAATCAGGACCGTTTAAAAATCGAATTAGACGTCAGATTGATGTGGCACTGGGCCAAAATTGAAGTGCATCCGCTGACGGTCGGAAGCATTGGGCTAGCAATGATATACACTAACCAACGTACGACGGAAAACTCTCTAACATTTTAATATCTGTTTGTTTGTATGTGTGTCCGCGTGTGTGTGTGTGTGTGTGTATGTGTGTGTGTGTGTATGTGTGTGTGTGTGTGTGAGACTGATTTACACGCACACATATGAAAAGGAATCTTGGCAGTTTAACCCCGCTCATTTATTTAATTTCCCCCTCTTCCACATTCTCTCTCTCTTTTATTCTACGAACACACGCACACAGACGCACACAACAATAACAACAACAACAACACTTATTGAAGCCCTCCTGCATACAGACACTCAACGGGCAACCATTCTCAAGCCCTAGCCATTAACCGACATACACGTGTAGCAATGTCCTCTCTACGACAGGACCTGTTATCTTCATTCCATTTGATGTATCAACTCGGCCGCCAGGGGGAGCTTGTGTGCAAATCCGAATTGTTTGGCAAACAAATTAGATTGGCAGTCTAAAAGGCGGAAACGGGAGTGGGGCCTGGACACTGGACGGGGAATTGAGGAAATGACGGACATTAGCCAAGCGATTTGGGCGATGGCGGAAGTCGCGGGGTGCAATGTGGAATTGACAGGAGATGTGGGGGTGATAAAATGGAGTAGACGGAGAGAGAAGAATAGTATGAAGGAATGGAAGGACATTGAGAGCGAAAAGAAAGGGTGGAACGGGGAAGTTAAAATAAAATAAAAAGAATTATAAAGGGAATTATTTTTTTTAAAGCAAGAAAAAAGACGGAATGGGAGAGAAAAAAAAACAAAGATTTCTATGTGACAGAAAAAAGATGGAAAGAGAAGAGAAGAAAAACTGAGGAAAGATAAAGGGAGACGGAAGCAAAGGGAAGAATAAATGAACAAAAACGAAAAAAATGGCAGAATAAGAAAGACGAAGTAACAAAGAATTGTTGCCTGAATGGAGAAGAAAAGGAAAAATAAAGATAGAAAAAGAATGGTTTTCTGTTACAGAAAAGAACAAATGATCATTATATAAAAAAAGAATGATATTTATGTGGAGGAGAAAGAGAAAAAAAGAAACGATCATCAAGTGAAAGAAAGAAAGAAAGAAAGAAAGAAAGAAAGAACGAACGAAAGAAAGAAAGAAAGAGAGATTAAAGGAAAGAAAGAAAAGAAGAAATAAAAACGACAAACAGAGAGAAAATTCTGTATGAAAGAGGGAAAACAAGGGAAGAAACAATCGCTAAGCAACTTTTGAAAAAGGGAAAGATTTTAATGTGAAGAAACCAATAGAAAGAAAAAGAGAACATCTTGACCTCGTGGTCATTGGAGACGAATATTTTCGTTTTTGCTCAATCATCAGTTTTTCTCCTCTGATAGGAAATAAAGTAGTTTTTCCGTTTTTGTATTTGGAACATTTTATTCTATATTCATCGTAATGCATTTTTTCAAATTAGCTGTAAGAGGCTATTGTGGCTCTTTGAGGGAAAGGGGAGGAGACACAAATTGAGTGCGCATTAAAATATTTCTCCTCGGCGGAGGAGCTCAAGAAGGTCCTAATCGTTATTCAGATAGTCCTATGTACGTTTTAGAAATTAGAATAATACACGTACAATAGCCCTCTTCTGGTAGTAGAGCGTGCATTAATTCCTGACCACAGACAATCGTTTCTGCCTTATTTTTCCTGCATTAAAAATTGAAAGCCGGAATCCTCTCCAAAAGATTTTTAATCAAAAATTACAAAAATCAAAATTCAACTTTTAATCGCTCTCGTTTAAATGGTCACTCCCTTTTATTCATAGCCCTGTGAGTTACCTTCATTTTCTTGAGTCAAGTTCAATGCTTTTCAATATCAAATAGGCTATCACAAATTCTACTTAGATGGAGGCAAATACATGCAATGGTTCTGAATAACCGAATTTAGCTATTTTTGTTCATTTGTTTGTTTATTTTCAGTTGTAAGATAAGGCAAGGAACATAATGGCTTCTGATTATGATAATCTTCTTTTCTATATTCACCACCGTGTGCTAGTTTGAATTCGGTAGTTGTGAACAAAATGAGCGTCTATGGTTGTACAAATGAAAGGAGATGCTGCTGCAATGTGAATTTTAGTGTGTACCAGAGGCAATGTGATTAAAAAAAAAACAATTAAATCTGCAGGGTTAAAAGAAAGAGGCAAAAATGCATTGGAAAATGAAAAAAAGAGAAGGAAGAAAAGAAGAAAAATGAATGAATGCAAGACGATAATAGAAAGGATTTAAGGGAAAAAACACGAATGGATAAAAAAAATAAGTGGAAGAAAAGATATCAAGAAAGTTAAAAAAGGAAGAGGAAAAGAGAGACAAGGGTAGAGATAGTGGGTGAGAAAAAGGGAAGGATGGATTTTAAAAAGATATAAAATTAGTGTGGAAAAAAGAAAGAAAAACAGAAAGGAAGGAAGATGGGAAGGAAGAGGAGAAATAAGTGCGGAAGTGTCAGTAGAAAAGAATGAATTGAAAAAAATGAGATCGATTGAAAGGAACAAAAAGCAAATATGATAATTGAAGAAACAAAGAAGTTCAGATAGTGTATCAGAAAAAAAAATGAAAAATGCGTGATTGATTGACAGAAAGAAAAAAAGAAAGACAGAAAAAAGAAAGACAGAAAAAAGAAAGACAGAAAAAAGAAAGAAAGAAAGTTCGGATTATGCGTCAAAAAGGATGACTGCAGAAAAAGTGAGACTGATTGACAGAGAAAAAGAAATAAAGAAAGGAAGAATAAAGGAAGAAAGAAAGAAAGAAAGAGAAGGTGGAACAACTAGCAGGAAGGGGGTAAACGAAGTAGAAAGTGGGAAAGAGACGAAGGAAATAATATACAAACTACGAGAGAAAATGAAACAGAATAGTAGAAATATGAGCAAAAGAAATCGATCAGAGAAGAAGAAAAAAGATTTTGAGTGAAAAAAAAATGACAGCCTAATTAGCCGAAACATTTACAACTGAATTATTGATATTGTGTCTGAATGCGAGCCGTGGATGGATATTGAAAAGCTGAATCGATAGGAATATGACAATGTTTGCGCGAGGAAAATAAGGGGGAGGAAGTTCTGACAGGAAAAGTCAGGCCAAGAAAATTACGAAATTGCCAAGATAATTTAAAGACAAAATGGACAAAATATTAATACATGGGAAGTAAACGAAAAACAGATGAGAATCGAACACAAGTAGCTAATCTGAAAATGATGGAAAACGTTAATTGTTGCTTCGTCGTTAAGCTATGGTTAGCATACTAGTCTTACAGACAAAGACTGATCGATCTTCAGCGTCCTGCAGACTAAATGAAAATCATTAAACACCCTTGGCCTTGTGCCAGTCTATGCCAGGCTTATTAAACAACTTAGATCAGTAATGCTCAAAGTCAGTGCTGCGGTTACCCCAAAGTGCTGCGATCTTATTCCCGGGTCACTGCGGGATATTAGGATTTTTCAAAATTCAAGGTGATCGTAATTCAATGTGTACGATCACATTTATGGGAAGTGACATCTTGCTGGCACCTCGCCAATCAGTTTATCCATCTGATGTTGAACTTAATTTCAATACTAAATGGTCCTCAGTCGATAGACAATGTTGCATTTGGATTGTTCGAGAATTGGAAACTGCGCTGCAAACCACAGGCCCAAACCATCCTGTTAGTAATTTTAATTATCTAAAGAGGAATTAAAATTACATTATCCATTATTTTTTAACCAAACCTGACTAAATAAACGTAAATGCCATTACTCAGTATTTCTGGGCTTTAGGCTAAAAATATCCTATATTATATATACAAGAATGGCGCCTTGCTTTAAAAAAATGGGGAATATTGAGCGCGTATTCCGTGAAATAGAGGTTCACAAAGTGAGAAATAATATGGGGTTAGACTGACCGAACAACGGACGGGCAGAGCCTCTTATGGACAGGCGAAGACGTATCTAGAAATAAAAACAAATGACTGAACAAGGATTAAAAAAAAAACAGATTAGCAGCGCTAGGGTCAAACTCCCTTCATTCAAATCTAAAAGGCAAGCAAAACAGAATTCATTCCTCCAAAATTATTCCAAAATTACGTGACCCATTGCAACTCCTTTATTAGTAGTTCCTGAAAATGCAATTCGCAAACCTTAGCAAAACAAGTTGACCCGAGATGGGCTTTTACAGTGGGAGTGAATTAGTCATCTGTTTTTTTGTACCTTATTGTTTCACTATCATTCGTGCATTGGGTCATTGGTTTTGGGTCTGGTCATTGTTAAGTACAAAAATAAAGTCTAAACAGATTAGAAAGTGGTTGCCAATTGATCATAGATTCAAGGGGAAAGAATTAGAGGACTATCCATATCCATGTGATTTTTATTTAATACCTTTGCTTTGCCTCTTGAAGTATCCATGGGTTTTGTTTTACATTGTCATTGGATGACAGACAATTTCAATACTAGCGAAACCTTAATCTACTTCTTTTCCCTCAAAGTTTGTTCACATTGTCTATGGATGAAACGCTTCAAGCGTTGTAATCAATTCACTCGTCCTAAGATTTTATCCAATTCAAGAATGGAATCGATTAACTTATGAAAGAAACTTACTCATATATTTATGACTATTTCGAGAATCCTGTCATCAAAAACTGTATATCAAACCTGTCAACATAGATTTCCTCATTTTTGAAGTTGGTCAGGCTGACTGGACATGTATGTATGTATCATGCGTACAAGCCGCACGAAATGAGCCGCAGGAAATTTAGCATTTACACCTTCTCATGCATTTTTTGCATATGTAAGTTATTGCTAAATCGGTCCCTTAGTTCGTGATTAGTAGTGCTTATGCTTGTTTTGAAAATTCAGATTTTTTTAATAATTACCACCAAACAGAAGTCGAATGAAGTTAGTCGTTGATCACGTTTTCTGCCAAACTTGAAATTGATCACTCCCAACGCTATACTAAAAAATTTTATGGCTCGGTGTATAATTTTCAAGGTGACGTCCAAGATAGTGACCAAATAGTTATAATACCCTTTACTCGTTCATTATTCCCTATTGTAGTATGAAGTGTACTCAATATATTAAAATTCTGCCAGTCTGACCACTGGGAAGGTATTATGTTTCAGATGGCATCTAAGTTGACTGCCAAATTAGTTGGCTTCATGGAGGAAATTGATTGCCAAATTACTCGGTTCCATAAAAAAATTACCCACCCTACCCTTCAAAGTCACAACAAAATGTTTCTCAACGGTTTTTGTACTATCAGATGTGCTCAATGACATACAGTAAATTTACTACAATCCGACCACCGGAAAGGTATGATTTTAAAGATGGAGTTCAAAGGTCGTATTACTGATATACTTCATGGGTATGATCAGAACAATACACACTATATTGACAGATTACCAGATCCCCCCGAAAATTCAATCACTCCCTTCTTAGCCTACGACTCACTTTTCTGCAAAACCCCATTGAAATTTAGTGATACTGTGTGGACAAACATGATTGAATACAGAAATCTATGAAGAAAAAACGAACACATTTTAATATATTCCTACATTCACACCTGTTTATCCCGACGATATGTACAGAAGTTCTCAGTAAATTTCAATGAAATTTTGTGGAAAGATGAGATATTGGATACAAAGGAAGTTACTAAATTTCAATCCATGGATTCATGTTTGATTGAAAAATGTATTTTTCTGTTTTAATGCTTTATACATTTATGAATCACCCCTGTCAGTGTACACTATATCTCCAGAGTTTCTGTATGAATTTCAATAAAATTCTATGTACGTATATGACATGGGGTACGAAAGAAGTAATTGAAAGTTGGGACAGGTTCAGGCATTCGTTTTCGATTGAGATTTTCTGTTGTAATACTTTGTATATTTTTGTATTTCCTCCTATCCACGCGATATGTCCAAACGTTCTCAATGAAATCCAATGACATATGGTCGATGTGTGAGCTAAATAGCATATTGTATCATGTTAATTTAAAGATTTTTCTGTATTTTTCAATAATTTTCTATATTTCCGACTGTCTATACGAAATCTATGGAAGTTCCAGGTGAAATGTGAAATTTGGTTGTAAAACACAAATCAGGAAAGATGTTATAACATTTTAGGATGGATCCAGGAATTTGTTTGTGATCAGAAATTTAGTTTTTTCATACATTACTGTATTTTGTTCCTGTCTCTCCATACAATATCTCCAAAAGTCCCTGATGAATGTCCGTGAAAAGGTAAGACGTATGAATACATTTCCATTGATCATACTATGGTGGAGTTTTATTGCGTCATTGGGCACCCCTAATATAACGTAAATAGAAACTTTGAGAAACCTTTTGTCATGATTTTATCGGGGGAGGCTTTTCTCACGAAACTAACTTGGGTGTCAGTTTAGATGCCATTTTTAAAAATCATACCTTTCCCGTAGTTAGAATGTGATAGAATTTTGAAATGTTTATTACTAATAAAAGCTATTAGAATAACTTGTCTGAAGGGGATGATGAACAAGTAATTGGTATTTTTAATTATCTGGCCGCCATCTTGGAAATCATACACACCAGGCCATATAAGAATTGGCGTCGTATTCTCTCAAAAGTCCTTATTCATAAATTCATTAAAAAGTTGCTTATAATAAATAAAAAAATCCCTCCGTATTACTTATCAGCCCACTGAACTCCCTATTCATTTAATTGTGACTTTAGTATTTTTACCACGAAATCCAATGCATCGTTAATTAAAGGCATGATACTAACTTCCATGTCTCGCAGCTTAGGCGAGGTCCTTGCATTATTACTATATATTTTTTTTCTTTTTTTGTAGTTGTTTCAAAATGTGATTTCCTCCTCTCAGTAATCTCATTAGTGCTGTGGTGAGCAACTGTCTCAATTTCGAAAATATTCAAATCTCTTCACAAGGGTAACGACTACACTTTCTTTGGGAAGAACGACATTCTTTAAAAAGCTATCAAACCTGCAGCTAAATGAAATAATGAGCAGAATATCTTTTTCTTTTTTTTTTTTTTTTCAAGTTCACCGAATATCTCTTCGATATTTTTGCATTCTAATTATTCACCGTCAAAAAAATGATTCGTCCATGTTCAGTGAGACACTCAATGGAGCGGAAGAAATTCTGCCGTGTTCTCTCTTCTCCCTCTCGTTCTCTTTCATAACAATATCCTCATTTCGTTGCCATGGAGCCTTGCATCAACTCTCAATGGGCTCTAAATGAGAATCAAAATGATTTTTCATGCTTTTATATTTTTATGTCATAAACATCTTTTGATATGAATAATAACAACAATGATAAAAAAAACTAAAGTAATAATTACTATAATCGTCGTTATCATTAAAATAACTATTATCATTTTATAAATCCATGAATTGGTAAACACTCTTTTAACGATTTATTAATGATAAAATTTCAAAATGGGATGTTGCTTTTCTGGTCTTTTGATGTCGTTATAAAAAATGGCGCAGAGGATTGAGTCAGAATACTACGACTATTATCAGTATTACTAAAACTAACAGTTGTTATTATTATTATTATTATTATTATTATTATTATTATTATTATTATTATTATTATTATAATCATCACACGAGTTGCTTAGTGGTCACAGCTGCGGACTGAGTGACAGCAAGTCTCCTCAACTCTTCAGTCATCCTCTCCTCACTCTCACAGTCCACAGTGATGCAGTGTTTTACAGTTTTACACCAGCTGCTTGGTTGTTATCGCTGAATGCTGAGTAACAGTAAGTCTCCCCTGGTCTTCATGGCTCTCCTCTCATAGCTCCTTCACCTATAACAGCGGTGCTGTGGTTCATACATCCAGCACCATTTGTGGAGTTTTTTTTTGTCTTCTCTTTCCTCCCTTTTAGGTCACAGCTCTATTATTATTATTATTATTATTATTATCATTATTATTATTATTATTATTATTATTATTATTATTATTATTCATGGGAATATTGACGGTTACATTTGAATTAAAGTGGCTTTTTTAGAAAGGATATACTGGATGCCGTAATGGATTAAGTGAGGATATCTACCTGAGATTCTGTGTTTCACTTACTTAAAGGCCCAGTCCTGTTAAGAGTGTAAATAAATGTTTAAATCTAATTAATTTCGTCTGGGGTTTTACTAAAACGTGACTGAACTCGTTCAAGTGGACGAGTCAATCATTTCAAATGGTGGATAGGAGATATTCTCACCATCAAATTTTACGTTGATATGGAAGGGTTCATTATTATAGACAGAGCATCATGGATACATAGCGTAGTGGTCACAGAATCAGACAGAATTACTGCAAGTAATCTAATGGTACTAGGTTCAATCCCAGTATGAGACAATAATAATACTACTAATGCTAAGAGGGGAGTGCAGTCAATATTCCCCCGTTGGTTAAATAAAGGGTTCGGTTTGTTACTTCCCCACACCTACCAGATGATACCTGATGAAGGCCGTAGAGTACAACGGCTGAAACGTTGTATGAAAAACAACCAGGATGAGGATAGTCCGAATAATAATAGAAATAAAAAATAAGAGCAATTAACAACTAACTAGATTTATATTCAGTGGGTCATTTAGTTTATTTTTTTAGAAATTCTGACATATTCATGAATAGGAAGTGTATAAAATGCAATTTATGGCTGCCATTTTGAATCCTCTTCAAGATGAAAGGAGATGAGACAAAAATTAACTGCAAGTATTATCCGCTTAACGGCCTACTCATGTTTACGACGAACCTCACAAGGTCGATCGTGCCGACCACGTTTGTTCATACGTCCTACCACGCCAACAATCGGTCAGACGTTGTTCAGTTAGCAGCAGTAAGCCATCACACGCTGTAGTATCACCATTGCTACTGGTAGCGGTTATATTAAACGCTTATACAACTTTTTCTTCATGGCAAAAAAGGATTGGCTAGAGTGAATTCGATTGTGAGCACGGCTCTATTAGCACTAGAGAGAATGGATCCTAATTTTGAATGTTTTGCAAAAGTTGATCGGTATTCATGAAATATTACGATTTGATCATAATATCTATAAAAAAAAAAAAGTGAATCCCTCCCAACTCAAATCAACTTATAATTGGTTTATTTCAAAGAAGTAGCACTACTTCTCCCACAACAAGCCTCCTTACTCCTATGAACACTTTCCCCATTCAATGTTCCTTATTTAAGACGCGTGGGTTTTATTCTATTTAATTCACGTGTAAATGTTGAGTGATTTATTATTCCACTTTTGTATCTGTTCGCGTTTATTGTGTATTCAACCTACATGTTACTATTATATATTTGTATGCATATCTCTGAAGGATATTTGCGAAATATTTTTTAGATTATTGAAAATTCTCTTTTCATCGAACCCTTTTGAAACTGGCAAAAGGTTATTTTATAAGTAACTATAGAAATAAATATATTCATGAACAAATGAAAAACGGTATTAAAAACTTTCAGGCCTCTTTGTTTCCAGCAAATATTGAAAAATGGAAAAGAGATTTATGAATAATTGAAATAAATATAAAACAAACCATTAAACATCTTTGTTTTGAGCAAAATATGGTATGAAAATGTAAAATGAGAAAAAAAAAAAGATCCATAAATAATGCAATACGAGGCTCATAAATTCGGTATTATTCACTTGGAAAATAATTTTTTAAACGAGGTTGGAGGTTGGATTTTCAAGAAGTGAAATAAGTCATCCGTTTTACGATCATTGTTGCTTAGCAAACTGGCCTCCGAAATGGAAACTCGTTATGAAGCTGGGAATACCTGTTACTTGTTGAAGAAGAGAGAGTGACTTTTCACTCTACACATGCCAATTGACAGATTAAGTGAAATAGATATGAGAGCTTTTAACGGGAAAGTTATTTCCCCTTTGTCAAGGGAGGTAACTAAGTAGGTCTCCTACTATCCGACATTTTGGTTTTTGGCTGATTGGGCATTTGGCTCAATATTTATTAATTCAGTCGCAATTATTGGAATTATCTTTACTGGATAACTTTTCTCAATCAGTGTTATCAAACAAAAGGGACACAATAGAAGGCAACCTTAATTTCGAAGTAATTATGATGATTATTTGATAAATACAGCGCAGAAGTAGTATGTGTGTATGTGTGTGCGTGTGCATGTGTATGTTCCTCATGATTATATCAACAAAGGCTTACTGTATAGCACATTTAATGCTCACTTGGCTCCATACAGTTTTGGCTTCGCTTAAACATCTGATAAGAGTTTAAACAGCTAAATGTTCAAAGATAATAAATTACAAGCTGTTGACAAAAAAAAAATGTATATTTATCGTCTCAAAATATTCATATTTCCTTATAGCAATTTTTTTATAATTGAATCATACGCTGATTAGAAAAAATATTTACTTGTGAATCCATCTTATCTTAATATATTTATATTTCATATTGCAAAATAATTAGAATTCATTGTATGTTGATTTATAAGAGAAAAAAAATGAAATTTCAATTTCATCCACAATTTTCTGTCTTTCGTTTCCTAAATCAAACTGTAATCGTTGCCTTTTCTTTCTTTCTCAATTCCTTTCTTTCTTTATTCCTTTCTTTCTTTCACTCTTCTCTCCCACTTTTCCAATCGTTCACCCTCTGCTTTCACTATCTCTTTCTTTTTTTCTCTATTTCGATCTTTCTTTCGTGTAGGTGGAATGCAGCAAGATGGTAGTCTTTTCTTCATCAACATGGCGACAAATTCTCTCTCTACCCCCCTCTCTTTCTTCTCTTCCCCACCAAACAATCTATTTCTACATTGTGGTGATAATAGAAAATGTTAGCAGGTCGGCCTCGATGAATTAATTAGTAGGTGATATTTTGGAGTTTATTTTAATTGTTTCTATTTTTAATTCATTTTACTTTATATTGTAAAGTTCTGGCCAAAGCACTTTCTGGTCATCTTCAGAACTGTGTATATCAATGACAAAGAAAGATATAGCGCTCCATAGCACTCTCTCTCTCTCTCTCTCTCTCTCTCTCTCTCTCTCTCTCTCTCTCTCTCTCTCTCTCTCTCTCTCTCTCTCTCTCTCTGAATAGTTTTTTCAATTATATAATCCCCTTAAGTCTATTGGGTGTTAGTTGTACGTTACAAAAAACAGATCTCACGCCGACTTAAACGGTATAATAAGAGCAACAAATATAATCCAATTCAAAAAATCAATCCTAGAACAATGTTTAGCGAACCGGTCCCAGACACCATCTACTAATATCACGTCTTGGATTATCGCTATAACGCCATCATTATGGCCTTATGCCAAGTTTACTATTCCGGGCGCCTACCATAGATTACTTGATTGATTGATAACACCTGACCATTGCGAATATAATGGAATCAATCTTCACTTGACGAGACACATTTTTTGCCGTGTATCAGACTGACCCGAGTGTATTTTTAGTCTGTTCGGTGGCAGACAGTTAATTTATTTGCTTTATAGAAGATCTCGATTAATTAATTGTTTTTTATTCTGCATAATATTTCGTTAATGCTTTAAGTGAATGGGGATAACGACCTGAGCATAAACCTACAAGATGTTATACATTAAAGCGCAGGGGTTATTTTTTTAAAATCACAAATTTGGAAAGGAATTATGGGTATTTACGAAGTTGTTTTTCTACCTCGAATCATGGTTTGCATTCAAACAATTTTTTTCTATTAGAAAACTAAGCACGAATTTTGAGTAAACGTGTTTCTTTTTCAAATATTCTGTTAACGTACTCAATGACATAAACTCCAAGAGAAATCAGTCACTTCAGATATTTCATCAATGGCCTGACGACGCTCTCCATTGACTAGTGAAGTTTTTCAAGATTCTTGTCATTTTCGCTTGTTGAAGATCGGCCATATCATAGTCGGTCGGGAACATCACTTGTGTAGCGTAGCAGCTGCATGAATTTCCAATTACATTAGAGTGTTGTGTAAATCTCTAAACAACTTCATCATTGTTGAGTGACAAAAATTAAATCCGGACGTTTGAACAAAGGTGGTGAAATTCGGAGTGGAAAAAACGAATTTGATTGAGAGATAAATTACTGAACTGTATTTTTCAAGTCGTTACAGTTGGTCTAAAAAGAAGGGCATCCATGCCATCATACCGAGGAAAAAAACAACTATAAAAGCTCATATATCATTAATGTCTCTCTGTTTTTTTTACGTACAAATTTTCCTAAAGCCAGGATACCTCATTATTCTTGTACTAATGACGCAAGAATTCATTGATAAAATATTGTGCAGGCATTGATTGCGCGCTTAATGAATACATCAACAATGTAAATGCTCAAGTTCGTCCCGTGCTCACTAGTTCCCCTCATTCGGGCAGGACGAAAATTTCCCAAACCTATCATATTTGAAATACCGCATGGGGCCTTCTGAACTTTGTATTTCTCACAAGCAAAGCAATAGAAATTCATAGTTCAAGAATGTGAAGAATGAAGAATAGGTAATGTATTTATCTCAAAGCCTCTGTCTACTTATATACCAGCACTTAGCACAATGAAACACATAGAGTCAACATTCCTTTCAATAAATACGTAATATATGTTTCAATAAAATATGCATTAAATTGTTTCCACAGCTAGACGAGGGGATGGAGATGATTCTGATTAAAATGTAATGTTCATGAACTTGACAATCGCTTGAGTGAACTGTCCACTCAAAACAAACTTCACCCGAATGACCGGCAATTACCAACTTCAAATATAATATCAATTTTTATTCATGCTTCACTGTCGCTCGATAAAAATTACACTGGGGAACTAAATAGCTATAGACGCAATCTTTTTTTTTCCCCCAGGTTTTCTATTTCGATTCTATATATTTCTGAAACGAATCGTTTGCGTCACGAAACGGCTCAATTTTCGATATTTGTCAAAGGCCCCGTGTGACATTCATGTCTTTGTGTCGATCGAGTTTTATTGGGTTGGCTTCTTGGGGTTAAATAGAGGTTAATGCAAACATTATCATCACATGAATACCAGGGTAGAAAAAATATGTATATATATACATATATATATATTTATATATTTAAGAGGCGGAAAATTGTAATAATAGCTAACATGGAGACAAACAAGTCAATCTATTGTAAAGATGAAAGTTTGCAGTTAATAAAAACTAATTATAGTGAGCTCAATCCCTAATGAACGGTTCAATACGGTTTGTGTTGGACTTAATTTGAAGAGCAACTAAGATCATATTGATTTAGTTCATGTAAAAGAATGCGTAACCTTTACTAATTCAAAGGCACGGTGGAAATAAAACATCGTATTTTTCTCGATTAGTCTATCTGTTAGTCTCCCTCTTTCTTAATACATTTTCTAACACGTCATTTGGGGTTGTCTTTCGAAGTTATACATCAGAGCGGAGAGGACAGTGAAACTAGATGTTAGGGTACTCAGCACATATAATTGCTTTATTTGCTTCTACTTGACGAAGCTAAACGTGGAATTATTTCAAGTGATTGAAAATGGAAAGTCAAAATGTAAATTAATGCCCATTTAAGCAACTGAACCATATCTAAATACTTCAGGTATATGTACATATGTATGTGTGCATGTGTTTGTGTGTGTATGCGTGTGTTTATATGTTTATACACATGAAATATTTTGTTATCATTCAGCTGCTTAAATGGGCATCAATTTACATTCTGACACTTCATTTTCAATCTCTTGAAATATTACTAGGTTTTAGTTTTAGTTTGCCCGGTAGAAGCAAATGAAGCAAGTATAAGTCTACAGAACCCACACAATAATTATGAATTGCGTAGTATCATATTGAAATTCTTATTTAAAATAATCTCCCGTTATTACACGGTGAATGTATGATTTTGGCCTGAACAACATAAATAGAAGAAAATGGGACTGCTGCAGGAAATCGAACCTCTGAACCGTTCTTAGCGTTCGGCGGTTGTTTGGCTCAATGGTGAGAGCATTGCTATGTTGGAGTGGCTACCCTATCAGTACTAGGCTCGAATTCTGCAACTGTCTGATTTTCTTTCATTGTTTATCCTATTTACGTTGTTGAGGATAAAATGAAACTTTCATTGCGTAAGAACGGTAGATCATTTCAAATAAGAGTTTCAATGTAATACATCGCAATTCATAATCATTCCCTCGGATCATATATACATTATATATATATATATATATATATATATATATATATATATATATATATATACTTCAGATTCGGGAGAGAAAATCTGAAAATTTCAACTGGATTCCTTCGATTAAAGTTAGTTTTTGTTTTGTTTTTTAAACAAAGAGGTATTAATGATATTCTAAAATCCAAGATACAAAATAATTGTATATTGATGACTTGAACACACGGTTAGTATATTGATGAATCTGATCCTCAATACTGAGAAAGCATTAAAAAACACGCCCATACAAAACAAAAATAAAGCTTGTTCAATCAACTCAACCAATTTCAAATGAATGGATGTGGCGTAAAGGACGAATGAGATGATCACAATCTAATTATTTTATTCGTTTTAGAAGGTTTTCATTTCTAAATATCAAATTATATTTCAGAGTTTAAGCTGGCGCATTGCTCTTAAGTGGTGAATGAAGAGTTTAGCAAATAATCTCTTTTTTTATGAAACTCTATCGAATGCAAAATTCTCTCAAGTGTGTTACGTCATATGTCTCGGCAATTTTTTTGAACAAAATGTTTAGAATATTCTTAAGAATAGGCGAGATCGGCTTAATCCGACCAATTGCTAGCTATCTCCGTTGCTTTATCTTCAAATTCTTTCTTTGCCGGTTGGCTAAGCTGTTGAGATAAAGAGGTCTGAATTTCGGCGCAAAAATGTTCTAAGGGGAAAGGAAGTTTTTGAACATTGACATTTACACCGGAATTCGTTAGGATATTTTCATGAGTAATTCTTTTTATTCATAGAAAATAGCATTCTGATATTGTCTTTAGCTCGAAACCTTTTGTAGCATAGAATTCGTAGAACCTGAAAATAAGCAATTGATCTTCGATCTGACAAATATAAAGTTTTGTCATATTTTTCTATCAGGAAGGTTATTGGTAAGCAAAGTATTGTCATTCTTTTCATCCACAGATTGAAATGTATTCATTGTATTTCATAATTCGCTTTCCTCTTCCCCGCCTTTTCATGATGGTACCCGGTGACATGAGTCTAGCTCTTGGGCATCATCATTCCTGAATTGATCGGCGATCGTCATTGAAACAAAGATGCGTTGGAGATTGAAATACACACGCAACCAAATGCGAGCACAACGAAACGTGGACAAGTTTGGCTATCATCGAGTGGGGAATTCAGCAAAGGTGGATTTTTGTAAACTTAGGTCATGTCATATTTACATCGTCTGGTGAGACTTGAGATCACCGATCTGGAACATAGGTGAACTCTGAGGTTGACACATTTTCTGGTTATTACCATGGAAACGACTCAAAAAGAGGTCGAAAAAATCCACTAGATGATATAGCGACAAGACGAAGACGACTCTTGGAAACGAATGATAAGAACTTCGAGACAACAGAAAAAAAAGAGAAAAAACTATGGGGAATTATATGAATGTGTAGTTTCAGTTTGATTCGGCCAATTGCTAGCTCCTATCAGCCAGGGTTTTTTGGCGTTTTTTGTTTTTTTTCTTCTTGTTTGTTTGTCCTTTTCAAATTCTCTCTTCGCTGTTAGGCTAAGCAATTGAGACAAAGAACTTTGAATTTCGGCTCCCAAAATGTTCTTGGTACAAAAGGAGACTTGACTGTTAATATCAGTTAGGACAGGGGCACCGGCTAATCAAGATGCCGATGTGAACTGGACTACTATTCGAAAGGGTTAGGATGATAACGGGGAGAGAGAGAGGGGGGGTGAGAGTATAAGTTGGTGAATGGGACTGAAAGCAATAGTAACCGTTTCTAATCAGTTTTGAGAATATTTCTATGCGGATATTTTTTCCATTCATGGACCCAAGCGCTCGGCTGATGTTTCTCGTTCAAGCTTGTCAGTTGTATCCCGGATACAATTGGAAACTCGCTCAATTTCATCTGACAAAAGATTGTCATCGTATTCGGTTTCTTTTCCGACGAGAGAAGGTTATTAGTAAGCAGGATTCACCCGCACGTTAAATACATTCATTGTATTTTACATGTCTCTCTTTTTCGCCCCGGTGTTTCCCTAATGGTGTTTGGCAACATGAACTCTGGTTTGTGGCGCTCTTGCATTCCTTGGCCGATTAGTGATCGTTACTGAATCAAGCAGTACGTGTCGGAAGAGGAAGTTCACATGCAAGGAAATCCATACGCAAAGCAACAATATGTGTCAATATTGCAGATTGCAAAAAAAACAGTCGATGATAGATAGAAAGGTACGTAGACAGATAGAGACAGGTATGAACAAAGTGAGATAGAAGTAAATAGATTCAGCAAGATGGATACAAGATAGAGGCACAGACAGACAGACAGAGCAGGCAGGTGGGGTGAGTAACTATGCGGAGTTGTCCGTGAAATACCAGCAAAAGTATTTACACACCGTGAATCTACAAGATATATACATGAAATTGCTACACAAAGCATTCCTTTTATTCAAAGTGCATTGATCTAAATTATGCACGGGTGTGTCTTTTCGCAACGTAAACATGTTTAGGTTTAAATTAAATGAGTGGGGAGGCTCTAATGGGAAAAATATATTCCCATTCTTATTCTACCGAGTGACCTTTTTCATTAATGAATAAATCGATGAATAGATAACGAAGGTTTTCTTAAATTTCAATAATTAGATGTAATTCGGGAGAATCTTCAAATTCGAGCGAATATTTTGCGCTGAAATTTTCTCAATTTATTTTCTACGCGTATTTTTACAAATGTAAAGACAAATTTTAAACACAATCTAAGAAAAAAAAATTATACATGATTTTTTTCATTGATTTAGCAAGTAACTAAAGCAACAGCCACAGCTGTTGTGAACCCCCTCCACTCCCATAGACTGCAAACGCAACACGACTGGCTGTTGTGAAAGGCAGAATTTTTATTGCCTTTTCGGTGCATTATCAAATGTAACTAGGAACTGGAACCAACAGCATTTGTTTGGTTTTTTGCACCGCTACGAATTATTATCTATATCGAGGTTGAAGGCGCAGGAGAACTATGCTGTATATCATAATAACTATTGATAAGAAATATACATCGAATCAAGTTACAAATCTACTATGATCTAGAAATATCTTTACTTTTTATGTTCAATAATTACCCCTTATGATTTTTCTCAGGGTAGGCGGTGCTTACTCTGTCAATCCGGACGGCACGTCACTGATAGATAGATAGATAGATAGATAGATAGATAGATAGATAGATTATATATAGAGAGAGAAAGAAAGAAAGAAAGAAAGAAAGAAAGAAAGAAAGAAAGAAAGAGATAGATTGATAGATGTTGACAAATGAGATAGATAGATCATCACATCTTGTTGGCCCATGACATCATCCGTGAAAGATGGAATCTTCCGGTTTAGGAACAGACTTAGGATTCCCATAGAATCTTCGTCTTTGTTCCTGATTTCACACTGTTTACTCTTGCAGTCGATATTTGTATCGACCTTACGTCTTGTGACGATAAATAGATCAATATAACAATGTATGTGATCACCAACAATATATGAAGATCAGTTTATATATAGCTACATGCGTGGGCTGTAACTGTAAGAATCCCTGCACCCGCCATGATATAAAATCAATTCTTACTCAGCCTCGTGGCATTTCACAAAATGTCATTGGAATTCATTGAGAGCCTTTAAGGATAGAGTGTGGACAAACATGACGCAATGAGTAAATGTAAAAATAAAAAAAATGAAAAATACTATCTATCGTGCGGGGGAAAAAAATAGATCCGCCCCAACATTTTTAGCAGTTCTGAATCCATTTCCCCTTACCCTCCAATAATCAATTTTTCCTTAGCCCATTGAAATTCACAGAGTCGTTTCGGAGTTATCAGGTGCACAATAAGAACGAGAGAAAGAGAGAAAGAGAGAGTGAGAGAGGAGTGGATGCATGTACCCCTGAGAACGAAGATTGGGTAAGACTAGAAATGAAATAATACGAATAACGAAGAGCGCCTCGACCGTGACTGTCGAATAAGTGAGAAGTGCACTGAACCATAGTGCTGGAATGAAAAGTATCGATAAAAAGATGGAAAAAAGCAAGCAATGGAATTATAGTGGTGAGTGTAGTTCGTGTGAGAATTCAATCGATTAACTTTATAATGCTGGTATATTTTTCAAGATTAATAAAATAATAAGTAAGTTTTCAATGTGGATGTGTTTAGTTCGGTGACAATATACTTATCTTACGTAAGCCCATCTTTTTTGACCCAGCATTTTGTGACATTAAAGTCACCATATTTGCAATTGAAATAATCAAGATGAATTGAGGCGAAAACCAGCCAACAAATAAGTTATTCGTGTTAAGTTCTTATAGGGTTTGATTTTTCGTCCATCATGATTTTGTCTGTGATCGTTGTTTTTGCTTGGATGATATTTTCTTCGTGATTATCGCCGCCGATGTTATTATTGGTGTATCTCTTAACAGAGAGAGGTATCGATCTTGAATTTACATGAGTTCGAGTCACTTACCTTTCATCTCCTTTTGCGTTATCTCATTTCCTTGAGGGTTTTTTTTTCTGCCGGTCAAAGAAAAAGGTTTTTCTTCCAGCAAGGCTACAGGATATACATGCAAATACGCATTTACAAACACACACATACACGTGCACGCACATGCACACACGTGTGTTTTTGTGTATGCGTGTGTTTGTATTTGTGCTTGTGTGTGTGTACGTACATGTTTGTTAGAGTAAGAAAAACTGTCACTAAAACTGCCGACATAGGTTTCTGCAGTTTTTTAGTTTGGCTGGATGGCTGGATGGATGACTAGCTATATACGTATCACACCCAAATGCTGCATCAATGGAGCTAAAAGGCGGAAAATTCAAGCATTTATTCCTTATCATGATTGTATGGGCCGATAAGGTATTTCGGGTAGACAGAATTTCCGAAGGGCTCACTGATTTCTTTGTTGAAAATCATAAGAAAATCGCAATCAAAATGACTTGCGACGGGACCCAGAGCTGGATCATTGCGTTTATACTTGCTTAAAAGCGTCAGCTTTATAGAATCAGCTTCAACTGAAGTACAAACACGGTCCACTGATTTTTATTCATTATTATTATCATGCAAGAATGAAAAGTTCCATATCTATATCCATAGAATGAATAGGGTGTTTTCTCCGTCTGTAGACTCTTCCACTTAAAAGTAAAGATTTCGTTTGTGAAATTATATAATTCCACTGAGAGAAATCCAGTCACTTTTGTGATCAAACCTCAATTGATATTCACAAGATATGGACACATGCTCTATTAACAGTTTTGAAGTAAGTAAGAGGACATGAAGTAAAACACAGGAAAATATCTGATCGATTGCAATATATATATATATATATATATATATATATATATATATATATATATATATATTATTATTATTATTATTATTATTATTATTATTATTATTATTATTATTAATATTATCATCATTATTATTTAGAAAGGGATATATAGTCCTATAGAAATAATAATAAATGCATTATGTTAGTGTGGAACTGTGTTTTAAATGATCACCCATTATTGTAGGGCCGATTTATCATTTGGCCAGCACAGCAAAATTAGAATAAATAATTAAAGATCATTGGGCTGCTGCAGACTGATAAGGAAGCCACTTCAACGAAGCATTACTCTCACCATTGAGCTAAACAGTCGCCGGTAATTAAAATCCCAAACAACTGCTTCAACTCGGAATTCAGTGTCTATATCTGCTAAATTTGTTTTTGACGCGTAATAACGGGTTTTTATTTCAAGTACAATTTATAGAACGATTTTATGATTATTTCGTCTTTTGTTATGCAATCGTATGCGTGGGGAAATGAATATGTGCGGTGGGTTTATTTCACAGAAAGATCAATAAATTCAGTCAAGTTACAGCAGAGCTTTGGGGAGAATCGAAGTTAGATAACTAGACTCATGTAAAAGTGAACCCTAACACTGAGGGATCACATAGAAGTAAGAAAATGTACTTCTGAGACAAATCATACCACAAAAAGCTGATGGATCAACCACGCACTGACAAAAGAGTAATTTATAAAAACTATAAACACGGATCGAACGGTGAACAAAAAAAAAAGAAGAAAGTGAAATAGACATAGACTGAGACAAAGGTTTTCCGCCCAAAAATATAGACACATCCTAAAAACATCGAAATGAATCGAATCATTCGCTTGGAGAAGCCCCCAAAGGGCATAAAATGAAAACATCTTCGTAAAGCGAATCCATTATTTCACTCTCTCTCTCTCTCTCTCTCTCTCTATATATATATATATATATATATATATATATATATATATATAGGGAGAGAGAGAGAGAGAGGTGTGTGTGTGTGTGTGTGTGTCGCTTAGAAAGCTTTACATATATATATATATATATATATAATCCCGAAATATGTATGGACTATTTACTAATAAGGATTAATAAACCTTACCACCAAACACTTCACCCCCGAGTCTGTCTCACTCTCTACAGTACATATTATATATATATATATATATATATATATAAATATATATATATATATATATATATATATATATATATATATGGGGGGGGTGCGTGTGGGTGTATTAATAATATGCTATTGGTAAATCCAACCAGTGTCAAGTATATTCATAACTTCTCTTGAAAGATTTGTGAAAACCAGTTCTTTCCCCATCCCTTGTCATATTCAACTCTTTCTTGCAAATACTGATATTCATATAGCTAGATAGGAAAAATACTGTATAATGTGTTTTTTCTCATATATTCTCGTCAGCAAAATTGTCTAAACCTCCGCTTGTATCGTCCACTGTGTATTGCCTGAATTTTCTGATTGATGAACTGATTCTTGATTATATTCTTCCGAGCGTTACTGACGTGAATGGCTGCCGCAGGGAAAGAACACAATGAATGATCAGTTAGCATCAAAATTAGCACCATTGGCGAAATGAGAAAAGTCATGTGGCCGGATGTTCTCTTGGAGCCAGTTTGACGTCACAGCGGACATTGATGACGGACAAGGCATTTGTCATTTGTTATTCTTCGCAGTCGACCGCTCGCACTAAATTGCCATATTTCTCATTCTATCATGGTTAAAAAGACGTTTAATTTGATATGTAAGTACACATGCACACATGCACACATACATATGTGTGTGTGTGTGTATGTGTGTGGTGCGAATAGTTAAGAAGCCAAATCTCTGAGCTGGCCAACAAATGGACATAATTATGTATTATGATTCGAATAGAATCTGATAGTCAGATAAATTGTCATACGGTCGTGGGGCAACGGTTAGCAATCTAATCAAAAAAAAGGTCCCATTTTACAACGAGTGTTTGGGGCTTCGTTTCGCAGTCTTATTCAGTATTGTTGTTAGTTTTGTCCTTGCATGTAGAATTAATTCACCAAGACTAAATAGTGAATTGCTGTGAAAACAAAGAATTCATAAAGAACAGAATTAGATTTTAATTAATAGATTTTAATTTAATCTGTTTGCAAAAAAATAATCAACAACACTCTTTCTTGATATTGTAAGAAAAAAAGGGGCAAATACTGAAAAAAAAAAGGCTTGAGTTGGACGTTGAAGTCTTGCGATTGTTTTGAATTTGATCACACATTTCAGAGATTTTTTCAAAATCTCAGTTCTAGTTTCAAGTGAAAAGCAAAAAAGTTGGAATACAAATAATGAAATCTCTCTCCGTTCCTTTCTTCCCACTCCCTCCTTATCTATATATCTGCCTATCTCTCTCTCTCTCAATATATATATATATATATATATATATATATATATATATATATATATATATATATATAATTCTAAATATTAAAAAGAAATGGCGAGAAAATTATCGGAATCTGCTTTTTTCAGCTTATACTTCAAGATCAATGTGTAGTATCTGTTTTTTTGTCAACGAAAAGAGCATTCACGTTTTCAAATTTGATAGCTATTATGATTCTCTTATATTTTTTTGTTTGTTTCTTCATCGTTTTTAACAACATGTGAGTGAAGGTGCAGAACTTTACAATTTACAATCGGGATCAATTCCTTAAAATAGCACCAAATACGATCATAATAACGTTTATAATCGAAAAAGGTAACCCAATTCTATGTTTCATTTACGTGAGAAAAGCAGATACTACACTTGGATCTTACAAGATAGAATCAAGCATTATGAATCATTATTTCTATCTTTTCATTATATGACTTAATTGAAATTAAGTAGTCTTGAAATTTTAAATGATGTTATTTTCACGTTGCCATGTTTTGATATCTAAAATAATCTGATAAAAAATGGTGGACGATAAACACACACAATAGATTTGAACGGGAAATTCATCTCTCTCTCTCTCTCTCACTCTCTCTCTCTTTCTCACTCTCTCTCTCTTCAAAAATGAACTAAACTAGCCATCACAGTCAATAATTGACAATTTCAGCTTCAAAAAGTCATATAAAACATTCCATCCAAGAATACATATAGTCAGAATGAGTTCTATTTATGACATCATCAACGTCATCTAAAATAGAGTGAAGAATATATCTTCAAACACCTACGTACTCCAAAATCTTGATGTTATCAACAAACCTGTCAAAATAATACCCGAAAACAGCCCCAAAGAGATTTTTTTTTACCAAAAATATATCTTTAGGTACTGATGCCAATTTTTTAAGTCTATATACGAAACAATGTGACCATGAGCACTGAAACACACACACACTTGTATATATTATTGTCATCCACAAACAGCTGTATTACATGTCTTCAGTGTGACTACAGACTTTCCATTAACCCATCAGTACCGCGAGGCAGAATTGAAACCTACACTTCAGACCTGCTGGCCAATACCCTACCTCTGGACTACGGAACTGGACAGTGAGTAAGGCTGAATTTAAGCGATATATCTATTTACGCAGCAATCCTCAATCCACCAGAGTGTTCTATTCCTATGGAAGAATATATATATATATATATATATATATATATATATATATATATATATATATATATATATATATATATATATATATATATATATATATATATATATATATATACATATATATAGAGAGAGAGAGAGTGAGAGTGAGAGCGAGAGCAAGCTTTTGCCATTTTTATTGGCTGCGGTTGTTCTAAATAAAAATGCAAAATTTAACGTTACAAATTAATAATAATGAAATTCGTCTCTATCTCTTTGTCAACCTCAATTTTGTTCGGAGTTATTCACATCTGTTTGGAATTCGTCTGGTTCAAGGGTCACAAATTAAGTAAAAGTATGAACCATGGCTTCCATATTATTGAACTTTTTATTACAAATATGGATTTTAGGAGATAGTCTGTAGGAGAAAAGTCCGATCGATATGAAGGATTAGGCAAGACTTCAGATCCCTAATCCCTAAGCTTATCAACAGTCAGCTGAGAAGTTTAGGATATAGCCGTAGGGCATTCAATTCAATTTAGGTGGAACCCATTTTTTCAACTTTTTATTCTTTCTTGTAGTTTTGAGATGATGTTATATGGTGGCGGTTAACGTCCCCTAGAAGGGTCTCTGTTGTTAATGAGTCATTGGCTACTGCCGTCGATAATCCCCTAATCAGAAAGAACAAGTTTGGGCCTACCTCGAGGTTTATTTGTGGTATCAATATTCCCAGATCTGAACCTTCTGAATCAGCGCCAAACAGTTACCACTGTAGTAATCTTCATTAGAAATTGCTTACTGACGTTATCAGTAATTTGAGCTGCGTTATCCTCATTTGAAACTGTACTTGAAAATCGGTCTTCGTGAGTAAACGCCACTGCTCTTAGAAGCCTAACAATCTCGAATAATAACGGATTATATCTCTTCTGAGCAAAAATAAAAGCAATTACATCAGTAAATCTTTTACTTTTAGCTTTTTCTCTATGATTTAAAAAGAGAAATTTCATGTGTAACAACTTACTGTAAGTTCTTTTCGAAGTTAGATAAAGACACTCAGACCTCTCAAACACTGCAATGAAGACTGCTTTTCATGCAAATTCACATTTCACTCCTCTTCTAGTGCAAATCGATTCGCTCCAACAATTTGTTTTTTTTTAAAATCAGAAGTTCTGACCTATTAATCTACGTTGGTAGAGGAAAAACAATTTCTTCTAGCGATTTTTATTTTCCAACGGTTTTTTTCGTGCTTTCAATTTTATTTGATTGACAGCAGAAAAAAAAGTTCAATTATCTCATTCGTTTTTAGCTTGATAAAATTGAAAGAACGACTTGTGGTGTATTTGTAAGATAAGGAGTGTTATCATTAGTAAACATTACTCTACAAAATCCAGAGTTTTCACTCTTTCTCACTTTTTTTTTTTTATTGTCTTTCTTTCCTTTATTTCTTTTCTTCGCTATTTTTCTTTATCTCTCCCTTTCCCCCTCTCTCTCTTTTTCTCTATCTCTCTCTTTGTCTCTCTCACACTCATCTCTCTTGCTTTATTCCTTTCTATACATCGCTCTCTCTTTCTCTCTCTGTGTTCCTCTCTCTCCCCCTCTCTCTCTCTCTCTCTCTTTCTTGATTGCTCATTCCCTTCTTAAGTGCCTTTCTATTTATATCTATCTATCTATATTGCGTGCATTTTATATAATTGAGTGGTAGAAATTTATAATGCAGAGATATCTTGTGATTTTTTTTCGCAATAGTTTCTTTGGAGATGTTTCAGGCTTAACCTAGTCAAGCACAACGAGAATCAGGAAGATAAGTGTTTGATAGATTTTTTTTTTGTGCTGAGATTCCTCATTGAAAGTGTCTGCTTGCTTTGAAGGTTAGTATTCAAAATCCTAGATTTTATTTGACTTGAGTGGCACCTCTGGAAACCTCCTTCAAAATGTGTTTTTGTATTCAGTGATAATTCACTCTATGTTTTTTTTTTTATTTATCTATTTATTTGTTTTTTGTTTCTTGAAGTAAACCGTTTTCGAACTGGATATATTTCTAAGTTTTAAGTTTTATCTAGTAATTCATATTCAAAACCAATTTCTGAGCAATTTGCACAGGTTAACACCTACGTATTTTATAAATTCTGATAGGGTTAAACCCTACCTATATAGACGTTTAGTCCGCCAGATCTGACCGGTCCGCCGGGAAAGGGTTGAAAAAAAAAACGAATTACATCCAACGGCAAGTACGTCAATGTCCCTAAAGAGCAAGGAGAAAAAATTGGAAGCAAGTACAGAGAACTCAGGACAATATACAATCGTTTTAAATACCCCCCAGTGATCTTTTGGCTCTCACAGTCACTTTCACCGATTGTAAAAGAAGGGGAAAAAATAATGATTCTCTTCTTTGCTGGTGATCTAAAACAAAGAGCCGAACCAAAAAAGTTCCATTTTCAGTTACATAGTTTCAACAAGAGGTCATTTTTTTTTCATTGGAGTAGAGTCCATTTGTATATTGAATCATCTGGCTAAGTGTATACTTGCTTACCTGAGATGAATTCTCGGCTGATTACTGAGTAAATGCAAAAAGGTATATCACTTTTTATAAAATTTTTTTTTTCTTCAGTTCGTACTGCAATGATTTTTCCATATCCTAAAATCGGCGGAACTAGATGAAGTGAAACAATAGAGGAATTGGAAGTAGTGGGTTTGGTAATGGTAATTTGCTGCATCACATTCACCATAAGAGGATGGTTATTATCCTTCAATGAAATCACCAGTCAATTTCCCTGCCCGCTAATTCCTCATTGCAACGATCAAATTGCTCACTATAGCGATGAACAGTAACAGAGTATCCAGGTTCTTGTAATTTGCAATAAAGAATTCACTTTAATTCTAACCAGGTACAGAGAAGATTTATCTACAACGGAGTCAAATCATAATAATAGTTGTTCTGGATCAACCCACGAATTTCTCCGTTTTTGATTCACATAATCAATGAATCCATATTTCATTGACAGTGACTATTTGCCTAAAAATGATACGGAAAACATTACCTAAACTTTTTACATTTTAATGTAATCTAAAGATAGCGCCAGGACCTTTGCTTCAATCTAAAAATCCATCAGAAAATTCACATTGTGAGGGGCCGGTCATGTTGCAACGGCTAGACATTAAGATTCACAACGTGGATTCAAAAAATCATAAGCAAAAAATAAGATGGCATGATAATCTACACAATTATTGACTCAGCAAAGCTTAGAATAGAGAAGTTTGGCGAATCTTGAAGGAGATTTATCTCCTCAGATAGACGTTGAAAGGCTGATGATGTAGAATAATTTCTACGAAGTGCTTAGGTATACAGGTTTACCCACTATCCAAAAGTAAAACGATCCTATAAAGAAAAAAAACTTCTGTAATCGGAAATAGCTTGAAGCAAAGAAGTACTGAGTATTCGGGGGAAAAGAGAGCCTTCCCGGAACCCAAGAGAGTGATGATGGTATGTTAGGCTGGGTTGTCCTAGGTTTGGGCAGTGGGAGATATAAGAAACTTGGGTGTAAGAAAGGGAGAAAAAAAGTCTGCCCTGCTTCTATAACTAGCTGAAAACTGAGCGCTGAATGTTATTTTCACATTGAGCATTTTATGTAAAAGCGTCAAATCACGTAAAGCAAACTATTGAAAAGTAAGGGGAAACGTAAGATGACGAATCATGTTTTCAAAGAGATCGAAAAGGATTAGACAAATCAAAGTGAACTACAAAACAAAAGCAAGAAGAAAAAAAACGCAGAGAGCGTCCCAAAGCGGAAACCTTAGCCAATGTAATACACTGACAAAAAAACTGAATGAAGATCACTTCACATATAACTATGATAAAGGGATCGGGTCACTGTACGTAGATATTTCATTATTAGGATTACTGTTTGCTGTTTCCGGATAAAAAAAATACTTCCCGATCCAAAAAACAAATACTTGGATCCGCCCAAAAATGTAAGCGATTCTTCCTCCGTGGTTGACAGTTTCAAAAAATATCATTGAAACTCATAGAGAACTTTTGGAGATATTGTGTGGACAAGCACGAGCAAATACATATATATATATGAAAAAAAAATAAAACATCTCTCAACCAAAAAATAAATTCCAGATTCGCCATATAATTGTACCATTTTCTTTCTTAGCTAATAGCACACTCTCCATTAAACTTTATCGAAATTCATTGAGAAATTTTAGAGATATTATAAGGAGGAACAGACAACTACATGTTATCACACATACCTTCTCCAACATCATTGGTACTGGCAACATACGAATAAGTAAAATAAGTACCAACCTTCGTCATCCGAACCAAGTAAAAAAAAAACAGCAAAAAATACGGCTTATGACTGTACTTACCTGCAAAAGAAAGAAAAAAGTATTAATATAATAAACTATATACAAGAATAAACAAAAAAGATGTGGGGTAACGTATGTTTAGATCAGGTATATAATTACATTATTTAAATTCGGTAGTTATTTACTATGCGTAGCTCAAAAAAGCAAGAAGAACAGATGTTTTCTCGAATCAATCTATAATTCCTATTAAGTAAAAAGGAAAATGTTAAAAGTAAACGGAACCAAAGGAGACAGTTGTTGATTTGGCAACGTTTTAACTCTGAAATATAGCGGGAAGGAAGGGCTTCTTACTAATTCCCCAGCGTTTGATTATTTATACTTTTTACCGGGTCCCCTTACCTCTTCCCATCATTTTTCATCAGTATATTTATCCGTCAAATTGTATACGTTATCATGAAGAGATAGTTCTGCTCCCCTAGAGCAAACACAGCATCATGGTGATTGAGTATACAATGGATGATTTCTTTTCGGGTAAAGAAAAGCGTACGAATCGGTTGTGAGAGAATCAACCTATAAGTAATAAGACAGTCAACATGAGACCAGCTTCTTCCCCATGCCCCATGTCGGCCATCATGTCACATCTTGTGATAAAACCACAAGATAAACAGAAGTAACATTGGAATTCAACGAACAAAAATTGGATATATGTACATTTCAAAGAATGAAAATATACGTGGTCTTTAAACCCTTATAGTGAATTCGAATTGGAAGACCCGAGTGCATTTGATGGTGGTATGCTTAATAACATCATCATCTTGAATACCCTACGGCTGTGTTCATCTTCAAACATATTGAACTCTGATTTCCTTTGAGAGACTTCAACACGATTAAGAGGGTAGAAATAGGATTTAGGTACGACATATCCTCCATACTGAGCGTCCAGGCATGTGGAAAAAGAATACGTGGCAGGTAAAGCAGTTTGACAATATGATAAGGACCATAGATAAGATTTGAGGAGGGAACTTATATGGGGTACCCACATAAACCGAACTCACTACTCATGGTCTGCGAAACTAACTCCTAAGATTTCTATAGCATCATGAAAAATTCTCTCTCTTTCTCTCCCTCCCCTCTCTCTCTCTCTCTCTCTCTCTCTCTCTCTCTATATATATATATATATATATATATATATATATATATATATAAATATATATATGTATACATATATATTTATATATATATATATATATATATATATGTATATAGGTGTGTATATATATATATATATATATATATGTATATATATATATATATATATATATGTGTGTGTGTGTGTGTGTGTGTGCGTGTGTGTGTGTGTCTTTGTGTGTGTCTGTGTCTAACCATTACTGAAGCATTATTCAATTTTTCTGCATTCATTTCCATTTTGTTTCATGTTTTTGCACGGATCGTGTTACTGCAAATATTCTCGCCTAAGATAAAGCATGAATACTGTTGAGTGATAGGTTCTGAAGTTTTGTTCTCGTGAAAGAAAAAAAAAACACTTTTTTTTTTGCTCTGCGACTTGGTATCATTCATTCGATTAGCCAGTGCATATTACGACACGTTCATTGAGTTAGCTGCTCCATATTACGTTGTTCCAATTCAATTACCCTGTAACCATAACATTATATCAGAAATTTCTTCTGGCTTATGCTCTCTCTCTCTGTCTCTCTGTCTCTCTGTCTCTCTCTGTCTCTGTCTCTCTCATTGTATCATTGTCCTTCTTTGTACATTCTCCTGATTATCATTTTTATTCTTTTACGTATTTATGTCCTTCCATTTTATTTTTGGTACACGTATCTTGTTCGTGTGTAAGGATTTGGAGAATGCAACCGTAAAATATCGATTATCATCTATGAGCAATTTATTAAAGAAACTGCCCTCAAAAGTAAACTTGAGCAGAAAATGACCAAAGATATATTTACTTTAATCAAGATTGGAAATTAAAATGTTAAAAATTGTTGAAAAAGAGTTGAACGAAGAGAAACCACGTAAAAAAGTCTAAACTCTCTGGTCCGCTATTTTTGAAAATGTTTAAGGGTGTCGGAATGATCTTTTTGTTTGTATAAGATACATAATGTGCTTGAATTTCGAAAACTCATATAGAATTGAAGAGCAATACTTTCCTTTCTAACTCTTATTGGTTCAATGACAATAATAAATGGGGCTGCCCAACCCCAAGCCATTTTCAAAAGCTTGTTTCGCTCACGATGAAAGCTCAGCCAGGGAGTGTTTTGGTCGCTGTATAATTTCTTAATTGAAAAGTTACTGTAAAATTCATTATCGAAAAATAAGTCATCAAAAGATTCAGGTTTGGATATTCTCAATCGTAGCATGCATAACACTCTTGTATTAGTCGACAGTGAGGAAATCGGACACTTTTAAACGGAGTGAAAATAGTGTTCCCGGTCATCTTTCGCCACAGATACTGGAGTGATTGAGGCGTTTTCATATTTCATTCTCTTCATCTTGTTCCATGGTTATGTTCCGAAAAATCAACTGTGTTGAAAAATAAAGAAGACTCGACAAATGGTGTAAAAACGAGATACAACAGTTCGTTGATGGGGCAGAGCAAAGAATGGTGCTGTCCTGACCAGCATGGAAAGAGGCGCAGAGGGTCTTTATCAATCAACGGAACTAAAATATTTGATGATGATGATGATGATGATGATGATGATGATGATGATGATGATGATGATACATGAATTCTTCAAAAATGTTGATATATACCATGTCTTCAAAATTGTTTGCCCAAAATTATTTTTTCCGGGGTCAGGCAAAATCGAATAAGCCCAAATATAACTGAATGCTCTTAACCGTCCTACTCGATAGTTTTAAGTTTAAGATATGACAAAGACCTGGCAATTTCCCAGGTCACTCCTTCAAAGTAAATGTCACGACCAGTTAATGGGTATCAAGGTTCTGCTGACAGGGTCGCAGGTTTGCTATATAAATAAATGAATAAAAAGATGGAGAGAAAATTATTGGTGAAATTGAAATTAAGATTTCAGATATGATTATATCGTTTTGTTACTTTCGCCATCAATAATTCACTAATCCAAACCAATTTAATCCTAAGCGTAGTAATAGTTTTGGAATGGTTGAAAAATGACAACATAGGTTCGATATGAGGAAGAGAAAGGGAGAAAGAGAGAGAGAGAGAGAGAGAGAGAGAGAGATACAGTTGAAAAGGAGGAGAAGGGTGATAGGTGAGACACGATTCATGCGTATACAATACAGGTACATTTACTGCTTTTACCCTCTTTAAACGAACACCAGCTTAGTTGCATTTGAACTGCAAGAGTTTGAATTTGTGCTTTTTTCAGGTGGATCGTTCATTGCATGTTAGTGGGTCATGAGAGTTTTGCATAAGATTAAGCAGGGTCGTGATCGAAGAAGTTTTGACAACGTTGCTGTACTTACAATGCAATTTATTTCTCCTCTTTCCAGCGTCTAAACACGAGATTGCATTACGCACGTTCCTCTTTTTGTTGCCAAAAATTTCGTTATCTCTCAACACGCTCACGTGTATCGCTGCACATACATTGAAGTTTTTTGTTGTTTTTTTTTTTGTTTTTTTTTTGTTTTTTTTTTTTTCAGAATTAACTTATCTGTTGTGCGAAATGCTCAACCTACCCGCTGGCTAAAATCCTGCGCCAGAAATCATCTCCAGAAGATGTTCCCTGATTCAGGAGGGAAGTAATTTTCATGATTACACGTAATTTTACATTTTGTTTTGACGAGATTTTTCATCCGCTGTTTATGAGGGTTTTTTTTGTTTTGTTTTTTTTGCTTTCGCTAAAAAAGTTGAAAGACTTACGTGTATTTACCCATGCCTGTAAGTTCGTCCACATTATATACAAGCGAGGGAAATTGCGTTAGACCAATCATTTAAGTAGGGATGGTCAGCATGCTGCATTGTCACCTAGGCTCGAACACAGACCCCCAAAGAGATATGTATCTATTTGAACCACAACACAGTCCACGGTCGATTTTTTTCCTCTCTTGTGTGACCATGCCACCATAACATGTTGAAGTATAACAATATATTTTATAATCCTTTCTTTATAAAAACTGATCCATCATCATCATCAGTCTTTTAAGGTCTGCTGTTGGACATAGACCTTCTCCATGTGAGGTTGAGCATGATTCACTCATGCACACATTGCATGATTCTCAGTTTGCAGGTTTGTCTCTTGGTTAGGTTCCATGTTTCAGCTCCACAAGTAACTATTGGGAAGATGCATTGGATTGTATACTCTTCTTTTTAGGATTATTGGGATCGTCTTGTTTTTGAATGTTGAACTTGCTTCGTCGAAGACTTGTCGTTCTAGGGTTATTCTCCACTTGATTTCTTCTTCTTTTGTGGGTTTAAATTGCTTAGGGGATTGTTAATATTTTTGTGGTGTCGAAAACGTGGACTTCCTAAGATATCAACTTCAAATATCGCAGAACATTTATAAAGTATGTTTTGATGATTCATTTGTTGGATCGAAATGAAAGCAAAGGCATGTACACGTCTCATTTTCTGTGTAATAAAACGAATCTGATCAGAATAAGTGATGCTATATATCTATGACTGAACAGTAGCCGTTTATACTAATGTTCCTAGGCCCTAGGCAATCCATTTTGGTAATAAAATAGAGTTACGGAAATCTTTCAAGTATCAGGGCCCTGCATGCAAACATTCGAAATTCTTACTATTCGAATACTTACTACTGGCATTTCCAGAGAAAACTACAATAAACAGAAGAGAGGTATCTAATTTAACTTTAAAGATAGCGCTCTCGCATATGTCACTCTGATTACATAAGTAAGTGAAGGTACTTTTTTGAATGTTCAAAGTGATCTTAATTACATTGTGTGAAAGGAGTGTCCTAATTAGTAAATAAAATTCTTTTTTCTTTCAAAAACCTCTCCTTCCGTTTCACTTTATTTCATTATTATTATTTTTTGATCAATTATCTACTGACAATATCTGAAATTAGTTTTGATTTTATACTATTTTGTTTATTTGGGAATTCATTTCATTAAATCAGTTTTAAAGTTTTCTCTTTTTTTTCTTCTTCTTTTTTTTTTTTTTTTTTTGATCAGAAAGTGAAGGAAAAATTTGCTCCACCTCGAAATAAACCAAGAACTTCTCAAATTAGATTTCCAGATAACTGTTTCGACAGCAAAAGCAACAATCATTTTTATAGAAATGCCTTGCCATTTTTAATACTTGCTAAGGCTAAATTAGTTTACTTTTGAGTCAAAAATCAGAATTCAAAATCCTGTTCACGAATTATCATTAAAAAATCTTCATCAAGCAAATTGCATGAATTAAAATTTTGAAGAAAGATTGTTTTGTGTCAGTTTTCGAAGTGGCGGAGATTGCAACGTGGATTCCCATAGATCATAAGCAAAACATGATGTGTGGCTAATCCGGAGAAAGGTCTATGACAAGCGACAGAAACTGAAAAGCTGATCACCATCATCATCATCATGGAAATACTTTAGCACTTCTCCCATGATGCGTCAAATAACAAGTAGCTTGGTCTGCGATACTTGAAAAATCAGCATTATGAATCTTTGTTTTCACCGGCAAACAAAACTGATCAATATCACGAATGGGAAATATGCAACTGACACGGTCATTAAACATCTTCGTGAGATGAATTTCTATACGAAAGCCATTATAAAACGTCTGGTCAACCACTTAATAGAAAGTGTCCCGTGACCAACATCTTTTTTGCAACACGTCGTGTTGGGGCTGCTCAATTAAAAATTCTGGATAAGAGGTGGTTGATGAATCAAATTTCTAGTCGTTTTGGCAGGGGGGGGGGATAATCAGTAAAAAGTATAGATATTCAGAAAATAAGTGCATGCAAAGTAGAGTACAATTTAGCGTAAACTTCCATTGCAAACTCAGCCCCTCCTCAAGCTTATTGGGGTGTGGGGACAAAAAAGCTGAGAGAAATTCATGTTGACAGTTTTGGTTGATGGTTTCTAATATATATCATTTTTAGCGTATATACATTTAAAAACCATAAGTACGTGATTATATGAATTATGAACACACGTGGGCCTGCGCACACATACACACACACACACGTACACCTGCACACACACACGTGCACATACGCACACACACTAGTATGTAGAGGAATAGATGTTTCTAAAAACACACACAAACATATATAAAGAGTGTATCTGAGCTATCTATGTTCAATCTGACAGTATGAGAGTGAAATAACCATATCAGAAGGCTATGCTGTAGAATTTATTTTTCTTTTATAGGTTTCGCCGATGCGGGATTTATCAAAAATGTACAGGTATACAAGAAATGTTTTTGTTTTTTGTTTTTTCCGTACGTTGTCTTTGACTTGTAGTGGGTGTGGTTACTAATTAATTAAGTGGATTCTGAGTGTGAAAAAAAAGAACTATGACTGGACAGAGATCTGTGTCAAATCTCCTGGGAGATATCAGCGTTCTTGAGTGATGGATCAGAAAGTCCTGCTGATGGGATGGTTGTGGCAGACATTTAAAGATAGCAATGACTAAGTGTGTATGTAAGTTAATTAAAACTGAGTGAGGGATAATTGAGGTCAAATGCAGGACCAG
>OY735198.1:42020776-42033276 GCA_963457665.1 Thysanoteuthis rhombus | reverse complement strand
TATATATATATATATATATATATATATATGCATGTAAAAACCTAATCATTGAAAGCAAATTAAATCCACATCATTATATTCTTAGTTGTATGCTTGTATTTTCATATAAGGGAATCTCTTACAATACAGACATATTTGACAGTTATATCAGCCCTTGTACATAACACTATAATGATTTAAGCAAACTACTATTGGGTGTCATAGGTGAGCAAATAAGATATCAATTTCAGTGGTGTTTCACAATATTGATAAAAACAGATAAATCAGTCAATTAACCATTTATAATTTGACATTTCTAAATTCAGAACTGAAGATTCAGCGAGCGTCTGCGAGGCTGAATATCACCTCAATTGTAAGCCTAGGCCGTATCATCGAGAATCAACTTTTTGGCTATACTGTAATTTGATCTCCTTTATACGACCACAGAAAACTCTGGAGACACGGATATTCAATATAACAAGTAAATCGTATTATATAAACGGCCTCGTCACTTTATTGACTTTTGTTCAGGTTAAAGCAAACAGGAGGAGAGGAAGTGGCACTGTGAACAATCAAAGACAAAATGGGCTACTGCTGGTGAAGCTAAGCAAGTAACAACTGGTGATAATATGACCACTACTAGTACTATTATTACTACTAATGTTTCATTTTAGTTTCTTTACATCATTCTGTTGGCTTATCATGAATTAGAAAATTCAAATGGCAACAGGCTGGTCACGGATTACAGACAACCAATGGGCATCACAAGTCACAACTTGGATCCCCAGAGAGCGTATGCGAAACTATGTTCGGCAAAATTTAGATATGACGAATTAGACAACTTAAGAAAGAGTATCGTCTCCGCGACGCCCAAGATAGTGAGGTGCGGTGAATCCTTAGAAAGATCTATGTCTAACGACGGACACTAAAAGGATGATGATGATGATGATGATGATGATGATGATGATGATGATCTCCTTCGTCTAAAGTGGTGAGTCATAAACCAGAGTCACTTACCTCAGCATTATCCCCTTTTCCTAGCTGGCTTTAAAAAAGAAATAAAACTGCAAAATCTTCAAAGAGCTTCCGATCAAAAGGATATTGAATATCTTAAGGAAGACTGACGGCCAACTTTTGCTTAATACTTGGTGGTTGATTTTTCCAGCAGTGATCATTTGTTTCCACGTTTGTTTGTTTTTTTTCAAAGACTTGTTCTTGATTCACTCTGCAGTGTCTATACTAACATGATTAACATCTTGTCTTCGCAATCTTAAATACAGACACGTATTTACCTTTAAAAAAAAAGGTAGCAGACGCTTGCAATGATCTTAGACGTAACCTATTGGGAAGGTAGTATTATGCCTTCTTGTTTCCATATATATATATATATATATATATATATATATATATATATATATATATATATATACGTACATAATTCAGGAATATTGTATTGTATAATACAATATTCAATGTATGATGGGCTTATTCAGAGAGTGCTCTATACATTCAACATTAACTATCGAATTGATTTTGATTTAGAGTGTATATATATATATATATATATATATATATATATATATATATATATATATATATATATATATATATATATAAATATATATCACTTCAAAACCAGTTTTTCCACGAGTATATTATGCTGTTTTGTCATCCTTCCAAATGATGTCCAACATGATTTTTTACTGAGCATGTTGCATGTCACTAATAAGGATTTTCTTCTAACTCTTTTTGATAATTGGTCTGCAAGGCAAAGTCAGTTTGGTACGTAAAATGCCAGGTTACTCCAATTTAAAATTGTATTTTCAATTTTAAGCATCAAGTCGTGTTTTTTCTGCTCTATTGAATTGCTCGAATCAAACTTCCTAGTAACAAAATGAATCAACACAGCAAATAAAAAACAATGACAAATAAAAAAGCAAACAAATGAAGCTCCTAAAAATAAGGGACAAAAAAAAAAGAAACAGATAAAAGGAGAGAACAAAAGAAAGCAAGGCCGAAAAAATAGAAAAAAAGGAAAAAGAAAACCAACAAGTAATTTTTCAAAAAAGAGAATTGGAAAGAAAAAATTAAAGAAAAGAGAAAAGCAATGTATAGTCGGAGAAAGAAAAACAGATTATACAAAAGAAGAAAAAATGGAAGAAGAAAAAAGAAATTAAAAAAGAAAGAAAAGCAAGAAAAAATTGAAGGAAGAAAACCAAAAAGAGAGAAGAAAGACAGGAAGGAAGAATTTTGAAAAAAAAATAAAAAAGCAGCGAACAGTTGAAGAAAGACGACAAGGAAGAAAGACGGAATATTTAATCGAAGGAGACAAATGGACACATATCGAAAGCTGAAACAATGGAAAGCGTCTTTGAAAGAAAGATATGAATAACTGAAAATTTCTGCAATCACAAATTCGCCGTCACAGTTGCAAGGAGCCTCCATAACAACACTGATGCAATTCTCAAAGAAATGTACACAACGAAGGAACCTAGAACTTTGAGATCAATAAATAATAAGATTATACATATTGTCTGTCTTGCAAGCAACAGACGGAGATGTTTGCCACGCATGAAAGAACAAAGAATCTAGAGACAACGTTACTGAAAATGCAGATGTAAAACAAAAGCGAATGTGTGTCTCAGGAAAACTCATAGAAAACCAAGAAACATGGATTCCGTTAAAATCCACAGTGAAAATAGGAAGAAAGGAAGAAACACTAGAAAAGAGGTAAAAGATGGAAAGAAGAAAGAGGCATACACAAACAAATGAAGAAAAAAAAAGAGAGGAAGATGAAAAGAAAGGCGAGTTGAATCCGTAACTTTAGCTTTCGTCGGACGCTTTTAATATATGCTATCGATTTTTAGGTTGTCTTCGTAGATTACTTTAAAATTTCTCCGATGTCTTCCTTGATACTTAGACGGAAATAAATCTCTACATAAGACCAAACGTAATTCATATATATATATATATATATATATATATATATATATATATATATATATATATATATATATACATATATATATATATATATATATATATATATATATATATATATATATATATGTATATATATATATATATATATATATATATATATATATATATATATATAAAGATCAACTCAAACAGACTGTGAAGAAAGCCAGCATCATCCAGAATGCCTGAAAAGAACAAGTGGCAAAGTCTGGCGTCAAGCCTTCTAAAATACTGCTGAACTATTTGTACGAAAAGACAGAAATATAGACAACAAAAGACGAGAACAAAAGATCAGACAAAATCCAAAAAAACAAAATAATCGGGGACGAAAATAGCCAACTAGTTTCACTGTATAAAATTCGGAGAGTGATTAATATTTGCAGCTGAATTATGTTCATGTACAAGGAGGGAGGCTATGTGATGAAATAAATATTTGTTGTGCCTTCGTTGGCCATTCTTTATGCTGGATTAAAAAGTTATTCTGTCATTACGGTAGCTGCTCGAAAACTATCAGACAGTTGCCGAAGGTTGATCGTCCCCATTAAATTTTAGGTGCACTTGTAACGTTCTTACCATTGCTTCACTATGACGCATCTCTTATTGAACTTAGCTTTCTATATCATCAAATAGGCTCCCAAGATGTACATGTCAACGATCTACCATTGGTATATATATATATATATATATATATATATATATATATATATATATATATATATATATATATATATATATATATATATATATATATCTGCATGTGTGTGTGTACTCAGTTCGCAGAGATTTTAAATCAATATCAAAATCACTTGCATCAATAAAGGAACACAAAGATTAGTACCAATAAGATTTTTTCTTTACTTTCGGATTTTTCCATCCAAATCTAATAATGGCCCCTTGGTTAAAATAGGGAAAGCTGAATCTAAGAAAAAAAAATTACCAAAATTCTTTGAATAATAAGATTTGAGCCACACAGTGCAAAATATATTTTATAATATATTGATTGATAATTAATTGATCAACAAATTTCTCACTCATTCAATCTGATTTGAGTCAAATATCTTAGCTTAAAGAAATAAAGTAATCAAGAGAAGATTGGAATCTGAGATTGGAACTTAAGTGAAGCAGCTCCACAGTGAAAGTATACACAAAAAAGAGGATGTTTCCTGATACGTAGCTGCTGTTTGATAAACGTGATGGATAGTTTCCAGAAACAGGAACTGACCTTAATATCTTGAAGCATCGGAAGACGATAAGAAAAAAAAACAAACAAAATCAACAGAACCGACATGAAAAAAAATCCTGTTCACTTTATCTCAAAACTTTCAGTAATGTAGACACCCTTCCATTATATGTTCGAAAAAAGTTTCTCTTTCGAAGTGAACAGATTTGCTACACTGTAGAGAAACACTTGATTTAATGTATATATAGAAAGAAAGGGAAAGAAGAGAGAGAAAAAGAGAGGAAGAGGAACAGAGATGGGGGGGAAAAGTTGATTGATGTTTTTTGGAATATCTTTGAAAAGTAGTATGCTATCAAATGATTGCACCATTTTTTTGGTCAAAGACCTCAGAAAACCCTCCCAAACCGAGTAATAATACATAAGATTTGAATATAATATTGTACAGCATTGTTGTCACGAAAATAGTTTTTTGTCGAATTTTCCAACCCGTGTTTGAATACTCTTTAAGAACAGATTTTTCGACGTTTGGAAATTCGGAGTCCTCAAATATATATACCTTTACACTAGAAATAAACGATAAGAACATTATTCACTAGTTTGGCACTAGATAGTGGTAGAGTGTCTCACGGTAAGCTTCAAACCCATTTTACTAGTGATTTAGTCTGCGATACCATTTGATTTATACCCATTCAAGCTGTGTATTTATAAGATACGTAGATTGATAGAATGGGTAAAGGCAAAGTGTTCTTCAGTGTCGATATAATGATTTTTTCAACGTTTGATGGGTTTCAAACGAGAAAAACTCCAAATACTGTACGGTAAAGAATCAGGCCTATAAGAGTAATAAATAGAGAGGGTCAGATTTATCCACTTCTCCACTAAGAGAGAAATAAACAGAAGTGTAACTTGAATGAAAATCGTTATCTCCTCCAATAACCACATCTAAAGTCTTGGGAAAAAAAAGTTTCTCCTGCCCACCTGTCGGTCTCTGAATCGGCACTATTCACCAAAATGAAAAACAGTCTAGTAAGTCACTTACTAAAAATCGTCACGTGACCAATTTCTTTTTGCAGCATGCCGTGTTGGGATTGATCATTTTTCAAATCTTGTTTTTTTTTTCATTTTTGATCCCAATTCTATCTATCTTGAATATATATATATATATATATATATATATATATATATATATATATATATGTGTGTGTGTGTGTGTGTGTGTGTGTGTGTGTGTGTGGTGTGTGTTTTGATTGTCATTTAAGGATTCAGTTTTCTGTCTGATATTAGCGAGGTTTGTCTGTATCCAGGGGGAACAAGTATTAAACAGTTTATTTGGTGTGGATTTTTAGATGCAACAACAACAGATACGACATCTCGTAACCCATTCTAACAAGCAGAGATGTATCTTTTGACCAGGAAAGCAAATCACTCACCACTTGTTGGCTTTGATTTGAGTACAGTTACAGTGAGTTGGAGAGGTATCAGATTTATTGCAAGACTTCATTTTAAACAATTGTTCATCTTGGAAATTAAAACATTTTGTACCAAACATCGTAAGCAATACAACGCAAAATGAATCTTCAGCAATGTATCGGGTACAATTTGCACTCACTGCGTATCAAATCCAATAGGCCTCTGGCTTTTTTTTTTTTTTGCAAAGAAAATCAAAATAAAAACTCAAATATATGTTTCGAAACAAAACACGTCGATCACATATATTGTAAAAAGACAGATCATATCTCGGTCTCAACTCTCATATATCAAAGTTATTCTTCTTTCATGAAGGAACACACATCGACAAACTTTCTTTCTATGTCGACAGATAGATGCACACACTTACGTTTACTTACACGGAAATTCATCGATTGATAAATGTGTATATATGGATAGATGTCATGATCTGCAGGAGTTAGTAACTATGATATATCACTTCAGTAAGCCATAAATATCTTTATGTACTAACTTGAGAATTCATGTTTATGACCCGTCGCTTTGCAGACGATTATCATGCGTATAGGTATAGGTATAAAACTTCATTCAATATTGGGTGAAAATCACTTAAACTGATATATTGTTTAAGGGTTCATTTAAAGTGAGTTCAAACCTAATTAAACAACTCATTAATGACATAATGTTATCTCGAATGTTCATTGGTTGGAATCAATTAAATATGTATTATGCTATCTACTCATATGTATAGTAACCTTTTATTCATATGTAGATGTCATCTTGTGTTAATCACCTCTCATAATTTCCCTCATTATGGCATCTCTGCAATCCTCTTGTCAGTGCTATCTATTTCGAAACAGAGATCCCTTATGTCAGCATAAATGCGAATATCTTTTTTAAATGCAGTCCAAGTCATCCCAAGCGTGACGGACAAAGTTCTCATGATACATATTAGAATTAAAATGTGGGTCTATAAAGTCAACTGAAATGTGAGAGACATGGTTCATATTACATATATGATTTATTGAAATGAGCTGTGTCTAACAAGAAATGCCAATTGTGAAGCACTTCGTGATATTCGAAATTATATTAAGCATAAATAGTCCACAAGAAAAGCTTTTTTAAGTATTGTTTTACGACAGGTAGAAGATATTTACAAATTTACTTTGCAAAGTCTTGCTGAGGGACACAACTGCAGAGCATGCAGTGAATATTTAATTCAAGTAAATAGAATGGAAAATTGATTCCCTCACCGTTGCTCAACAGTAGGAGATCTATACACATATATGCATACACAAAGACTCTCATTGGATTAAACAGTCACAATTGAACTCACTGCTCTTAGGAATCTCTCTCTCTCTCTTCTTTCCCCCTCTTTCTCTCTGTCTGTCTGTCTGTCTGTCTCTCTCTCTCTCTCTCTCTCTCTCTCTCTCTCTCTCTCTCGTTTTGTCTCTATCAATTTTTCTCATTCTCTCATACAAGGAAAAACAAGTTTCTTTGTCAGCAGTACACCTGAAGCAATGTCTGCATCAATATGTTAACTCAGAAATTTGAAGGGTTAACGCAAAATATCGTTCATAAAATTTTCATTTATTTTAGCAGTGCATGAAAAAGCGATGGATGGTTACAGATATACATGTATGTAGATAGATGGATGAACATAAAATATTTATGTGTGTGTGCATGTGTGCGTGTGTGTGTGTGTGTGTGGAACAAAAGAATGTACATACGTAGGGCTATGCAAAGTTTTAGGGAATTGGGCATGAGAAACAATAATTAATCTTTACAATTACTCTGCACTGTCTCATTCGAAAAAGACGCTGAAAACTACGTGTTAGGGTATCGTCAAAAGTCCGGTTGCATATAGTTCAGATTATCTGAATTTCTAGTTTTTCGTGTATATATATATATATATATATATATATATATATATATATATATATATATATATATAAAGTTCGTCTGTCTATCCGTATCTACTTTTTACACCACAGTCTTGCATAAAACCCCGAAATTTTTCAATTCTACAATTGCTTATTCTTACAAATCTTTGATAACTACTACGTCCCATGTCACCTGCTGTGGAAAAATGTAATGCTATAAATAAAGAGAATAAAAATCAAAGAAAATGGGGCTGCTGCCGGAAATTTCTTCAGTTATTTATTCTAGTTACGTTGTCTAGGGGGAGTGATACATCAACCGTGTAACAATGAGAGATTATCTCGAAATAAATTTCTATATGACATAACACAATTTAAAATCTATTTTGTCGTATATATATATATATATATATATATATAAAATAATCAAATAATTATGTCATCCATGGACAGCTGTTTTGTTGTATTACAACTCTTCAGTGTGGCTATAAACTATCCATTATCCCATCCAGTGCCACGAAGTAGGATCAAAACCTTCGCTTCAGAGCAAAAGGCTGGAATCTTAACTCTGCCCTTCGCAGAACTGGACGGTCACTAAGGTTGAATTACAGCAATATATTCACTCACACATAATACCCCATTCACCAGAGCGCTCTATTCCCAAGTTGGAAGAGCATATATATATATATATATATATATATATATATATATATATATATATATATATATATATATATATATATATATATATATATATATATATATGTGTGTGTGTGTGTGTGTGTGACAGCGTTTGTTTGCGTGCGTACTAGGTGCTGCCCCAAAATTCAGGGAAGTCAAGTACAAAATGAGTTCTTCGGAGAAAGAAAAATAATTCATCTATAAACTTCAATAAGAGAACTTGCAGCAAATCATCTGAAAACATTTGAACTATTCAAGAGAGATCAGCATGATAAAGCCCAAATTGAATGCAGAACAAAAATAGATGTATTTATTATTCATAATGTTTGAAAGAATGAAATTGATCATATTTTCATAGAATCATCATTTATGATGGGAACTACACCTTGCATACTCTTACATTATACAGAGAAGATCTGCATAATAGCTAGATACTGATGAAAAGCAATAACATCAATTGTAACCGATATAATCCAAGAAATTTATATCGAGCGATTGAGTGAATAGGTGTGATTTTATCGCCATTGCTTCTTTTCGAGTTTCACGTATATAAATATATATATATATATGTGTGTATATATATATATATATATATATATGTGTGTATATATATATATATATATATATATATATATATATATATATATATATATATATATATATATATATATATGTTATAAAGAGAGCATAATACCCAAACAGCTTTTGCTGGAGAACAGAAGTGTCGTTTTGCTGAAAAATACCACAGTACCTTAAAAGACTAGCTAGCAGGCTAGCACTCAGTTCCCCAAGAAATTACAATTACAGCATACAATGATTGGGCTTCCATACCTCGTGAAAACAGATAAGAAGCATGAATAAATAAGATAAGTATGATACGGGGGATGACTTTGCTTTGTTCCTTTGCTTGGTAGGAATAAGTGTATCAGAGTCGAGAGGGGAATATTTTGATTGAATATATTTAATCAATGAATTTCTGAAGATTGATTTATCAACTGAATCTGAAGTTTTATGAAGTACAATCTAACAGTACACAGAAAACATGAATAATTACAACTTTATCAAAAACGAACTCCAATGTTTATCATAAATTACTATCATTCAATTTGTTTAAATATATTTTTGTGACATATTTTATCACGAGAAATAAACTTTTCACAAGTGAATTTAATTTCATTTTGGGAGTTCAACCTCTTTTGAATGAATAAATTTCGATTTTTGTAATTTTTCCGAAACTAATTTGATATTAGAAGATTTATTTTCAGTTTTAACCGGTTCATTTCTCTATTTGGTTCTATTTTTTTTTTCCATTCACGCTTAATTTTTTTTTACCAAGGTTTTAAATAAATAACAGCATTTATTAAGTGTGCTTTTAAAAATTCCTGACGACAAAATCAAATTTGAATTTATGAATAATTCCCTTCACAACCAAAATTGTCACTAAATCTTGCAAACATTTCAAACTATTCAGATTCAAAAAATTTTAGATTGAGCTTCGAAAAAAAAAAAAAAAGGAGAACATATCAGAGGAGGAGTTGGGGCAGGGTATAATAACACTGAAGAAATAGAAAGAGAAAAGGAAAGAATAGTATCTTGAATAATATATTAAATCAACTTGACCAAAAGACTGGCCCTTAAATTGAGAAACTTGCAACGTGCACATGAAAGAATCATGATTAACCCCACATGGATACATCACAAGGCAACATATCATATCAGAGTCCAATACATCATAGAATCCATCAGAAAACTGAGATGGCAATGCGCTGGTCATGTTGCAAGAATGTCAGTAAACAGATGGACGTCACGACTCACAACATGTATCCCCAGAGATGATGATGATGATGATGATGATGATGATGATGATGATGATGATGATGATGATGATGATGATGATGGTGATGATGATGATGATGATGATGATTTGGAATCTCACACCAGTTGCCTGGTGGTAACCGCTGGAGTTTGAGTGACAGTCTCCTCAAGTCTCCAGCCCTCCTCTCCTAGTACGCATCGGTCACAGTAATTCTGCGATTTACAGTTTCACACCGGTTGCCCAGTGGTTATCGCTGAAGGCTGAGTGACAATAAGTCTCCTCGGGTCTTCAGCTAACGTCTCCTCTCTCTTTCGCATACCATGACAGAGCTACAATTCGTTGCAGTACTTATATCTCTAGCACCTTCCCCAGTATCCGTGCAGTTCCCAGTAGTGCTGTGGTCTGTACGGTCTCTATCCTTCCCCTAATCCCAATCTCCTCCAGTCTTACCCTCAGCGTTTTGGGGACAGTTCCTAGTGCGCCCACTATGACCGGTACTACCCTGGTTTTCATGTTCCACATCTTCCTTAACTCTCTTGCTAGGTCCTGGTATTTTTCCCTTTTTTCACCCTCCTTCTTTTTTACTCTATCGTCTGCAGGTACAGCAACGTCTAGTATTTGGCAGGCCTTCCTTTTTTTGTCTACTATTACTAAGTCCGGCCTTCTTGCCTGGATGAGGTGGTCAGTTTGGATGTCAAAGTCCCAGAGTAGTTTGTGGTTGTCATTCTCCAAAACTGCCTTATTATTAATATTATTATTATTATTATTATTATTATTATTATTATTATTATTATTATTATTACTATACTTCTGCTGCTGCTACTGATGATGATGATGATGATGATGTAATAAAATTTATGAATGACTCCCAATGCAACTCAATTCAAATAGTCACTTAATTTTCTAAACATCCTGAAAAATTTCGATGCAAAGAATATAGAAATGAGCTATGAGGGAGAATCATTTAAGCAAAGAAGGCTACAGACCATTAATAAATGATTGGGTTATCTCTTACGACTAACATAGAACCTGAGAGAATTTTAAATCAGGGACACGTTTTCAACTGGAAAAGGTTCACCGCAGAAAGTAATTAAATACACGAGCAGTTCCTATTTCTTCTTTTTCTTCTTCCGGTTGGAAACTGGCAGTAAATCAATTTTGGGTGAACGATTATGACGTTTCAAGGGCCAAAGAATTCCATAAAACTATTCACTCTACGAGAATAACAGTTTTAATTTTGTGCATTTTTTTTTTCTCTTTGGTTTTGTTTTTAATATTTTCCTAGGGTGGGGAGAGTTTGTTTTTTGTTTTTCTTACTCTTATCTTGACTCTTTCGATTAGTAAATTTCCTTATTTCTGTTTTTTTATTTTGACTCGCTCAAAGGCCACATTAATTTTTCTAATTCATTAAATCATCATTTTTTTTCTTTCTGTCTCTTTCTGTTCTTCTTTACTTCTCCTTCCCTATTTTCTTCTCTCCTTTTTTTAATTTCAAAATGTCAATGTCGCCCTTATTGCACTCTCTATTCTTGCTTTCTCCCTCAATTCTTCTTTTTTTTTCTCATTTACATATTTTTTCAGTTCAATGTCTCCCCCCTTTTCCCCCCAACCCTGTTTCCTTTCATTTACGATTTTCCTTCCTCGTATCTAGGTTTCTTTTCTTTGTCTCATTCATTTATTCATCTTCTGAAATATCAATATACTCGTATATATGATGAAGTCTCTTGGTCGACCCTGAAGTTTTGAGATCTAAATCATTATAACAATCAGATTTCCTTGATAATTCATCAAGAAAACAACGTTAAAAAGCACCCAATTAAAGCTACTGAGAGGGTCGAACACATTGCACTAGAGAAGGTGTTCGAGCATTCACTTGCTAACTTATTGTCAGACACTGATATTTACAAAGCCTAATCAGTAAGGCATGAGGCCATGAATATAAAGCAGCCAATGATAATCAATTCTTTGTGCATGATTAACTTGATAACCATTGCCCAAGACCGAGGCATCTTTACGATTCTTAGATAAATAACTTTCTACAGGGCAAATAACATTTATGTCTTTTCTGTGTTTCATAATATTTGCGTAAGTTCATTAATTTGGAGGAAGATTTTTTTTCTGTTTGTTCGTGTATTAGTTATTTGCGTCACTTTTGTCATATTTATTGGCTTTCAATATTCAACTATGGAATTCAACGGAGATTTTTTATAAATGAATTTCTTTTTTGAGGATGATTTTTTCATCATTCATTCTATCTTGAATTTCTCGTATATCATACTATCCATAGTTTTTTTGTTTGTGTTTTTTTTTTCATCCAAGTTTTTCCTTCTGAATATTCCCTCAAGAACGAATAATGAATCATTCATTGGTCGACAGAAGAGAGCGGTAGTTTTTTCTCTGAAGAATCTCATAATTATCATATTTTTGCAAGCGGTTAGCAACTATGGAATAACAAAATGATATTTAGAATCTAAACTTGGATTATCTACACCAGAAGAGAGGAAATATATTCAAAGTGTCCAGGATCGAGCGGTGG
>OY735198.1:41983276-42018276 GCA_963457665.1 Thysanoteuthis rhombus | reverse complement strand
TCAACTATCATCTACTTCTTTGTTATTTTTAACCTTCTGCTTTAGTTATATATATATATATATATATATATATATATATATATATATATATATATATATATATATATATAAGTGGTACGATCATATGTTTTCGTTATTCCATGCATTTTCATTACTAATATCTCCATAAATGTTTTTTTCCCAATTTTAGTTGCTTTGTATGGCAAAAAGTCAGACCATCAGTCTACGGCGAGCAGTCAACTGATATGGTCCCAAGAGATCAGGGGGAAAAATTAAACGAGTATAAAAGTTACATTTTCTCTTCTGACAACCGTAAAAGCGCCAATAGCACTAATGGTAGCGCAGCTGTTGTACATAGACAGGCTTCCCAAGATAAAAGGGAAGTGATAAAAGACACGAGTCTAGCCCAGAGCTTATTCTTTACGTCTGATCTTCTCAGTTAATTGATGTCTGTAGAGTGACGGTCAGAGTAGTTTCGATGGAAGGTAACTAAACTTAAGATGAATTGAACTTAATTGAAAATTGAAAATGGTTATTATTTTCATTCTTGTTTTTTTTTAACAACATAGTAATATCTTCATGTTCTGGGACGAATCATATATATATATATATATATATATATATATATATATATATATATATATATATATATATATATATATATATATATATATATATATATTACTCAACATGCTTTGTGCCGTTACGGACATCTTTGTTGCTTATGCCTCAATGTTTTGACCACTGATATATTCTTCAACCTTCCTCAGACTATCTTTAGAATTCAATTATTAGTGATCTTTTTTTTCCTTCCTCATCTTCCTCTTTATAAACTCCCCAAATCACAATGAAAAACTCATGAAGAGTGAACTGCATACATGAGAATAGGAATGTATAATCAATCCAAATGTTGATTTCAACACCTTTTGGAAACCAGCGTCTCAAAAATACATTTGGATTATAAGTCTTTAGGCGGTCATCATCTTGAGAACTCATAAAGTTTTTCAAATTGTTTATGATGTTCTGAACTCTTTTCATGACGAGAATGAAAAATTTATAAGATAGAAGGAAAATAAACGACCTCTGATGACCACCGGATGTAACATATTCTGAATTTTGTCCTGAGAATACATCGATCGAAACATTGTATCGATTATAATTTGGAAAATACACCGAGTAATGACACTGAGGACTTCTGTCAATACAGGAATGTAAAAGAATACTAGTTGAAACGTCATCTTGAAACAGAATTGACGTCGAAAAATAGTCCGAAGGATAAATGGAGTAAGGAAAACACAGGTCGGCACAGAAGTTGCAAAAATGTTCAAAACATATATATCTTTTTAGTTTTAATGATATTATGAAAAATTTTTTCAACACATCAAATATATAAACAAGAGAAATTCAAATAACCTAGATACGAGAAATTGTTTTGTTTTTGTTTTTTGTCTTTGTTTTTTTTGGGGGGGAGGGTCGTTTCAAATATCTGCAATTTTCAACTTCAGAGATTCTTTCTCTTCCAATAAGACTCTGCATGACATTTCGATGGATTCTGTCTGCAAACATGATTTTTAACAATTCAGACTGAACCGGGTCTTCCTGTTCGAGGGTGATTATTCACGGAGCTCGATTTTCGAAAGAGTGAAAACAAACGACCCATGATTCATGTACTCAACAAGAGTCTGCGTGTTCATTATTATGAGAATATGCCCCTTAGGTTTCAGTTAAAGGTATTCAAATTGAATCTCTATTATTTTGGTTCGTTACAAATTGTTGTACTTCTCTATGATGAATGCATTCCAGGAGGTTTCTTTTTATAAATGAGGATGGATAAATAAACCGTAAAGAAATAAAAAAGAAATATTATTTTTATAAATTCCCTTTGCATCTTTCGCGCTACCCAGTACTTAATTCTAGAACTGCATGAGAAACCCTGTCACAAATAAGCATTCGTAGCCTAATCTGTATGACAGCTCTCCTGGAAAAGTACAGTCAATGATGAGGGACGTCAGTCCTATTCATCACTTCGGATCTACGCTCCTTACTAAAGATAATTGGATGACGATCTGGGATTTTAGATGAAAGAAATAGTGGTAGAACCTTAATGATTAATGAAACGTTGTGTTGATAACGACTAATGATAATAGTCAGAAAATATAGGGTATAATGTAGATACTTCATCAAATAGCTTGATTAAACATTTACGTGTGTGTATGGATATTTATTTCCTTTGTAGAACATATCTACATCTGTTTTCATTGACAGCGAATCTTCCCAGGTATAAGCAAAACCAAGTTGTGGTCAGTGCCACGTAGCACATGAGACAATCACTTTGTTTCCTTTTCTCAAATGATCTGCAGACACCCAATCATCATTTGTAGCGATTGTGAGCTTCCACGGGGCTTACATACTGGCCCAATCCAAAAGATGGGCTGTTCCACGAGGCTAAAAAGCGCTTACTGCCCTACTTTTTACCCATAGCTTGAAAAGGAAAGTGGATGCATGCCTTTCCAAAGGGCAGTGTCGCGAAGTGAATGCAAACTACCAAAGTCCAAGTCTGAACTCAATTCACGGATTCGAAAAAGGTTATTGTTTTACATATATTCGCTTAATTTTGTGTATACATACAGATATTCATACATACATATGTATACACACACACGCACACATATATATACACATAAAGAGTGTGCGTATATATATATATATATATATATATGTATATATATGTATTTATATATATATATGTATATATACGTATATATGTATATATATATATATATATGTATATATATATATATATATATATATATATGTATACATATATATATATATATATATATATATATATATATATATATATATATATATGCGTGTGCGTGTGTGCTTGCGAATGCATGAATGTGCGTAAGCCAAGTCTTTTAAGAGGATTTAGGCCAGCTAGCCTTTCAAATCAGCATTTGATTTATGTTTATTAGCTATTAGTTTTTGAAAGATATATTGAACTTGGTCTTTTTTTGTTGAAGTTTTGTATATTAGTTTGTACGCTGTCTTCATTGTTGACGTCTGGTATTTTTTTATATTGTGTGTTTACGATGATTATGCCCCCATCTTTGTCTGATGGTGTTAATGTGAGTGCGTCCATCTTGCCTAGTTGGTTTGGTACTGTTTATATTCAGCAGATAATTTCCCCAGGGTCATAACACACTTACCATCACTAAGCTCACCACATAAATGATCTATCAACACACTTCCTCCCTACCAACAGACCAACGGACCAACACTATAAACATCCAGTTTCTTATGACACCTTTTTTTTTCTTGGCAAAGCTTGAGCAAAAAGTCGAATTAAAGAATCATTTGTATCAAAAAATGTTCCTATTCTCTTATTTTACTCTTTCCCTCTCTCACCCCTTTTATTATGTATATATATATATTGGGGAAAAATTGACTGAAATGGCATATCTCTTTGCGTATCTCTCTCTCTCTCCCTCTCTCTCAATCTCTCTCTCTCCCTATATATATATATATATATATATATATATATATATATATATATATATATTCGCTTATAGCCTTTTTTCTCATGAGCAAAATACTTATGTAATACAAACATTCGAGAAGCTGGGGATATATATGCATATATATATATATATATATATATATATATATATATATATATATATATATATATATATATATATATATATATATCCGCTTGATTCAGTATATATATATATATATATATATATATATATATATATATATATATATATATATAGATAGATAGATAGATAGATAGATAGATAGAGAGAGAGAGGGAGGGATAGAGAAAGACAGTATGTGTGTGTGTGTGTGTGTGTGTGTGCGTGTGTGTGTGTGTGTGTGTGTGTATTTATGTGTGCATGTGGGTAACCCGAATCTCCTGAATGGACTTTGTCTGCTTGCATTATGGAGCAGCATTTGAATTCTCGATTTTGTGTGAGCTCGAAAGCTAAATATAATACTGACAATACTACATCCTGAATCTTTAGTCTTGACTCACAAAAAATGTATCAAGTGAAACGTAATTTCAAAATTACTAAGAAGAAAATGCTAGTAGAAATAATTCAACCCTCACAGCCAATCCATAAAGACATCTGAGAGGGCAGGAAAATCAGCCAAGATAAAGATTTTGGTCCGATGATAGATAGATTGATAAACAGATAGATAAGAAATTATACGGAAATATCTGTGTATATATGTTAATGCAAAGCACCATTCGTGGTTTGTGGTCGAAATTATTCACTGTATTCTTATTCTGTCCATTTAATCGACGCCTACACATCCACCGGCGATGCTCGCCAGATATCCCCAATCAATTTCGAGGTCCGATACAAAACTTCCTTCCATTTCTCTTTGGGAGTCACCTTTTGACGTTAAACGCCTCGTTTTTCGTCTCGGTCATTAGCAATCGTCGCCATTCCTCATTTTCACTAATTCCCGACTGAATAAAACTGTATTGGCTTTTCCAGTGAAGAGGGCAGAGGCTGAGAGAGTTTCAAGACACGCAAACAAAGAACGGGAAAGACATTTGACTGAAGGGGAAGAGATTTCGTGCATTATGGTTACAAGAAGACTTTAAATGATGGCAAAATATCGCAAAAAGACAGTTTTTATTATTGTATAATGTTTCGACGTTAGTTTTGCTCGTTTATTATCGAGTTTATAATGATCCAATGGGTTAGCACGTTGATCAGCACGGTCACATGAATCAAGTGATGTGGAAATGTTGTTGTTGTTGCAGTAATTGAGAGAAAGAAAGAGAGAGAGAGGTGGAAAGATAGAGCAAAAAAGGGTTATCGATTGTCAAATAAAAGAGAATGAAAACAGAAAAAAAAAGACTAAAGTAAGGAAAGAGGAGAGGAGTGATGAAAAAGTTCCCAAAAATAAGAATTAGAAAAAAAAAATTAATGAATGAATGAAAATAGAAATGGGCGTGCTAGGTGGAGCCTGAGAAGAAGAAAGACGAACGGGGAGGAATAACGTAAAAGAAACACTGAAGAAAGAGGTAGAAAAAAAAGAAAAGTGAACAAAATGTAGCTGAAAGTTACCAAAAAAGAAATGAATCAAAAGTATAAAATTTTTAATGCAGAAAAGAGAACGAAGGAAAAAAGAGTAAGTAGAAATGAATAAATTAAAGAAAAACAAGAAAAACGGAAAAGGAAGATGAACAACAGGTACAAGATTAACAAAAAGAAGTGAATGAAAGATATAAAGTTAACAAAATTAAAATCAATAGAAAAAGAGATGAGAACAGAGGATCGAAAAGGGAGACAATCAAATGATATCAATTCACAAAACAGGATACAATAAAATAAAGACGAGAAAGGACCGGAAGAAGGAACACTAAACAAATAGGAACCTCAGAAGCAAACAATCAAAGAAGTCATTGTAGACAAAATAAGATAAAAACAACTGTGCTGTCACCTTCAGATTTAGTTTCAATGATGAATCTTGAAATTGACTTATAGCACCAAACAAAGATAAAACTTGATGGCTTCCGTAACACTTTACGGAAAAGGCGTTAAAAATCTATCGTGTTGGGGAAAGGTACGAGAAATAAGCACTTGAAAATAACTGAACAGGGTTAAGGAAAAAAATCTTTGCAAAAAAAGGAATTTATTTTTAAAAACCTTTTTCTTATATAAAATGAAACTAAATTAGGAAAAGAAAATTATTTCAGTTGTGAGGTGAACAGGGTTAGCAAAGATAAGAAAGTAGCAAAGAGATAATCAGCGGTTGTTAAAACAGGAGAAAACTGACAAAATACTGTCACATTATTACAGCTGAGGGTCGCAGGAGATGCCGAATTGGAAATAGATTTATTTTAAAATGAAAGTTGTGGTATGTTTGCTAAATCCCCTCTAAACAGAGTCTTTGTTTTTTTTAACGATGAATCAATAATACGAATTTATTGTGCTTGTGCTATATTTCCAACACGGTAACGAACATAATCATGAAGTCAAATTCCCGGTCAACTTCCCCCCTCCGTACAAATGTCGTTTCCTCTTCTAGTGTATAATTTGAACAAGATCATTGCTCACGGCTGCGTTGTACAATGACTGTTTCCTTTCTTTCCTGTGATTCTTATTAAGCAATATCCTAACACAAAGAAATAGATTCAGGTAGTGTCAGGATATAAAAGGCAGTTCTAGATTTAGCGACCATATTTTTCGATGTATATTTTTGTAGTAAAGTCATTTTTCCTAACCAGCGATTACGTGTCTGAAAACTCTCTCTCTCTCTCTCTCTCTCTCTCTATATATATATATATATATATATATATATATATATATATATATATATATATATACATATATATATATTTATATATATATGTATATATATATATATATATATATATATATATATATATATATATATATATATATATATATATCAGCGGATTTCCGCAAATTGAACTCGTTGGTCCAACACATCACGTAAGTATTCAATGGGATCGAGATCTGGGAAGTTTGGTGGCCAGTGCAATACAGTATTATTGTTCCGGAAAACATTCCTGTACGTTTGCAGGATTTTGCAGCGTAACAGGGTTCTTTATCCTTGATGCCACTGCCATTATAGAAGACTGGTGGCATATAAAATGGAGTATGTGGTCTTCATGATGTTGGGACAGGTGGCTCGAAATAATGTATCTTTCACATGAATGATAGGGTCCAGTGTTTTTCTACACGACATTGCTTCCAAATAGCTTGTTTGCCCTTCCACATTTATCCAAATGCCATCCCAGAGAAAGCCAGATTAATTGGTCCAAACAACCCACTTCTATTGATGCAAGGTCCAAGCCCGACGCTTGCGTATCCATTGAAGACGCTTTCAGATGCAGACTTTAGTTAGGAGAGGCACCCTAACTTACGCAAAAATGATTAATGAACTGGTTTTTTTTATGACTCAATCAATCTTCCACCTTGATTAAAGCAATCTGCAATTCGTGCCAGAGTGCAGATTCTATCGACTGGTATTTGATGGTGTTCCTGGTGTTGGGGGGGGGGTCTCCTTACTTCCCAAATCGAAAAAAAACAAACTTTCGTCTTCTATGCCTTGCTGGCAATTAGTGATTTTCCCTTCCCGAAACACTGTTGATAAATATTCTCCATGACTGAAGCTTCAGCACTGCAGTATTTATACATACACCCCCACACACACACGCATATATATACTTAAATAACTTAACTTGTAACAAATTTACATGTATTTTTTGTACATAATCATATGTGTATATAAGTTTTATCTAAATACACTAATATTTCTAATCCTGAGACTGTTTATTGTTAATTTCAAACTCCTAACTGCAAAAAATACTATCTGTATTTCTTGTAATTTTACATTGATATGTAACTCATAAAACAAATACTACTCAGACAAAAAATTACATTACCCAATAGAGTAAAGGAAAAAAAAATATTTTACTGTGGTTTGATGCTCTGATTAAAATAGGTCTGCTTGCCGCTACACGTAAGCATGCAATATAGAGCTGACCACTGAAACATGGATTCGTCTGTTCGACCAGTCAGGCGGCTGGTGTTCAAACTTTGAACCAACTCTGACAACCATGGTTTCTCATTTCTATTTTGATAATCACATGTTAATTTACTGAGTTCAACTTGTTGACACATTCTTATTTAATCTTCAAACAATTAGATCACGAAATATCGTGCATATATCTGCTTATATGATGGAAAATAATAAGCGATTGAAATGTTCATGTACAGACAGGTATGAGTAAATGATGTTTCCTTTAGTTTTTAGAAAATGTAGTTTCTAATTATAAACAATATGAAGGAAACAATTTTTGAAATTATGATGTAAAATAAACAACTGATGCTCAAAAGTCGAATGATACACCTGGCATCACATGACTTCTTGCCATTTTGTAAAATCTACGTGTTACTTAAATCAAATAGGTATAAATTGGAGACTAATAAACCCAGACTGAGTCTTACGCCAGATCTTCGATAAGGATTTCACCCATCACCACTGAAACAAAATCCGAAAAGGATGCTATGACCCCTCCCCAGATCGAGGATGTATTTACTCAATAGTAGTATGCTACTTATAACTTGGAAATTTAACTTCTGACTCAGAAATTGTATGACAAACCGAAGAAATGTAAGCTAACAGAGAATGGTTGACATATTGTAGAAACTATTCCCTCATTACTTCAGAATGAACAATCCCAAGCAATGCACTGTAAAATGCATAATGAATAAAGCTGCAATCAGCATAATAAAATTTGGGGCCCATTATTTTTTGTTCGATCAGCTAAGAAAAGGGCTTTCCTTCACTGGTCGATGGCACCAGTTAGAGCAAAAGAATATGAATCTACCAACAGGTCATCAGCGAGGAGATGGAGTACATACCCCAACTAGCTTCATTATCATCATCACCACCTACATATCGTTACATATGGTGCACACAGTTAACTATGACGTAAGGGGGTAATTGTGCATGGATCCACTCAATATTTTTTTCTTCCTGTAGTAGTTTATTGCCCCCCTTCCATCAAAGTGAAATTCATCTAGAAACTTGCGTAAACATCGTGTTGACGGACGGAGACATTTTGAAGATATCCTGTTGGGTGGATAGATAACTACAATGTATAGAAGGTGATTGCGCATAGATCTGATCCAAAATGTCCTGACTTCTTCATTATCTATTTCCCTTTCTTTTTTTTTTTTTTTAGATATTGTGTGGGCAGACAGAAAAAAATTTACTTATATTTTGTGGTTGCTGGCAGTTAGCCAAGTCATACAGGAGATATGTGTGCATGGATCAGCTTCATAATTTCTTTTCTTTTTCCCCCGTTCATCGCCAACCTTCCACCAAATCTTTTTTTGAATTTTCAGATATATCGAGAAAAGAAGACGGAAAGAACAGTATCAAAATTGCAGATCAGAGAGTTCTATTCAGTTTTGTGCTGTTTTTAATCTCAAAAAGTCCCAAAAGAATGTCAATTCTATTACATGGAATGGTGAGCAATAAATTGAAAAAATTCAATTCCATGAAATGAATTTGTCAAATATACTGCGATAAGCAGATTTATTGGATATTTTCCTACATATCATAATCTTGCTCGATATTTGTAATTACCAGTATTTGTGCATAATCCGTTCCAAAGGTGCCTGCTTGGAAGGGGTCAGACTTCATGATATGGGAAACAACCTACGAGATTGTTTTTATTTTTCCAGATATCCCAAGAATTGATGATCCAAAGAACTTAAAAGTTGACATTGTACTGCCTTGTGTGCTAGCTGATACATCTTGTCAACTTCACACAGTGGCTAGATGTCGATTATTCGTAGTTTACGCATACTAACATTTCTTTCATTGTAGTGAGATGGTGTGGAAAAGTAATTTTGAAAGTTGGCGACGGATTTTATTTCATCCAACTGGGTGTAAATCAGTGAAAAACATGAGAAACGAGAAGTGGAACAATGTGCAAAGTAAGTTAGCCACTCAATACAAAACTCTCATATGACCAATGTCTTTTGGCAGCATGCAATATATTTGTGATCAATCCAAAACAATTGAACTAATCAATGAATAGGTTTCTTCTTTCGCTCCTTGTTGAAAGAAAGTCTGGTTTTTTTTCAGAAACCAAGCCTATATGATGCCTGATACTTACCAAGGTACCAATTTTGCGTGAAGATACACTGCAAATCACCTCTCTTCACTAAAAAAAAACCTATTATGTGGAGATATCTTTTCAAATCAATAAAGGAGTGTGTAAGTTTTCAGCCGTTTAGCTCCATTGATGCAGCCCCTCATGTGTCATACATACATAGCAAACAAGGCCTTAACAACTGAAGAAACCTACGTTGACAGTTTTGGTTGACAGTTTGTAATAGATTCTCTACTGGTAAAACAAGTGCAGATAACTAAAGGAAAAATGGCGCCTGTGATATCACGATGAAGTTGATATAAAGGTTAGATTTGTTCTTCTGGAAGACGACAAGTTCCTCAGCTCAGATGAGACGTTCTATCGGGGTCATATTGTAACAGAAAAGACATGGATTCGTGTAACATCGAGAGTTTATTCTTCATTTCAAAACCACACTGTTTACTCACAGACGTAGATTATCGATCCGAGTCGTGAGGAAAAAGACTAAAACATGAAGATTTAGGGAAATGGTTAAAATTAATGGTAATAGCAAAGCGGTAACTCTGGCAGACATGTGACTTATTTGGAAGTGTCCTTCCAGCACGATTTGTTAACGTCTAATTTACTTCGTTAGAAATCTTAATTTTGAACTGTAATTTAATTTAAACGTCTGTGACGGATACCGTTTGCAGCTCTTCCTGAAAGGGCGACAATAAAATGGCTTTTCAAACGCCATTGAAGCCATACTTGAAACTACTGCCTTTCTCGTCAGCCTCAGTGACCAGTTCCAAAATGGCGAATTACGAACACATTTAGAGCAATTAGCAAGCCAGCACGCAGGTTAAATGGTTCTAGTTATTTCTAGAACTCTGTAATTTTCGAATGAAGTTTTGGGGGTAATTTTTGTAGCATTACTCTTCGCTAAAGCTTTGGAACTCTATATAATTACAGAGAACACTAGAAAAAAAAGACAAGAGATCACTGTGTGTAGGGATGGCAGAGACTCTATCGAATGTAAAAATTACTATTATTATTAGTTCTTGACTACTTACTTCATCTTGATTTTTTTAGTTGTTTTTATTACCATTTAAACCGAACCGTCAATGCACGGCTGTCAGTAGAGAGCAATGATCCGAAATAAAAGGTAAGTTGTCGTTGAGACACGAGCAAAGTTTAGTAAGCTACTATCGTGAATCTTTCGCTACATTCTATCCTACGATTGCGACCAAGTGCCAGACCGAGAAAAGCTAGGTAAATGCCCAACTAGTCGCCTGAACATTGGGTAATGATTTGCTAGCTTGTGTCATATCTTGGGCCTTGTACTAATCTATTTAGATTAATTTAAACTTGATAAATAATTATACCAATTTATATATATATATATATATATATATATATATATATATATATATATAGAGAGAGAGAGAGAGAGAGAGAGAGAGAGAGAGAGAGAGTATGAACAGCTGATGATACAAACAAGGAAAAGTCACACATTGTTCTGAAATATTAAATTCTTGGTAAAACAAAAATCAGTAACAAAAATCACATTAATTACATTAACAGATATTTGGAAATGATTGACTGAAATGACGTAGATTTTTTAGATTTTTGGAAAATATTTTTTTTTATATTTAGTGTTTACAGCTTTGTAGACTAGTCTTGAAAAAAAGTTGTTGGAGATGCGTTTTCAATCTAATAATGATTAATTTGCTTTTAAGAAAGTAATATAGGTAACATTGTCGGGGGTGTTAATGAGAATTATTCACATCAAATTAATCCTTTCACCAGATAATTAGATTTTGTGCAATTATTTGTACTACCTGTGTTTGAGGAATTTTTTCTTTGTTTAACATGATAATTTGCATAGTGCCCGGTGTATGCACAAGGCAGGAAGAATTTGTTTTATGAGACAAAATTTGCGATGAACTATCTAATTATAACGATATCAAGACCAATAAGTCAAAGAAAAGTACGAACAATAGAAAATATTTTTCATGAACGGACAACCAGTTAATTATATTTTTGTGATTGTATAGCAATGGTAGAATGTAATGGAGTATAAGCACCGTATGTAATTAATTTGAAGATATATTGGTAAAAGCATACGTGTTTGTGTCATTGCTTCCCAATGACACGTTCTGCGCGTTTAGAATTAAAAGAAATTCGAATGGCTGTAATTTCATTTAATTTCACAGCGTTTAACAACTGATAAAAATGATGGATATTTTTCCAGAAACATTGCGTTTAAACATAAAATCGCTTTTATTTTCTATCCAGCCCATCTGAAGTACGGGATAAAACTCAAATTGGTGTGTGATACAGTGTGAAGATAAGTACATTACCTCGATGGTAGCAATGATTTTTTAAGTGGAAGTAGTCAGTTGGCCGTGCTGAGCTGTCAAGAGTAAACGAGCATCCAATTCGAAATTCTATACTTACCTGTAAAAGAAAGAGAAAAATACAAAACATTTAGGATTGGGTGGAGTAAATTCATAGTTATCACTAAATATGACAATCTTTATATACTTCCTGATGCAAAACGAGTATCAAATTAAAAAGTCAGAACCTAGCACATGTACTTTCAAAACTGATTTTCCAATGAAAGAAGAAATTGTAAGATACACTAGGGCCTTCATCCTTGGTTGGCAACACATCAAGGAGATTTACAATTCCCAATCCGAAGCAGGTGCTTACAACGCTTTGGCTCACTTAGGGAGTGGTTTGCAACGGAGCAAATGAAAATGAAGAGTTATCAGGTCTCTGTTGAAGCTTCAACTGGCCTAGATAGCTTGAAGTGGATTTTAATAGATTGACCCAGTAAAATAATGGAGAATAAAAAAACAAATATACACACTCAAACAAACATACACACACACACACACACGGAGACATATATATATATATATATATATATATATATATATATATATATATATATATATATATATATATAAGGTATTTATTAGTATTTCTGTCGGATTATATGTCCAGTTATTAATCATATGATTGTTTGCATTGAGAATCATATAGAACAGATAGAGATAGTGGATGAAAATGATGAGAATTTGGAGTTGAAGCAGTCATTTGGGCAAAAACATTACGTGCATATGTTTATGTAAATTACTAGCCTGACACATAGTTGAATATTGATGTGAAATATTTCCTATGAGATGTTTCATGTATGTGATTAATAATCACCACTGGATTAGGTTCACTGAAAAGGACATATCCTAAATATCAAATTAATGTTAATTGCTGAATGAAATAATATGTTTTATATTATTTGGTTATTGATAAATGAAAAATCAATCTATCTATCTATTATCTATCTTTCTCTCTCTCCTTCTCTCTCTCTCTTTCTCTCTCTCTCTCTCTCTATATATATATATATATATGTGTGTGTGTGTGTGTGTGTGTGTGTGTTTGTTTGGGTATTTGTGTTATATATCTGATGCCGTGCTTAAGGCCTAAATGACTTTTCTTGTTTCACTACTGCATGCCTTTGATGAAGCCACGCTCCCAGCTATCTGCCCGATCACATCTGCATCATAGAAGAAAGACACAGAATCAATCTTAATTTGGTAGTTAAATTCAACTTAGGAACACTCATGCCATCACGCTTTGTCAGGAATAAAAACTTCTCAAAATTAAAAAGGTATCCACTGTCTGATTCATATTAGATTACAAAAGGCTAACCAGATCTATTAAAGGCTTTATGAATCAAAGCAGACAGAGAACGCCTATCTCTTTTTTAGAGAGAGCTAAGTATTGAAATTGTAAGATTAGCGAAAGAATAGTCGGTGATATTTTGAGACAGAAGAGGAGAGTAAGAAAGTCGGCCTACACATGAACTTCAGCAAGACAAAGATCATGTACAACAACCACATCAATCAGAGATAAATACACTCAGATCAAAATCGATGACACAGAACTGGAGGAAATAGATCACTACATCTACCTAGGACAACAAATCTCCATGAGGCCTTCAAAAGAAGAAGAAATCAAGCAAAGAATCACACTAGGATGGCAAGAATTTGGCAGAGCGAATTCAACCTTCAAAAACAAGAAGATCCTATCCTCCCGAAAGTCATAAATGGAGCTGAAACATGGAACCATGGAAAGAATGGCTGTGGGCTGGCCATGTTGCAGGAATGGCGAGCAACCGATGGACATTGCATCTCACCACCTGGATCCCCAGAGATCACATGCGCAACCAAGATTGGCAGAGTATTACATTGAGAGACGAGCGAGACCGATTCAGAGAGTGCTGGCTCTCCGACGCCCACGATAGAGAAGTGTGGCAAATCTTGGGGAAGGTCTATGTCCAACGACGATAGTTGAAAGACTGATGATGATGATGATGATGATGATGATGATGATGATTCCCTGGAAAACTACTAAGATCACCTGTATTTTTTATACGTATCTTTCTGTTATCGAAGTCAGAATAACACTCCCAATAGCAAACATGCTATAGGCAAACGCCAGTGAGAACTTCTTGGTGAGAACTTATTTTCATCCGTCGTATGAATCTATAAATAATAAATGTATTTTCGAAAGCAGATCCAATTATTTGCGGTTTCGGTCAACACGAAATTCAGTTACCGCAATTTAGTAAACTGCAGCTTTTAACTGTTTCGAGTATGTAATCATCTATTTATCGCTATATCTTTTCTTGGAAAACTAGAGATCACTAAACACGAGATCTTTTCTAAAATATCAGGAAAACTTGAGTTAAAAGTAGATTGAGTGAACGGCTCTAAATATAATTTGGCATTATGTGCAGCTGAAAGCTTTTTGAAACACATGTTTATACGTCTTGATGGATGGGATTCCATTGTAACTATTCCACTTGATTATATCAATCGCTTGACGCGAATCGACTTTCATATGTAGATCCTTAGATTAATTAATCATGTAATGCTAGGTTTGCCAGTATTTAGGATAATGTATTTTCTTTATGGCACTTGTATTCTATTATCAAAATTGACACTTCCTCTCTATACTTTAGTCATTTCAACTGGCTCTTTACCAGACTTATCTAATCTTAGTAACGATCTTTTCGCTCTTTACAGTTAAATGTACAGCTCTTTACTGTTACTACTGATTGAGCGGTAAGGTAATTAGGGAGGTTGATTTGCACAGATAGTCAGTCACTAAATCTCTTTTCTGGTAACATATGTAACATGCCAGTGACGAGATTTCGTTGAGATGTCTGGCGATGGATCAAGGCACAGACAGAGATGTTTGTGATATTTCCAAAGATGAATGAACACACACACACACACACACACACACACACACACACACACACACACACACACACACACACATATATATATATATATATATATATATATTTATATTAGGAAACATCTTGATTGATCCAAATAGGGAAAGTAAAAGATAGGGTTAATGATGAACAGAACAAAGACGAATGTAATGTTTGAGGATAAAGTTCTCCAAAAGACCACGCGAACAGATGGCGAGGCTCCAGAAGTTGACAAATGCATTTACCCAGGTCTGATATTGAAATAAAAGGAAGACTATGGATGTGAAAAAAAAAAACGTCGCATGATGATCAGTTGGAAAGCATTTGGTATGAATAGAGATATACTGAAGAGCAGCTTGCTTAAAACGCACACTATGCAATGAATATATTATACCAGATGCAGAACATGAAAATTCTTGGAAACACTGGGAAGCATCTTAGAATCTTACAGAGCGATATGGAAAAAGCAAGCTTTTGTCAAATAGTGGATTCATTGCATAGTTTGCGCTTTTAACCAGCTGTTCTTCAGTATGTCTCTATTCATACCTAATGCTTTCCGACCAATCGTCATGCAACGTTGTATTTCGCATTCATAGTCTTTCTTTAATTTCATTATCTGACCTTGGTAAATCTATTATGGTTGATAATGATATTTATTCATTAAATCCACTGCTTTTTTGTTTGTTTGTTTTTATCTCTTTAAATAGGCGTCTCTGCTTCCAAAGCTTATGGATATTCATTTGGGCCCTCAGTGAGGATCGAACTTACTACACTGATATCGTTGAGTTAGATTAACTTGCTATTCGCTACCACGGGATGTGCCCTAGAAATTTCCAGCTTTTGTCATGAGAAGATTTCTGTTTTATGAATGCCTGTGGGGTTTCATTGAAATGTACTTGATGCTGTTTTGGGTATCTGGGATGAAGTATTATGATAATACGCATCGTTTCATGTTGAGAACGAAAGCAGGAAATGGTGGGAAGTCAGGTTTATTGATTCACAAAACGCTGATACTTTGTTTGCCTATCTGGACTGAAGCGTGTATCCCTCCTATAAGAAATTTCAGGAAGTGATGAAGGATTCTTATATAAAATCCATACAAGGAACATGAAAACAAGGAGATGAGATTGATGATGATATTTCTCAGTCATTACAGTCCATTTGCTTCATCTTCAACTAATTAATTAAGAAAGCTGTCCCATCACCAGTCCTTTTTGAGAGTACGGAAGAGTCTTGCGACGAGGCATAGAATGCTTCAATCGTATAGGATGCAATTCTAAATCTTGCCCCAATCTCCCTCTTTGTTCTCGATTCTTACTGTTTAATTTTCCGGCAAATTATTATATCGATTGAAATATTATGAGATATACAACCAAGGGATGAAAATACAAGTAAAAAAAAAAGAAGAACATATGTTATTAACGTAAGGTTTACCTTCAATAAACATTCTCTAGCTTATTCCATATCTCTCGCACATCCTCCTAGGCTTTGCAGATGTCAACAACAGCTGCATCACCTTAGGGAATTCTGTACAAGCAGATGTCTAATAAATATCAAATCACATTACTGATTTCAATTAAGTCTCAAAAGTCACTCCGTGCGTGACGTTCAGCGCTGATCTGTATAGGTTCAAAGTCAACAGGTTTTTTTTTATAGGAGAGCGGAGCTAGCGTGATTTGCTGCGTTAGAAGTAATGTTTGATAATCTGAGCGCAGTCTATCGGACTCGAGTCTGAGGTCAATTATCAAACAGGGGAGGGCGTCAAAAGACTTCTTGATCAAGAAAAGCATTGCGAAAATTGTACAAAATCTGATAAAAAGATACGACAAAGGTGAAAATTAAAGCAAGTATATAGCTCCTGACTAGTATTTTTCCATCTTAATCCCAGTTGCTCACATTGCAAATACTCAAGTTCTCAGCTTACGATAGTGTGTACACAGAGAAGAAATTATTTCTAATCCACTCTGTTTACTCGCCATAAATCAATGAAAAGTAACCAAAATTAAAATGAAAGAAATTATAGCTAGGTATTAATGAGTGATAATGCCTCATCCAATAGAAAATACATCAAGTGAAAATGGAAGTTTTTTTTATTTGTTTTTGTTCTTTGCAGGGGGGGTAAATACTCTCTATCACAAGGTGGGAAGATGGTATAAGGCCAAACTTCAAGGTACAGTGGAATGGCCTACCTTCCTGCGTTAAATTTTGATTCAGAACCATTTTTAATCACTGAAGGCAGTGGAATGTATGCATATTTTAGCCATTGGTTTGAGTAAATGATATTCATAAAAAGTTTCAGGTTGACCTTAGTTCGTCACAGACCAACGATATAAAGGCATCTATAAAGAATCAAATTTGCCAAATTACTGGATGGCCTGCGAGACTAACCACCCAACAGTCGACTTTCGTCGAGTTTATCCTGGCGTCTGATCACAGATATGGGGCATTCAGAAACAAAAGATCTGCAATCATATTTTGCTAAATATCTTTTAGGTCAAGCGATCGTTGCTTTTCAAATATTCTCTTGCTATGCCACTTGAAGTGTTTTCGATCAATGACAAGAACAAAGATTTGAAGATAAGTAATTTTAAGAGGTTAAGATATTTTTTGGATGCTGTTGTAAGAACTAGATCTCAGGCGCCAACCTTACGGGTCAAAACTGTGTTTATCTCAGATATGTCTCTGTCGGGAAGAGAAAGATGGTTATCGATCTCTAAGATTAAGGTTAGCTGAAATATGGAGCAAATGTAGATATTCTTTGTTGGAAGATCATCGTGATGTGCGCGAGTAGATATGCATTTCATGGCTCCGTTCCCTTCGACAGGATGGTGGCAGATGTCTTTGATATCTTGCCCGTGGATACATATAAAGGCATCTTGACGTTTACATGAAAATGTTTGCATCAATATATGAATTTACACGCGAATAATGGCCAAACCATTTTAATAACCAGAGAATGCTGTCGGGGCATTATTTAGACGGAAAGGTGTCTGAGAGAGAAAAAGGAACGACTATTTCCCTTGAAGGTCTATACGTACGAAAATCTGTATGTATGTATGTATGTATGTATGTATGTATGTATGTATGTATAAACAGACGTAGAGAAGGAACCAGCTCAGCTAATTCTGACACAAGACTGATGTGAATTTAAATGGAAATATAGTTTGCGCAAGTTTGTATACATATATATGAATATATATATGTGATTAATCACAAACACACGTACACCTTACGTCTTATATTTATATTTATATTTATCTATATCCAAACCACTGCAATCTCTACAAGTAAGCAATGTTTACCTAGACAGAAGTCTACTGCATAGAATCAACATCTTTTGAATCGACCATTACTCTTTTCAACATAATTTAACATTGCATATTGCTTTTTACAGTTTGTATATGTATAGGCGAGTGAGAGTGTTATATTGTGTGTATATATTAATATATGTTCGAATATACACAGTGTTGGTGTGTGTATAAGGTTATACATGCATGTATGCACATGTAAGTAATTGAGCATATATATATATATATATATATATATATATATTTATTTATTTATACATATATATATATATATATATATATATATATATATATATATATATATATATATATATATATATATGTAAGGATTCTACGATATTTTACTAACGAGCTCACTTGCTTAGCACTGGTCAGTGACTTAGATTGATTCCCACTAACCGTGGCAACCAATTCTTACGAATAGTTATTTCTCTTACTCAAGAAATCCCCTAAAATACCCATAATTGCTGCTACTACTTTCACCAAAAGCTCTCACTAAACTACTATATTCCACAACATGAGGAAAACTGTCTTACAGACACTCCACAATGCCCTCCCATGGACTTACTTCTTGATTCATATCATTGTCTGTTGACTGCTGAATCATCGTTTTTATTCATAGTTGGCAAAAATAAGGTTGCTTAAAAAAACTTGATCACATCGATCATAGAAAAATGAATAGTCAAGCAGTACTTTTTGGAAATACGCTGGAACATTAAAAAAATGCCCACCAAATTCATTCCCGTTCTTTCAGGGTTAATTCATCAAGCAGTAAAATGATATATACATGAAGTGATTAGACAGCCAATGGAATTGTGACAGAATCAGCGTCAGCGTGAACTGAATCAGGATTATGGATGCCACTGCTTTCATCTCACTTTTCAAGCCAAATATTTGGTAATAAATTTATTCTCTATGGAAACATTGCCTGCTAACCACTGAAAGCTAAATACAAACTACCGAAAATGGGAATCCATCCTGATATATATATATATATATATATATATATATATATATATATATATATAGGGATGGACATAATTGGTCCAACAGAATGGATTCAAAATTGCGTTATATGATATAGAAACTCATTTGAAATGACCTTTTATGACATATCATGGTTATGTTTTATCATGATACATTGACCGAGAAATGACGGATCATTTCAAATGAGTTTCTATATGATATAACGCAATTTAATACATATATATATATATATATATATATATATATATATATATATATAGAGAGAGAGAGAGAGAGAGAGAGAGAGAGAGAGAGATATGGGGGATCTGGAGAATTTGGGGGAAGGTCAATATCCAACAGCAAAAGCTAAAGAACTGGTGATGATGATGATGATGATGATGACTATGAAACACCTAATTCCCTTATTCAAAATAACCTTAGATACTGTAACTGATTATATAATACCACAAAAGACGAGAAACGCATGCTATCAAAGCTCTTCGATATGCATGGATATCACTTTTCCTATTTAACCTAGATAGATAGATGAACGGATGGATTGATAGATATATTTTTCCATATTGGTCTGAGGTATACATAAAGAGATCTCAATAGACTAGGGAGGTGCAGGCTGAAATGGATAAATATGTAAACGGGCCAAGTTAGGACTAATTCAAATCGGAATTCCCATAGACAGACGGAACCAGATTATTTAATTCTACTACTTACAGCGCAATTTTCATTGGGAACTTCAAGTCTTTCACACGATATCAAGATGTATCAAATGTTTGGGATACCTTGGTGCACGAATGCGTTCAATCCGCGAATGATTTTACCTGGCCCCACCTCAAGCCCTTCCGGTCCCAAAACTCATAAGTTGTGTATCATAAACCTTTTGATAGACAAACGCTCTACCATTCCCAAATAGGGAATGTACAATTATATAAATCATTTCATAAAACATTCAGTGAAAAAATATTTCAACCATAATTTTCTCCAAAATTACCATGTCTGCATAAATAATCAGTTACTCTTTTCTACACTCTTTTTTCAAATAAGCAACACGAAGATTGTTACGGTAAAATCATTAAGTCATAAGGCGCGGACGATCTTATCCACATTTCATCTACCAGCCAGTTGTAGAAGTTATATATATATATATATATATATATATATATATATATATATATATATATATATATATATATATATATATAGGATTTCATATTATAAACAGCGTATTTTTAATGATTTTCTGCAATCTGTCGCACAACTCCCCAACATCCTCACATTAAATGATAAATACCATTATCACTACAAACCAATTGCACCTTTTTATTTTGTTTTTTTGTTATAGTGGCTGTTACTAATATTGATATTCTGTCAAATTCAAGATAATATTTTAGACGAATACTAAACCCCTGATGCTGCTCACGGGGTTCAGAAGGTGGAAAAGAATGAAACAATACCTGACTCTACAAAGAAATACTGGTTCAGTGGATTAGAGTAGTGACCTGTTCAGCCCAGAAGTGGTTGACGATTATTATGGTTTTTAAAAAAAAGATAGACAACCAGCAACGAAAACTTTCAGAAGAACTAAGATCATTGAAAGAAACCATATGTCGAGCATTACATAGGCTTCAGAAAACAGATCTTCAAGATGTTGAAAAACGAAAATACTTCTTATACACACAAGTAGTCATGGCTATTTGAATTTTTTCTTCCTAATTTGTGCAAATTCGTTTGTGGGTGCCATTTTGTAGAGTGAGAGAATCTTCTAATCGAAGACTTTCTTGGCAAAGCAGTCGGGTACTGCAGTCACCAGGAAGATTGTCGATTTGCCAATTCGAAATTGGAATCGATTCCAATTCTCAACAAACGTCAACTGAGTTTTTATTTACGTCGTCTGAGAGGATTTTCAGGATGATTATTGCCAAGATCAGAGCTCGGACATAGTCTATCTTGAAATGTTAACAGCCCAACGGTGAAATCATCATCATCATCATCATCAGTCTTTTAGCGTCCGTCGTTGGACATAGACCTTCCCCAGGATTTGCCACACTCCTCTATCATGGGCGTCACGGAGCCAGTACTTCCTGAACCTGTCTAGTTCATCTCTCCATCTAATATTTTGCCGGCCTCGGTTGCGCATATGGTCTCGGGGAATCCATGTTGTGAGTCGTGATGTCCATCGATTGTCAGCCATTCTTGCAACATGGCCAGCCCACCGCCATTTGAGATTTTTTATGGCTTCTATGATGTCTCTAACTCTTGTCTTTTCCCGGATGTGTTGTGCTGTTTTGTGGTCTCTCCATGTGAGGCCCAGCATTATTCTTTCATGTGCACGTTGCATGGTTCTCAGCTTACGGGTCTGTTTCTTGGTTAAGTTCCATGTTTCAGCTCCATAAGTGACTATTGGGAGGATGCATTGGTTATACACCCTTCTCTTTAGGATTAATGGGATCTTATTATTTTTGAAGGTTGAGCGAAGAATCACACTAGGATGGCAAGCCTTTGGCAGAGCTAGCTCAACCTTCAAAAACGGTGAAATAGATAAAACTAAAAAGAAATGTTCTGATAATTTGTTCTCTTGTAGATAACTTATTTACAACCGTAGAATATCTCCCTTCGACGAAAAACGCAAAAATTAAAGCTTTTTTTTACACTTTTTACATATCTATACACAGGTTTAAATCTTTCCTCAAACTAAAATGTCTGAGCATTTCCTAGCCTCGCCCTAATCTGGTACAATGCCACAAGGCATGAAATACATGCAAGTACATTTTGATTTTGCGAAAATACTTCATCAGTACAGGTTTTGTTCATGGTATCGAAATGGTTTAAACATACATCGAGTAATATATATAAATACACATATATATATATAGTGTCAGAAAATTATTCGTTGTTGTAATGGTGATGCAAGTTTGATCCTAATTTCATGCCAGACAAGGCTTTTTAAAAATTGGGATGATTTGCTTTCAGGCAGTGGATAGCAAGTTATTCTTGCAGACCTTTGACTTCGGAGAGAGTTCACTCGTCGTAGTATGTCCCTATTCATTGCACTTGTAAAATACGCGAAATTTAGTGAAAAAAAACAAAAAAAAACAGTATTACAGAACAAATCAATCAACTATCTTCTGTTAGTATTTTTCAGACGATGTATTGTAACTCAGTATTAGCAATTTTTACGGTTATTTTCTTACATATTTACTGAGCTAGTTGAGTAGATCATCACTATTGCGATTTCAGTTTTGATTGGAAGGAGAGAACAAATAAGACTTTAGAAGAAGGGAAAGAGCAATTCAAAACTAAGTTAATAGCTTCAGCCATTTTGTAGATCTTAACGAAAAATGCTTTCAGGCTGCCCTTGATTCATAATTTTGGCTTGATCAGTCAGACCAATAAGAGAGCAGCAGACGCAAAATTATTCGCTCTTCTTCTTTTAGCGTAAAAAAGGCAATGTGTGCTGAAAATAATCGGATGAAACATTCCTGCTTTTGATGTGGGGGAAGAGTCATTCCCCACTTTTGATAGATGACAGTAAATAGCGAGCAACATTTTAACAATGCATTGAGACATTAATCAAGACTAAACCAGACCAAACATATAATTAATGTCATTAAGTCTTTTGTACTTTTTCTTTGAGTCTTGAGTTTATTTCAAAGACCCATCGAAATTTAATGAGGTTTGGAAAATGTTTGTCATTTGTTCATTCTCTATCTTGCCTCGTTGTTTTGGTCTTTTTATTATTATTTTAATTCAAGATCTTCATCGAGTTATAGCCTAAAATCAATGTTGACTATGTTCAATTTTGGGCGTTTAAACAGAGCCATAATTAATGGACCTGTGTGCAAGAGGGAAACCTTTCACCATCGGAGATATCAATTAATCTTTGTTATGATCTTTGAGAAATGGCTAAACAAATGAAGGATAGAGAACTCGTTAGGAGGAATAAAACCAGGGGAGACCAGGGATAGTCGAATCTTGTTTGCTCAAAAAGGCCGTGTGTGGAAATCTTAATTGAGTTAGAGCAGAGGTAATTCGACTTACCCCAGGGTTTAACACGACCTTTTCAAGGGCTCTGCGAAACAAAATGATATTTTCGCAATATACTTGATAATTTTTCATTACATCAACGATTTCTCCATGACCTTTACGTCTCATTAGTTTATTTCTCTATCACAAAAAAGTCCTTTTTTTATGGAGGAAACATCTTGTCTTTTTTTAAAACATCTACTCTGTTAAGTCAGTAGCTGTTCATTTTTTCCTAAGTAATTATGGTTCTTACTTTTTCATTCGAGTGTATATCTTCTCTTCGGGATTATGCAGGTTTCAATAACCCAATGAAAAAAGCCAAAATCAAGTAGTTACATGCATATTTAAATATATTTTTGTAGAGGAGAAAGTTGTTTTCAAAGGGGTTTCTATAAGAATTGAATTATTAAAGAAGGGTCCCCGTGGAGTTGAAGTAGGAAGACCGCTGAGTTAAAGTAACCATTCATGGTTCAAACTGAGCGACAGTATCTTGCCTTAATTTATCAATAAATGTACTATTGTAACATAAATCAATGTCTGGATCATAGCTGACGAATCAATGCGGGGATGAACTTTCTCCCACGTCAAGGTAAGTTGGCTTACGGTGAGGGAGAATCAGTACCCTCATTTTCAATAAGCAGAAACGATCCACAACAACGAAGAGCTGCGCACTTTCAAAAGTGTTCAGTGTGAAATGGAATGTTAACAGCGTCAAGATCTTCGTACCAGGTACAAAAACTAGAAAAAATGTTTAAACGAAATAAAAAGATTTCACTTTAGACTATTACGAAATGGTAACAGATTAGCCTTGTTTCTTTTAACCGGGATACGTGCTTAAATAAACTCAACCAGAAAAGGAAAAATCCTGGCGTCAATTGGACTGATTTGCCCCCACACTGATACATTTATTTTGGATAGTGTCACTCCCCTCACAATACTTTTGATACACAGGATTTGCTCACAGCTGTTCATGTCTGGCTGATGCCATTCACTAGCTCCAAAACTTTAATCGAATAGGTCTTCAACAAGAGTACTTTTAAGGTATGAAAACAGGTCTCAGCTTTCAACTTACCAGCCTGCAATGCATATGTGCCAGGTTTTAGTGGAAGAGGGTTGGTTGATATTTGACTTCTTGAGCTTCAACTTAAAGCCTTCAGTCTTATTTACTCCGGGGTCCGACGAGCCCCCCCCTTTTCTGCAAGGATAAACGACTTTAAACACTCACTTCCTCGAGGAAGACTGGGAACAATATGAATGCATCCAGCCATCTATATGACCGTTTAAATATGTAACAGTTGGTACATGTCATTCTAAGTCAATTCATAATCAGTATACGTTGACATCTCTCTCACTTTCATACATCGTAATCTATTCATGTCTTTCCCTATCACTCTAGCTTTCATTCTCCTTGTCTCTTTCTCTCTCTCCCTCTCTTTCCCCCCTCTCTCTCCCTCTCTCTCTCTCTCTCTCTCTCTCTCTCTCTATATATATATATATATATATATATATATATATATATATATGTCATTACTCACACACAATTTACCATTACAGTGGAGGAATGGTTAGTTTTATAGTCTTGTGGTGGACTAAGTTTCGTCAGTGCCGTGAATAACCGATTCGTATTTGTCTATCCATTTCAACCTATTTGTATTCAAAGCCAGTATAAATTTTTGATGGCCCGATTGTCTGAAAAGTTTTGAATTCGAAAATAGGATGTAACTTTAGATTTTAGATTTTCAAATCTCAGGATTAAAAACGTATGTATCCCCATGTGAACGACAGAATTTTTTTTTTGCTACATACGTTTTTTTTTTGTTTTTTTTGCTGTTGTTCTTCGTTGTTTTTGTTTTTTTTTCATTGTTGCTGTTTTTTTTCCTGCGGGAGGGGGGATTATAATTCTTTTGGGGTTTTTCAATCATCGCTGAACTCACGGACAGTCAAAACGAGAATGTCTGCAAAGTTCTGATCTCTTTGACAAGGAGGTGCACGGGGAATAAACAGAAACCAGTTAGACTACTACTGGATCCTACTCCAGTTCTACAGAAGATGATTAAAGAAACTTTTGTATATATATATATATATATATATATATATATATATATATAAAATAAAAAAATATATAGAAATAGAATATATTTTTCAGTATGAATATATTTGTTTATCAGAATGAAATGACCTCTGCATATCTTTTAGATAAATTTCGTAGATATTTGAGACCTTTCAGTTCAGTTCAGTCAGTAAAAGAGCCGCCTGCCAATCACTGGTTCATGATTTCATTTGAGGGAAATGTCATTTTTTACAAATGTATTTCCAGCATAAAATTTGGTTGGTATGTAAAACTTGATAATCCAGCTCAGTCGGTTTGAGACACTAACGGTCACTTGGTTATGATTTCAAATCACGTTTGAGAAACATTCATTTTGATTACCCTATATTTTTCGAGGGTTGTTAGAGTTGTTCTTTATCTTCTTGTAACTGTAGAAAAACAGAGTTAATTCCCAGTTTGGACTTGTGTCTGACAATACTTACATAGTTCTTAGATAAGGCCATTTCATTATTCCATATTTTCAACGCATGGGTTCATATTTTGCTTGGTCTTTCTGTTCTGAGATTACATGCTTTCACGATTCCGTATATCTTTACAACAGCTGTCTTCAATGCCTTTGTTTCAACACGAAGTTGAAATTTGGAGTTCAAACCAATTATTTACAAAGTTATCTCTATATTCATGCTGTCGTCGTTACCTTCTTGTTTTCGAATTTCAACCGACACACAAGCACACATATATGTTATTGAGAAATCGATATATGATCAAACAGAAAGATTATAAAATGCTATGTATTTTTAATAACCCTTATTTAAAGTGAATAAATGTATCATCTATATGATATAAGGCAATTTATGATCAGTCTGTCGGATAACACATCCATTTCATGATTACATAATCGTTGCATTGAAAGAAACAATTCGATGTTGACCGTGAATAAGCAAAATGAGAATTTGGAGTTATGACGGTTATTTTAGCCTCTACATTACCGGTGGCTGTTTAGCTCAGATTCGATTTCTGTAGCAGCACCGTTTTCTTTAATTGTTTATCCTACTTGCTTTGTCTAAGCCAAATGGTATATTAACCAATTAAATTGCGGGGTTCCATTTCAAATCAGAATTTCTTTGTAATAAATATAATATAAAGCAATCTATAATCACACACCAACACACACACACACATATATATATATGCACACACACACACACACACACACACATATATATATATATATATATATATATATATATATATATGTATGTGTGTGTGTGTGTGTGTGTATTAAGAAGGATAGATGCCAGAAGATTGCTCCTTGTCACAAAAATGCATATTTTTTTTTTAAAGGTCCCATGCTACTATCAAAAAGATATTTCTTGCATATTTACAATTGTTACATGTTTGCCTTGGGTAAGAGAATAGAAGAGAATGGGAATAAAGGTCTTGATATATTTAGTTCTCACCACAAGATGACCAATGAAGAATAAGGTTGACGCTTGACGGCCACGATGCAACTCTTGGTCTAAATCTAGATTTTATATTTCCCAGTACACTTTTTTTGTGTCGAAGAATGGACAAAGTCGACTTTTTTTCCGTATAACGGGGTATTATATTATCAATATTTTCTAAAATATTACTAGAAAACCCTTGGAAATATTCCACGAGTCACTTCCACTAAATTTTTTTTTTTTTATCAGACGTCAGAGAAAAAGCTTCTGATTTGTTTTTTTGCAAAGAACTCAAATAGACAAAATGTATTTCTTACGTTATTTTTCTCCTTCTAGAAATTCAATACACTGTGTTTCAGGTGATTTTGTTGTCGACCGGTCAAGGTAAGACTTAAAGTCTTAAAGGAATTTTGTGCTAAGAAGCTAGGAGAGCTTCTCAAAATCGATTTTTCAAGGAAAATGAAAAGGAAGGCTGATTACAGTTTATTCAATATCAATTTCATTTGACTTTTCCTTTAAAGTAAATATTGTTTGCTGATATTTCTCTGCCTCTTGCTCTCGGGAAGATTTGTGCAGAAAGAATTTATCAGAAGTATCAAGAGGCTTTAGGTATATCTTTTGAGCATCACATCCTATGAGAATGTACTGATCGTAAGCAGAGAAGAGAGAGAAAAGATTCCGGGGTTACCGAACACACCATTTAATCTAAAGCATGGGCATTCCACTATCTCTCTCTCTCTCTCTCTCTCTCTCTCTCTCTCTCTCTATATATATATATATATATATATATATATATATATATATATATATATATATACATATATATATATATATAAAGTTGGCAACTGTATGCCGATAATATTGCTTAATTTAGTCCTAGAGTTGACTGAGCTCAATGTATTTTATCTATATGATCAAAGGTGCTTATAAATGTAAACCAGATGTGCCAGGAAAACATGGTAATTTTGCCCTTCAATATACAAATAAGGCCCTGGAAAATATTATTAAAACCATCAGCTCACAGGGAATTTCCGATGTCCAATATTTCAAGTATATTGCACACGTACGTCGAAGACAAAATTCTAATTTTACTAAATTGAGTCCTCACATTGTTCCTATCCAAATATATTACTGTGATCAGGATATCGCAGGTACACGGCAATATATCATGCCGTAGACCAAATACTAAACTCTTTCAATTGATTCCTTCCATTGTTCCTATCCAAATATATTAAAGCGATCAGGAATCTCAGATACTCGGCAATGTATCACCGGATCAAGCTCCACGAGGAACCTAATCGAAAGGTTTGTTTCACGAGACGTTTGAAAAGAATTTTAATCTGAGAATTTTTTTTTTTAATTTTTCTCTTTAACGGATTATTTTGGGTTATTTTGACATTTTTTCAACTTTTGAAAAGGTTACAAAAAATACCATTTAGCTGACAGCATTGCAAATTCGTTGGGGTATTCCACTAGATATATTCCAAAAACTATCTGGCAGTGCGAGGAAAAATGCTTTTATTCACGAGATTTAAAAAAAGGCAATTAATGCCAGTAGTAACAATACGAGCAAATCCGTACACATATGCATGCATACGTCTCATTCCTATTCCCAAGTACGCAAATGAGGTCAAGAATTGTAAGCCAAGACCCAATGAAAACTATTGTGGTCACGGACATATTTCAAAATGTTTTTAACGAATGTTTTGGGGATTTTGGGAGAATTGCTTGTTTTTTTTCACGGGGAAAAGTCGGTAGGATCTTCTTGGATTTTTGTGTGTCTAAGCTATATCAGGCATACATACTATAGAGATGCACTTAATAACAGGTGTGGCTTGTCTATTAACCTGTCAATTAAAAATCTTGTATTCATCAAATAATTACCTCAATCTATGAATATCGTTTCAGTCATTTATGTATCGTAAACTATCCATGTTTTTCAGCCAATGCCAGGGTATTCATGTCTATCTGGATGAGATTTCACATGAGTTTCCCATTATTTTCTTCCACCAATGTGTTGATAGATCTTCCACAAATAGCCTTACCTATAAACTACATATATATATATAAATATATATGTGTGTGTATATATATATATATATATATATATATATATATATATATATATATATATATATATATATATATATATATATATATATATATATATATATATATATATATATAGAAATGTGAAAATGACTCATGATGTCAGTAAGCAAGGGGAATTCAACTCTGTAAAAATTTGCATAGAGTTTGTATCAGGTTTCTATTCTTCGTAAATGCAGCATGAACAGAGAATGTTCCAGAGAATTCGTCTTTCGAAATTCAATTTTCTTCTCCTGTTCTACTTCATGGTGGTTTTTCGATTCCATGGAAGCGTTTTTACATATTTTTACTCAGTTAGAAATGAAATTTGCATTCTTTCTCTCGAGACATGCATCTGTTTTCTTTTCTTTAGAGCACCATTTTTGTGTTGTTGTTTTTTTTAATTTTATATATGCTTGAAAATAATGTGAATAATAAATTTTATGGTCCAACTTTAGGCTGTTTTATAATTTTCCCCCAAATAATAGTAATCTATGCATACCTGTGAACATATCGTTTTCTCTTTTTGTGCATACACACATGCTAACACACACACACACATAAATATAAATGCACACGCATATAGATATATAAAACAATACTACCTATTTTAGATTTTGATAAATTTTTCCATAAACAGTAAAATTTGATTATTTTCTTTAAATTAAAACAAAAAGAGCCAAATACATTAATCACATAAAGCAATCTTTAGTTTATGTATATATATATATATATATATATATATATATATATATATATATATACATATATATATATACATATATATATGTATATATATATATATATATATATATATATACATATACATATATATATGTATATATATTTATATATATATATATATATAAATATATATATATATATATGTATATATATATATATGTATATGTATATATATGTATATATATATATATATATATATATATATATATATATATATATATATATATATATATATATATATAAGCCGTTATGAGTACACCATGTCTTACCAGCTTTTTTTAATCTCGTCTCTCTACCTTCTGTCTGGCCTTTCCCTAATATGTTTACTACCCCCCCCCTCCAAAATTGATTGCTTAGCCTTTTTGCTCCATTCGCAGCACTTTCTCCTTTCTATGCGTCCTGTCCATTCCCATTTTTGATGGTTAGTTACTTATGTAATAATATTAATTCTCGTTCTCCATCCATCTCGATCGTGTTCTATCGCAAAGGGTCACCTCAAACTTTGCGCTTCTCATTGCACTCAGTGTGGTTCTGAGTTGGTTTCTAGTGGGTCTGTGAGTTTTCATAATCTTATATATATATATATATATATATATATATATATATATATATATATATATATATATACATATATGCATACATATATGCATACATATATATATATATGCATACATATATATATATACATATATATATGAGGGGTGTATGATTACACGCAGATAGTATCATTCAGCTTGTGAAGAGACGTGAACTTTAAACAGAATGTCTTCAGCCACTGAAACATCTGAACCCAAACCCTGCAAGACACCCGAAGATTCGCCAGTACAAGACCTCCTGAAGTGCCCGAGGAGGTCGCACACGTCATGAATACTAATCACAGAGCTGACAATGCTAAAGGCTAAAAAGAGACTGTAAACAATGTTTTGACATTTCTGTCTCGATTCATTCAGTCTATATATGGTTTATTCATCGATTTATGTATTTTCTTTATTTACGCTTTTTTTGTTGTTGTTCGGAAGGATATGACACTGGTTGTAGAACTTTAGAAAAGAAACTGTCAAATATATCTTCATTGTATTAATTTTTGCCATTACTTGTAAGTCTCTATTAGTTTGTCTATCACACTTTCAATATATTTTTTCAGTCTGTCTGTCTGTCTGTCTGTATCTCTCTCTCTCTCTCTCTCTCTCTCTCTCTCTCTCTCTCTCTCTCTCTCTGTCTCACTCTCAGATGTGCCCGTCTGATTATGTGTTTACTATGAGAAACAATTGAATATAGGCGTAGCCCAAATAAATTTGCCAATATATAATCAACGGACATCTCTGGTGGTCTTAAAATAAAGATCTTCGGGAGAAAAAAGAATTGAAGGGTTCCAGAGGGTTGTTATATTTACAGTGTGAATTTACTAACAAAGTGGGACTTTACTTTCTGTCCATATACATATCTTATTACGTTGTGTTTCTGTTTACTTCATTGAGGGGTTTTTAAGATCTCCTAAACCCCCTGTATGGCTCAAAAGTCAAAGTTAACTCACCCTTTTGAAGGTAATAGAATTGAAAAGAAACTTTTCCCTTTCTTTGAGGATGAAAAGTGAAGAGAAAATTTTACCCTGTTTTAGCCCGTCGCCATTCAAGTTTTTTTATGAATTCTATGACATTTCGGTCTTTCTACTTTTCAGATTTTCATGGAGATTCGTCGTCCAAGGTAGATATCATGGTTTATTTTCTCCTGATCTGCGTCCTCGATTTTGATAGTTATGTCTTTTTCCTTAACATATTCGTTGTAACTGACAATTGTTTTGTTAAAGTTCATGTGGAGGCCAACTTCCTTACTTTTTTTTGTTCATCTGGAGAACATGGGGATTCTCAGTAAAAAGGACGATGTAGTCCGCAAATCTGTTGTTGCTTAGGTATTCTGATTCTTTTATTCTGACTATTCTGATTCTTTAATTCTTTTATTCTCCTAGCTAGCGTTCTTGAAAGTCATTTTAAGGTAGACTGGGGAAAGTTTGAGTGAGCTGGTATCTCTTTGTCTAATCACTTTTTCGAGCTGGAAAGTATCTGAGTCTTTCTGTCGCTTAATGAAAAAACTGCTGTGCCGTTAGCGATGTTGTTACTCTCTGACATATACTGGTTCTACGCCCGCGCTTTGTTGAATGTAAACATCAATAACCTTAGGAATTTACACTGATGCAAATGCCTTCTTGAAATTTACATATGCTATAGCAAATAGCATTTTATATTCTGCTCTTTTTCCGTTTATATGGTTAGTGAAGGTTGGATCTGGTTGAGTAACTCCTTCTGAGGCCAGCTTATTCCCAGGACTGGTTACCATCTAGTGTTCCAGTGATTCAATTGGTGATCGCTTACGTGAAATGTTTGTAGATTTAGTTGAGTAGGCTTATTAACTTGTAGTTGTTGGGATCTCTTGGGTTTTCTTTTTTAAATTAAAGCATTATGTTCCATTCTTCTGTGACTTGACTTTGTTTGAAGCGTAAAGTGAATAGGGTTGCTAGGTTTCTAGTAATGACTTTATCGGCTTTTTTGAGTGGGTTGATGATGATGTTATCTGGTTAAGGTGCCTTTCCTTTATATTCTGTTTGTTTGATGGCTTGCTTCACATCCCACGGAGTAACCTATGGGAAATTTTCCGACTGGCGGGTCGTAAATTGTATATTTTTTGTGTCACTTGTTTGGATGAATAATTGTTTTTGTAGACTTCCTGGACACGTTCGACAATCAAGTCAATGTAGGAAGCAACTACAGAATGGTAAGATGTACAATTCCAATAAACACCAACGAAAAACGTACGAAAATGCCCACTCCTGAGTGCAAGCGAGAAGAACTCACCTGATCTTTCGAGCTCAGACTGAAAAACAGATATGAACTTTTCATTGCAACAGAAGAGAGCGACAACGACATCAACGAATTTAACGGTGAAATTGCAACCTCTCTAATAGAAGTTGCCAGTATGTTTAAACCAAAGCGCAAACAAACCATCAGTAAAATCTCAGAAGAGACCAGGATTATCATAGAAGAAACACAGGAATCTCAAACCACCGACAACAAGACAAAAACGATTGAAGCAACTAAACTGAATAGAACCATAAAAAAGAAACGGGGAAATATAAAAGGAAATACACGACAGCAGTCAAAGCAATTCTTGAAAATTGTAACGGCTTCAAAGTTTTCTTCCGAAGTCTTAGAGTTAAACAATATTTCAGAATTCAATTCACTAATCACACTTTTCACAAATAATCTGTTCTTCAACAAATGCATACTTTTCAAGTAACTTCATTCATAGCTTTTGCTCAGTTTATTGGGAATGTACTTTGAATCATCGAATGTGTCCAAAGTGCTTTGCAATGTTTCACGCTGGTAATTTGTGTTGAACAATGTTCTGTGATAGAGTAGACTAGTTGAGATTGTTAGCAATCGAATCTTGACTGTACTTGCGAATAATCTCTGTCATATGATGTGGGATAGCCAACACGAAGTAGCCAAGTTACAGAACCATTTGTGCCATTCAAGTTACGTCGGATATTTAGATGTGTTGGTCCAACATATTTCAAGCGAAAAAGGAGCCCTAATAAACTGTATTTCAGAATGCAATTCACTAATTACATTTTTTCACAAATAATCCGTTTTCAAACAAATGCATAATCCACAACAACGTCGAATACAAACCACCTTGATGTAAGTGAAATGAACTACCTTTCATCATCATCATTATCATCATCCGTCTTTTGAAGTCGTCATTGGACATAGACTTCCTCAGGATCTGTCTCATTTATCTAACGTGGGCGTTGAGCCAGAACTTTCTGAATTGCTCTAGCTCGTCTCTCCATCTAATACTCAGCCGACCTCAGTTGCTCATGTGGTCTCTGGGGATCCATGTTGTGAGTCGTGATGTCCGTCGGTTTCTTTTATTCTCGCAATATGATCAGCCCATTACCATTTCAGTTTTCTAATGGATTCTATGTTGAGCATGATTCTCTCATTCCCATGTAGCATGCTTCTCAGTTTACGGGTTTGTTTCTTGGTTAGGTTCCATGTTTCAGCTCCATAAGTGACTATTAGGAGGATGCGTTGGTTGTATAATCTCCTCTTTAGGATCATTGGGATCGTCTCGTTTTTTAAGGTTGAGCTTGCCTTGCGAAGGCTTGCCATGCTAGGGTGATTCTCCACTTAATTTCTTTTTCTTATGTAGGTTTCATACAGATTCGTTGTCCTAGGTAAATGTAGTGGTCTACTTTCCCCTGTCCTGTATCTTGGATTTTGACAGTTATGTCCTTGTTGTTGATGTGATTGTTGCACATGATTTTTGTTTTACTGTAGTCCATGTATGGGCTGACTGTTTTTCTTTTTTCGTTTAGTTCATTTAGCATTGGTTGGAGGTCGTATAGGTTCTCTGCAAAAAAGACGATGTCGTCTTCAAACCTGAGGTTGCTTAGATATTTACCGTCTATTTTGATTCATCTATTCTCCCAGTCCAGGTTACGGAAGATCATATCGAGGCAAGCTGGGAAAAAATTTGGATTAGCTGGTATTGTCTTGTCTTCCTCATTCTGTTCGAGATTCTACTGATGGTCTGTGTGTTTCTTGGTTTGAAAATATTGGCAGTTTCTAAGAGAGAGGTTGTTATTTTGCTGTCGAGTTCGTGGATATTGGTATCATTTTTCTTGGTGAGGATTTTTAGATCTGTCTTTCAATTCTAGCTTGAAAGGTTGGGTGAGTTCATTTGGTACTTTCAATGGTTGCAGTTTGGTGCGGAACATTTTTCTTCTTTATTGGTGTTTACTTGCATCTTACACCTTACCATTCGAACTACTGCTAATCGTTATTAAAGGTCGGCTTTTATCCAAGGAAGTTGGCGCTGTGAACATGGTGGGACTGGAAGGGGGCCCTCCCATGAGATCTTGCAAGAGAAACAAACAATTGATTCGAATAAGTACTTCTCCCAATTAGACTATATGCGAGCATTAACCGAGACAAAGCATGCAGAATTAGTTGATGAAAAGGGCTTATTATTTCATTAAGACAAGACTAGACTTCTCTCAGGTGTGTTCAACCGTGCTCAACCGTTTTTACATCTTTGAATTACCATTTATCATGGATTTAACTTAATAAAAAAATGTCTATTCTAAAGACTCTAGTAGAAAAAGGGTACATGAACAGGTTCTTTGCAGTTAAAAAAAATAAAAAGTACATAGAAGATAAAATAAGAATTTCCCTGAAATATGTCTGAAAATAATGTAACAAAACAGTGAATACGTTATTAACTAACATTAATGTCAGTGATTAATAGCATTTCTCATATTATAAGCCAAACAAATCCATAAGCATACCTAATAGTTTTAAGGGACTGAGGAAACTTCATGTCAGAGTAAGTAATTATTATCATTGTAATATTCACCTACTTTTGA
>OY735198.1:41973276-41980776 GCA_963457665.1 Thysanoteuthis rhombus | reverse complement strand
AATGCTGATGTAGATACTCTACGTCAGTTGAACAAAAGTTCAAATTTCAAGTATTCAGGGTTCTGCCCTGGGGAAATCAATTATTTCAGTGATTTTCTTCCTTTTTATTTATTTTCAGAAAAATTCCAGTGATTTTGAAAAAAATATTTTGGTCAGTTTCACAATAGACAGAAAGTAAGTTTCCTTTTTAGCATTACAGTTACATCGTAAAAAGCACGTCCCTAACCACATTTTTGCTTTAACTGACGTTTATGCAAAGGTTAGTTAGAAGCGGAAAAAGTTCATGACACAGAAATCCACCAGAATTAAGATGAGATTAACTAGTTGTCAAAACTGGATAATAAAGGTTTACAGCAAGGTTCTTCAAAGTTTTCACTCGAAACCGATGTGACAAATGTTCTCGTGGTCCTTCACTCAGTTATAAAAAACGATTGACACTAATACAATGTGTCTTTAATCGTAATCTTTCTATTAGTGAACACAAAAACTAATTATCCCACTCGAAAAAAATTGCAATATATTATCACTGATTATTACGAACAGAAAATACTGAAATGCTGCATAAACGAGATTTGTATTCATGAAATAATCGAATGTATGGAGTCATTTCACGATTAGCACCGATAGGAGTAAATATCTGAAAAGAGATTCTAAGAAACACAGTTCATTTGAAATTTTCAGGAAAAAACAAATAAATTCTACGTTGAAAAATACCGGTTAATAATATTTCATCTGCTAAAAAAAAAAGGATGGTGCTTGTGTTAATGGTTGCCTCTAGTGTTGCCAAGATAAGTTTATTTTTCTCACCCTGCCCCATTTTTTATCTATGTCAGGCATACTTATAGTCAACTAAAATTATATGTTAGGATATATATATATATATATATGGAGAGAGAGAGGGGGAAAGAAAGAGAGATAGAAAGAAATTATAAGGCTACACAAAAAGCAAAAATATTCTAGTCTGTAAAGAGCGACTAACAGGGAAAAGCTGTTTTGTACGTAAGGCGGTCGGTATAAAAATAAAATTTCATACCCACTTTCATTTAGTGGAACAAATTGCAAACAAGTAAAAAGAGAAAAGGGAATTGATGAAAGGAAAAAACAAAATTTGGATTGAACACTATTATCTGCTGATGATAATGTCTAATCCAAATTTTGTGTTTCGTTCTTCTAATTTCTAAAATTGGGATCACCTTCTCTACAAAGGCTTCAAGTATCTGTTGTTTTTAACAGAATAAAATATCATTTACATTTATATGCATCCGTAACACACAGCATATACATAATTATGTGTACGTAAGTGCAAGTTATCAGGAAATGGATATGTGATCCGATAGAATGATGATAAATTTCGTTATACTATATCAAAGCTCTATTTGAAATGATTTCCATTATAGCACGGTGAATACATTTTTTGGCCTTGACAACGTGAATAAAATTTACCATAATAATAATAATGATAATAATAATAATATATATATATATATATATATATATATATATATATATATATATATATATATATATGCTGAATTGAACTATGGAAAATAGACCAATGCAGTAATAATACTTCGGGGGAATCGACTTGTTATTACATCAGCGGTAAAAATCAAGTTTCATCGAAGGTTCAACCCGTCTTTTGGGCTCCTAGATCGATGCAAAATCTGACAAACATCATTATGCTCTTAGACAGTGTAAGATGTACATTAAATCCTATGCAAATTGGACTGAATTTCTAAATATACTTTCCTACCATCGCGCAGTCAATTCAATCACCAGTGTACTCTTATTGTTTTGGGGCCAGGCAGTCGCCGATTGATTTCGAAGATTTTGAAGTGAAAGATTTATCTTTTCTTCACTAATCAGTTTCAATGTATAGGAAGGGGGTGAACACAAAATGGTGGACCGGTGATGGCTATGAGAACGAAAACGAGGCAGGTGGTTCGATCAGCAAGTCAACGCATAAACAATTTTTTCATTGGAGTTATTGTTTTTTGTCTGTATTTTTTCAATTCCCTTCTGGCTATAACTGCAGGCAAAGAGACAGCAAGGAAGAAAGCATCTGAGAGATGTTCAAAAAAATGTACAATCGAACAGATAAATGAAGGGGAAGGTGGAAAATCAAGATTGAATCCATGCATTCATTTTTTTTCAAACACCTCTCTCAGATTTCCTGGACTAAATTTAACAAGGACCTTATCTTCTAGATTAAAAATCCACTTTTGCTTCTGTAATCCCATTTAACACTGTCAGTATCGACTGTCAGTGATTCAACGTCGGTCGTTGGACATAGAACTTCCCCAGGATCCTCCACACTTTTCTATCATGGGTGTCGCGGAGCCAGTACTTTCTGAATTTGACTTACTCGTATCTCCATCTAATATTCTGCCAGCCTCGGTTGTGCATGTGATCTCGTGGGATCCATGTCGTGAGTCTCAATGTTCATCGGTTGTCTGCCATTCTTGCAACATGGCCAGCCCACTGCCATTTGAGATTTTTGATAGATTCTATGATCTCCTGACTGGTCTTTTCCCGGATGTACTGTGCTGTCTTGTAGTCTCTACATGTGAGGTCGAGCATAATTCTTTCATGTGCACATTGCATGGTTCTCAATTTGCAGATCTGCCTCTTGATTAGGTTCCATGTTTCAGCTCTATCAGTGACTATTGGGAAGATGCATTGATTATACACCCTTCTTTTTAGGATTAATGGGATCTTCTTATTTTCGCAGGTAGAGCTTGCTCTGCCAAAAGCCTTTTTAATCTTGAGACATGACATCCAGTTTTTTCACTTCAAAATATTCATTTTAATTTTCATCTAACTTTCATCATTTTTTTTTCATTATAGAATTGCTTCCAGTTAACTCCCTTTGATTAAGACTCTTCAAATTCCGTTGCACCTAATTTCAAATTGACCATTTCGATTTATCTTATCATTTAGAAACGGATTTTCCGTTGTCAACATGTAAACCTACAAGTCGGCCCTTTCCCTTGCTTTGAATCTTCCTTCTAACCTTTGCATGACTTCGCTGTACAGGTCTACAACAACCGAAAGTACGACGTAATAGTAGCCTATTATTTCATACGTGTATTTCCGATTCATAACGAGTGGGAGAGCAAATGTCATTATGGAAGGAAGAGATGCAGTGTTAAATTCGATGACATAATATCATCAGCAACTTGACTTTCAAGATCGTTCGAGTCACTGCTGTCCTTGATTTGATAATCGAAACAGATCGATCCAAGGATTATCTTGGTATAAACCGTCATAGATTAGTCAGTGCATATGATAGCTATTATATATGCAATGGCAAAGAGCACTACCATTGCGTACGTAGAGGTAGTCATGGATCCGTTTTAATCTTTAATCTTCCGAAATATATTCATATTTGTGAATCTTCAATGCGCTTGCACGTGTTAGTTACTCAGTCGGAATAAATTTAATAATGGAGATGATTTCATCTCGAAGTTCCTACCAAATACCTCGTTTCTTGTTTTTAATTAAATATTGATCACCTGCAGGCTTCCTGATGAAATTGCTTTCATTTATTGTATAAACTTGAAACTTAACTGAGTTAATGACCGAGGGTGCCTCGCTATAAGACTGGCTTGCAATCGAGTTTCATAGTCGAAAGCAAGCCAGTGAATTCGATCCACACTGAGTGTCGAGCACTTGTGATCGTATACCAGACTATACGAAGCCGAGGTAGATGAACACCTTCCCTCCGAACAAACTAGTCTTCCAAGCATTTAGTATTGTAGTAAGTTCGATTTGTATATATGTGTGTTTATATTTGTGCGTGCGTGCGTGCGTGTATAGAATATTTTGGAGAAAATGTGAGAAATTCAAACATATTCCTTCATAGGAAATATACCCGTATATATATATATATATATATATATATATATATATATATATATATATATATATATATATATATATATGTGTGTGTGTGTGTGTGTGTGTGTGTGTGTGTGTATACGTTATACCTGTGAATACATATATATACACACGCACACACACACACACACATATATATATATATATATAAATATATATATATATATATATATATATATATTACCAGTGATAAAGCTGATATAATTGAATTTCCAGCATTTTTTTTTTTTTTATTGCAAAAGAAGCTATACACTAACACACACACACACACACACACACACACTTATATAGAAAAGGAGAGAAAAACAGAGAGAGGGTGGGGAAAAGATACAAAGATAGAGAAAGAGAGGGTGACAGACAGAGAGGGAGAGATTGGAAAATATGATCAGATGTGGTGAGTTTGTGTAAAAAAGACAAACGTTTGTGAAAACGCTATCCCAGTGCAGGTACGCTGCACAAACTGGAGAAATAATGATGAGCAGAATTTTGCTGGGCTCGGCTATTTGAGTGAAAAAATATAATGACCAAGCCCACCAGTGCAATTTCACAACAGGGAAGAACGGAATGAAATATGCTGAATCAATAAGGCTGATATATATATATATATATATATATATATATATATATATATATATATATATATATATATATATATATATATATATGCCTGGGTGTATGCACATGTGTGCATCTGTCTGATCGTGAGTGTAATTGAATATCTGTACACTTGCTGGATATATATATATATATATATATATATATATATATATATATATATATATATATATATATATATATCGGTGCTCAAAGGCACTAATTATGATATTGGACGTAGGATAATAGGGATAGACGCATACATGCAAATGAGTGCACATGCACATATAAACCTACGCACACACGCACACACACACACATACACGTATGTAAATGCATTAATTTTCCTTCGGAAATATATGTTGTATCTGTTATTGAATTTTCCCCCTGTGAGCTATGACTAGTGAACGGAGACCATATCATTTCCGTAATATCATATATAGCTAGATACTGGACAAAGACCTCTCCAATCTCCCTCTTTGACCTCAATCGCTCTTATATTCGCCATGTCTGAGCGATAAAACTTTCAATTTCAACCATGTAACTTGTATCTGGTCTTTCCCTACCACGTTTACTGTCTTACAGGCATGATTCAGCTAATATTCTGTCCCATTTATTATCATTCTTTCTTGCCAAATGCCCATCCCATCTCTATTGTCACCTAATCAGTTGTATAATTTATTTCTACCTGGTCCACCCACCTATACATCATGATCTTTCTTCATCTTCATGAGTTATTCCCTGCATTGCTCTTCCTATGACTCTGGCTGAGATTCCAAGGTGGTTTTTAATTCGTTTAGTTCTTTACAGCTTTCTGCATCCATGAGTGATAGATGGTTTTATGCATTTATTGTATGCTATCCCCTTTAGGGATATTGGCAAGATGCTTTTCAATTTGTCTCTATCAATACCAGATGCTCTCCAGTCAATCGTGATACATCGTTTTGTTTTCCTTTCATAATCTTCCTCTAACTTCATATTTCCTAAACTTGGAGAGGGGAGAGACAGGGAGAGGAAAGGGAAAGAGAGAGAGAGAGGAGAACGCTATGTGCGTTATGGGTAAAGCAGAGACGAACTCGCAATTCAATTCTGAGCAGACATTGAGGAATATTCCATTCAAAACCCACCCTTTTAGAATCATCTTACGAGCAGAAAAAATCTTCGTTGCACAAGATTCCGGTTAAAGGAGGATTCCAATATCTACGTCTAACATTTTATCGATCGTCAATGTGAATATTAGGTGGGCGTATTGGTGGCCATTACGATTTTTGGTGCTATTGGTTGAGGTTTGTATGGTATAAGGTCCATCTTTCCAGGTACCAACTGCAATACAGGAAGGCTATCACGAATATAAGTAAATATACATTTATATATATACATATTAAAAAGGAATGGATATAAGATCCAACAGAATGATTATAAATTGCATTGTATTACATTGAAACTCCATTGAAATAATCATCCGTTTTTACTCGATGAATGTATCATTTGACCTAGACAACGTAAATAGAATAATTTTTTTTTTCAAATGAGGGTTGTAAAAAGAATTGAACCTGCGACCGATAAGGTAGCCCCTTCAAAGTAGCATTGCTCTTACTATTGACCTAAATAGCCATCGGCAGCGCAAAGGTGTAAGAAACTGTTTTAACTCCAAATACTCATTTTGTTTATCCTTGGTCTATATATGTTCTATTTGTTTCTTTCAGCGCAGATAATTTATATTATTAAGAAACTATAGACTGTGAATAAACGAAGTTAGAATTTGGATTTAAACAGTTACTTGGGCCTTTGCATCACCAATGGATGTTTAGCTCATTGGTAATAGCAACGCTATGTTGAAGCTGCTACCATAATGCTCGCTGATTTGATTATTGATTCTATTTATGTTTGGCCAAATGATACTTTCAATGTGTTATAACAGGAGATCACTTCAAATAGTTTCAATATAATATAATACAACTTATAATCATATGTGTGTAGGTGCGTGTCTTATATTAAGGGAAACTGAAATGAAAAATACTTCTTGAAAGACTAAAAGACGGTAAAAGAGAGAGTTGTATACTGTGAGAAAATCAAAGTTAGTCAGAAAAGAACGGAGAAAGAAATGGCAAAACAAAAAGAAATTACAGTTATTGAAAGAAACAACGAATCAGATAGATAGAAGAGCAGATGTAGAACATATATATATATATATATATATATATATATATATACATATAAATATATACATATATACACATATATATATGTATATATGTACATAGATGTATATATATATATATATATATATATATATATATATATATATATATATATATATATATATATATATATATACATATATATATATATATAAGTGTGTGTGTGTATAAATGTAAATCCCAGATGACTATATTCTTGATAGTTGTATACATATATATATACATACACAAACATGAGTAAAGATATGTATTTGATAAAATAGAATACTATATTGGAGTTATTTATTGTTTGAAATTTGAGCGAATGAAACCCACCATTCTTTCAGTAGAATTAAAATTTCCATTTGTTATTCAAAGTCGCCTTAAAAAGGGATATGTTAATAAATTCTTTCTCCTTATGTATTTCTGCATATAAATGACCCCTCTTATCTAATGCATATGCATGTGGGCCTCTCTGTGTGTACGTGTGCGAACATACATCCAGAGAGAGAAAGAGAAAGACACAAAGACGGAGACAAAGAGTCGGGTAGAAGGACTTGGACAGACGGACAGGCAGGGAGATGAATAGATAGATAATAGGAATGTTGATGTATTTATTCTGAAAAACATAATTTCCTCAATATATAATTACTGATATCGTAATGGATTCTCATAACACGTGTTCATTATTGTGTTCATGCATTGGGAACTAAATATTAATTGGAAGTAAGATATATACATTATAGTGATAAGAAAAAATGTATGTATATATTACTACAATTATTAATATACAGATATATATTCTCATTCAGTGTACATTTGTGTG
>OY735198.1:41883276-41968276 GCA_963457665.1 Thysanoteuthis rhombus | reverse complement strand
GAGATGTAATAATCGAAGCAGCGGTCTGTGGATGACACTATATATATATATATATATATATATGTATATCGTTAAGTATATGACTCACGTGGAAATTAACAAAACAAAATGAGAACCAATCGTGTAGGGAGCTGTGGAAAGAGCAATTTAGGAATAATTCTTAGAGATTTGGAAAGGATCAGAGGGAAGACTAAAGTGAAGGATATCATACGGATAGTTAAGGAACAAAAATGGAGATGGGAGCCCAACGCAGTAAGAAAAGACAATACAGAAGACTGGATAGAAAGATATGGCTGAGATTAGCGCATGGAAGTAAATGAGAAAGGTCTTAGTCTAGCAGTCAACCCATAATGGCTAATGATGATGATGGTGGTATTATATATACATACACACAGAGGCATTTATAAAAAATATATGATAATTGAATATTTGAATCATCTACAGTCAGCCTATTTCGTTGCATAACAACTTTTCAATGTGACTATAGACTATCCATTATCCCATCCAGTACCACGAGGTAGGAGAGAAACCTTCTCTCAGATCCAGAGGCTGGCATTATACGCAGAACTGGACGGGCAGTAAGGCTGAATTTAAGCAATACATTTTCTTACGCACAATTTCCCATCCACCAATGCTCTATTCCAAATTTAGAAGAGCATTGCTATATAGCTTATAATGAACGAGTTTACCTATATATATATATAGTGAAATGAATGACTGAACAATTGCGTTAAAAGAATGAAAAAATAATTCTTAACGAGAAAATCCATAAGGTTCATAATTCAGTTCGGAAAAGGCATCGAAGAGCAATGCCGAAATATAAACAAAAAATGAATATAGTGCGTTTGCCGTGAAGAAAAACAAATAAATATATACTTATCATTACTATGTATATATATGTAACAAAATTACTTCCAAGGAATATGTATACGCAGAGGAATTAGTGCATAAAGATTCCGTTGATAATGTTAAAAGCACACTCAGCTTAGTATCAGAGAGATAGTTCAGGATTCCAAATATAATCCCGAACATTCTTCCTTGTAATAATAAGTCCAGTGAGCTTTCATCAAACTTCATCGAAACTTTATGTATTGATTCCGCTGCGTGCACCATCATAACTCTTTCTCCCTCCAAGGAATTGCTTTTAGCTCGATGATCTCGCAGGGGAACCTTCGAGCAGGCTTTGACAAGAATATCCAATTCCGTGGAGCCCTGAATTATTGCCATGAAAGATATTACGGAGGATATTTGAGAAGACTGATTGGTGGATGAATACTGTCTAGATTTGAGGTTCGTGGACCAGTGACGTATGTCACTAAAGTTATGACAGTCTTGTGCTTGATAAAACCACTAGACGTTACACGCACTCTCTTCCTCTCACTCTCTCACTCTCTCACTCTCTCTTTCACCCCTCTCTCTCTCTCTCTCTCTCAGATATCAGGCTCGTGTACCAATGAATGTTCCCTGATTTTTCAAAAGACAGATAACGGTGATGTGCTCAGGAAAAAATCCTGACGTTAAACACAAGCATACACATACGCACGTACTCTCTCTCTCTCTCTCTTTCTTTCTCTCTCTCTCTCTCTCTCTCTCTCTCTCTGAAAGTCACGAAATCCAAATGAAGTTTATTTCAAAGGCTTAAATGTGCTGAACGTACTCGTCGTATTGTACGCGTATAAATCGTGGCTTTTTCTTTCATCCTCCCCCCTCTCTCTCTTTCTCTCTCTCTCTCTCTCCACATATTATATATATGTCAACATGAAAGTCACGAAGTTCAAGTGAAGTAAACCCATCTTTGTTAGAAAGGCATTAATGTTATGAACGTACTCGACGTATTGTACGGGTATGAAACGTGTGTTGCCAATCAACCTTTCCCTTTCTTCCTCTCTCTCTATCTCTCTCTCAATCTCTCCCCCCCTCTCTCTCTCTATATATATATATATATATATGTATATATATATATATATATATATATGCCAACGTGAAACTCACGAAGTTCAAGTGAACTAAATTCATTTTCGTTTCAAAGAGTTGATTGCACGGAACGTACCCGTATTGTACCGTCGTATTGTACGGGTTTGAATCATGTCTTGCCTATCAACATTTTCTCTTTCTCTCTTTATCTCTCCTCTCTCTCTCTCTCTCTCTCTCTCTCTCTCTCTCTCTCTCTCTCTCTCTTTCAAGTGTTTTAATGATAATTTAAGTAGCCTACATGGGGCGTTGGAGTTTTGATCAATAGAGGATTTTAGGACCAAACTATAGTGAGTTCGATCCTTGATCGGCACAGATTTTTAAAACTCATCTCCAATGGGTTTGTCCCTCAATCGGTAGAAAGCATCAAAATGAAACTGTCATGTGATTGATTTTCATTTGGTGGAAATTTCCATAACTATCATATAATGACTTTGGTCTTTAATCAGTATACATTATTTTTTTAACCTCCAATCAGAATACATTTTCAAAAATACACTGCTTCCTGTTCGATCCTTATTTAGTCAAGGTTTTCGAAAATACATACATTATTCGAAGTTTAACCCTTAGTAAGTAATGATTTTCAAAAAGTTCCATCATGAAACAATAACATTTTTCAAATGAACACGGTTGCGAGTTCGATTTTCAGTGTGTACAAATATTCATTTGTCATCAGTGCAATCTTTAATTAGTGAAGATTTTTTAATACACTGTGGGGCGTTTCATCCTCCATCAGTAGAGTTTTGAAAATACACTGTCGAGTGTTGGATCTTAAAACAATACAGAATCTCAAAAATATCCTACTATGAGTTCGATCCGAAAACAATTGAGATTTTTTCTCAAGCTGTCAAGAGTTCAATCTTGAAATAGTATAGAACTTGAAAAATTCAGTGACAGGATTTCCATCCCTAATCAGTGAATATTTTCGAAGATACACGATTGCAATTTTGACCCTAAAACATAACTGTTTTCCCAAAAATATATGGTTGGGAATTCAATTCTTAATTAGTGGTGGTTTTCAAAAATACAATGTCCTGATTTGATCCATAATCGATCATAAATACCAAAATCAAAATGTAGTGACTTTGATCATCAGTAGACAAGGAATTTCAAAAACTCTCTATCGTATGTTAGATCATCAATAATTTGAAATCTTTAAAAAAACATAGTTTGACATCTAATCCATGCATTACCGTTGGCGTGATCATTGATCAAGGCAGTTTGTAAAATCAAACTGTGAAGAGTTCAATCCTAATTGGTTCTCATCCATTTTAGACGCGTGCCTGAGTAGTTAAGCCTCCTAAATACAAATCGGTATTGGAATTTTAGAACCGTATATACGCGTGTAAAAGTCGGGGATACATTAGAGCTGTTGCCTTTACAACACATCTGCAACTTCATGTTCAACATCCCCGCGATTTGAACACTGCAAGATTGTGAAAGGATGTTTTAAACACGTCAAACAAGCGTTATTTGAACATAAGAATCTTATGTTCGTTCAGTTTTGTCTGTGTGGGTTTTTTTTCCTCTTTGAAACTGTATGGTGACATTTACTCTAAAACTGTTTGATAATCTTTCATTTACCAAAGCCGACATGAAAAATGAATTATATTCTATGAATTTCTTAGATATAACATTGACATTATTATTCATTTTGGACAGGATGAAAGTTTGTTTGTTTTTCGTTTTTGTTATTTTGGGGGGGAGGGGGAAAGGGGAGTTTAAAAAGCAACAAGATAAGAAAGGAAAGAGTAGTCAAACATCATAAATGATAAGATCATCTAAGGAATCCAAATAACTTAAGACTATTACGTCTACTACTACGTGTGAATAAACAATATTGCGCAAAGTAAAACCGAGTTAGCAATAATCTAGCTACATGACTTAATTTGTATGACGTTTGTATATCTACAATCATACAGAATAATCCTTATCAGTGAATGCAGCTTTCGTAGACTTGGGTAGATAGAAGCAAGGGATAACACTTTATTGATAGATCGGTTGATATTGATGATATTCAGAAAGTCTAAAATGAAGCCTCGTTTCAATATGAATGTCGAAAAACCTTACTATAAGACTGTATACACTAGTGCATCGATCTGGTGTGAATGTTTATCCCGAAATTCTCTGATATTCATCCAGCATCACATTGGTATATCAATAAATTCATTGCCTAATAAAGATAAAGCATTTTGTACAGAGTTTTTTCATAACAATATCTTTTCTTGTCAATGGGTTTTTGACAGGGAAAAGCATTTGTGAATAAGGAGGTTGAAGAATTTCTTTGGTACACTATACTCAGATAACTCACTCTACCGACTGTGCTGTGTTAACGAATGATAAGGAACAAGCAATGACCTGGGGATTCTTTTGGCATAGCTTGAGAGATAATAGTGCATGCAAAGATCATAGGAGGTCACGGGGTCAGAGCAGAGGCCAAGGGGAGATAATCTCAAGAACAGAGATATGCAAGCATCAGACGTGGCGTGAATGAGCTAGGACGCGCTTCTTTCCGAAAGCAAGATTAGACAACATTCCAGAACTAAGCAGACACCTGAGGAAGGCTGGTCGGTGTGCGACTGAAACATTGTAATTTCATTCCCTCTTTTAGTATTTGTTTTAGACTAATTTTGGTTTCAGCAACGTTATGCATAGTGTATTACAGGGCATATATATCCCAGCAATAATAAAAACGTCGGGATATACATATATGTCCATGGAGTCTTGAAAGGGTAAAAATACCTAGCTTTTACTAATAAATACGCAATTGCGTCAGATGACACTCACAAGCCCTCAAATAAACCTTACCAAATTCTCCTTCTGTAGCAAACAATCAAAACTGAGTGATTTTCTGTCAACTTCGTCACTTAAATGCGCCTTGACAATGGTCCCTCACTTTGTTCTGACCAATCCTAGCAATACTTAACTCCGATAACAAGGTTGACACCACCGTGATGAGCGAAACAGGAACTAAAATCTTGCGTGACAGAGCATCATTTAAGGAGAACATTTGTCTCTTTAGCTCCAACAAAGAATAGAACATTGGAATAATGACTGTGAGCAGGACAAAACGAACGCGAATGAATAGAATATCAAAGATAAAAGGAACACATGGAACATGTTAGACAGAATAAAGGAATAACAAAAAAAGAATGGTCGAGTTAAGAGGTTGACACCGGATTCTTTTTTTGTTTGTGTGGATGCAGAATAAAGGTTTTCTCCGTGAATGCTGGACTTTGTAGTTAATTTGAAAACAGATCGATTTTTTCGATTGGTGTTCGGTGGTTTGACATCAATGGGGACAGGGCCGATGGAGGAAGGCTTGTTTAAAAATACTTCATTGGAAAGGGTTAGATTTATCGAACGGGAAATAAAGAGAAAATTACGGACCAGACAAAGCTTAGGAATTAATGGACCAAGGAAAGAAAAGGAAATAAAAGAAAGAAATAAAGAAAGAACAACTACAAAAGATAATACCAAGGATGAGGGAAAACAGCAATGGGGAAAGAGAATTGAAATGCAAAAAAAGGAAGAAAATAGGTGAGGGAAGAAGGGGAGAGAAAATAAAGCAAGGGAAAGAGAGATAGAAATAAAGAAAGTGTGGTGGCAAGAATGAAAGTTAGAGTTAGATTTTCGCACCGTAGTTTTCGTTTTTCTGTCAAAGACGAGAAAACACAGGAAAAAACGATGGCTCGAATTATTTGATCGTCCTTTGAAATAACCGAGGAAATGTTGAAAAAAAATCAATGATTAAATGATTTCAAAGCCAGTCGTGTGCTTTTCACTTCATCTAAAAAGAGAAAAGATCTTTCACCACCAAAAATGTTGCAATGGAGGGGAAGCTGTGACTGGAACTGGTATAATACACCGATAACTCTTCGATAGAGAAGATTTCAGGAAAAGACATGTGTACGACTGGTATTCGATCTTCGAGAAATCTAAATGTCAAAGGTCTTTAGAAACTCCAACACAAAATCAATGAAAATCGTCGTCGGATGGAATATCTGAGGTGACTGGTTTGTCTTTGAGTTCATATCAGCAAAACCTGAAATTGAAAAGAGATTCCACAAAATTTCTGGCTCATTTACTTACCAGCGATAAAAAAGATGTATGGATGTGAACTACCATTTGCGGGAAATTCTAAAGGACCAACAGTTTCTTTCAAAATTTACGATCGGAGATGAGTCGATGATTGCGATTATTTGGGGACACTGCTTGCCTAGGATTAAAAATTGGCTAATGAGTTTACGTTCCAGCTGAATAAATATATCTACATTTTCTTTCCTTGGGGGGGAGTGGAGCTTGCTTATCATTCCACGAACTATTTGAACCAATATCATTATCTTTGTTGTTTGGATCACTGTATTATGAATGGCACGTCCTCTGTCCTACCCAAATTCAAGATTAAACTTATATCATTATTTGATAATCAATTCGAAGTAATATCTTTTACTATGCTGTCATGGTCACTCAGTTGCGGACGGATTGTTCCCCACCCTACAAGTTCCGAGATTAGTTATTGTGATTATTGTATGGGGTTTCGTTTGTCTATGACTAATTTAGACTTAACAATTCTTGATATTTATGTATGTATGTATGTATGCATGTATGATAGTTAGGTAGATACATAGATAGATGAGATTTGTCCGAAAAAAAACGAACTTTGAAAAACAGTGCAGTAATGAGAAGTCCTGGCATGTTCGCTACGATATTGATATGACTTTAGAATTTTATAAAAAAGAAATCACTCCACGTTAGTTAGTACAAGAGCTATACGTGTTTGAATGCGCGTGGTGAATTTGGCGCTTTTTTTTTTAACTTAATGGGCATCGATCAGATTGAGAAACTGCATTTTGTGATCGATTGGAATCGTCACCTGATTGCACATGAGATTTAATAGATTTCTACCTCTTTGAAAACTTCACGGCGATCCGGTGACGATTTCCACAGAATGTGGTTTCTTCAAATGATCAACGTCTGTTAACTTGGAAACAAAAAACGCCAATCGTACTACAACCATGTTCATTCAAGAACATTTAGCTCAAATACTAACCAAGTTTGCGTGATATAATTATTTTTTTATTCGAAAAGCTAAATTCATCGCCACACATCAGCACTGCAGTGAGAATGATAAAACATTTCATCGGTGCGTAGTTCCAAAAGTTCTCTTTCTTTTTGGACAGCGCTCATACATGTTTAATGCACTGCTTCTGGTTTCGGGAATCGAGGGCACTTCAAGACATATAGCTTCGTGTTAGATAATGTATAGATTTATTGATCGACTTTATCGATCTGATAATTGGTCTTGGTAAACAGGTGAGTAAATAGGTAAGTAATCGAGAAAATAAGTTTGATTATAAGTAAGTCACAATGTTAGGAGGGTGAATCGAAATAAAGGAAGGAGGCTGATATGCGAGCCGATCAATTAATTGATCCGTGGATCGATATTGGTTGGTATCCGTGCCTGACTTGATAAGACAGTCGCGTTCAGGAGTGAATGCTTGAACTAGAGCTTGTCGGTGAAAATTGAATAACAATAATTGTCTTTCCCCTCTTTCGAGAAACGGGTTGGTATCTTTCGTTTAAGAATTCGCCTTAGAACGGAAGGAAATATGCAAGTACAGGTTTCCCTCGCTATTTGAAAATCGACCGTTCGGAGGAAAAAAATGTTTGTAAGCGAAAAACGGGATAGCATTTAGATACAGAATGGTTTTTCTAACTGCAAAATTACCTTCACTTTCATAGTTACAAATTTTTTTAATCTCATTCATTTACAATAGGTCGGGAATACGATAAAATATCTTTAAATGGCGTTTAATTTTCATTTTAAAAAATCCAGTTAGAACTAAAAAATCACCCAGAGATCTCTACCTCTGCCAATCCAATTGGTCCAAAAACTAGATGAATCTCTGTTCACAAATATCTATGATGCAAGGGGGGTAAATATGAAATATACTTGCATCCATCCAAATGTTCAATCAGTTCTGCCTGGGCCCAGGGCCTACTGAGTCATTGTCATTGAAATTCATTTAGAACTTTCGGAGATATTGTATGAACAAATATGAGTGAATGAGGAAAAATATTGAAAAAAAGTATCACTCAATAAGAGAAATCTCAGAATCTGCTTCTTAATTCAACCAATTATCTCTTACCCAATGGATTACTCTTGCAGAATCTTTCATTAAAATTCCTTGGATACCCTCGAAGATATCATGCGATGTATAAGAGTAGTTTCAATGCCGAAGAGGGGCATTTTCTGGATCTACCAAAACATTTAATCATTTCCTTTGGAGCCATTACCAATCTTTCTTTCATTGATATTCATTGGGAAGGTTTGGAGATGTCATGTGGACAAATAAAAAGACGAATAAACCTGAGTAAATACGTAAAAAATTAGGAAGCATTCAGAGAGCACACACCTTCTGCTAACCTCGTTGTCACTTGGAACTGAACGAAAGTTTTAATTAACTGTTCGGAATCATTACTTTCATAAGTACAAAATGAATAACGTTTAGTCCGGCCAAAGTCCAAATACGGAGGAACGGAGTCAATGGATAGAGCTGTGCTATCCATTGTCATGTGGATGGCCTGATTGCTCTCAAAATCAGTAATCAGAATTCTGGCTTTCAATTGTTGTTGAATGCGAAACAACAGTTCAACTCTCTCATCCAACAAGCAGTTTCTTACCCTCTACTTATTTCACTGTACATTTGCATATATTTTTCAACCTGTCTCTCTGCCTCAGTCTATTCAGATCGATCTATTTATCTTAATCTGGTTGTATCTGACCAACTCAATCTGTTCATATCTAGTCATCTATCTTCTATCTATCAATCTGTCCGTTTTTCTCTGCCTGTCCCAGTATCGGTGGTCAATGTACAACTTGCTCTGCCACTAACTTGGCTAGACACCTGCCGATCTATGCAAATATTTCTGGCATTTTGTTTTTCGATACTTTTGTGACAATTCTATTGTACGCACTTATTTTACTTTTAATCATGCAATTGTATATTATGTCAGTCATGAGAATTTCTAATTCTCTTTTTTGTTTTAAATTAAACAAAGACGTATGGACATTTAAACGGAAAACGCGCGAACAGAATTCATCAAAGTTGCGCAAGTGAAAAATTGATTTTTGGTCGATTATTAACCATTAGTGACTAATTTTCTATTGTCAAGTTTCTATTTAGCACAGTCTTATCAATAGAATAACTATGAATAGACAATTGAAACAGAGAAGAGTAAAACAAAAAGCAACATATTGCTACATACATGCATTTATGTAGTGCGACGTAATTAACTATGTATTTGTGCGTGATACATACATACATACATACATACATACATATATATATATATATATATATATATATATATATATATATATATATATTATGACCATTGTACATGTTACGTGAGTAGGCACGCATATTATTCCTAATAGATTTAAAAGGTTCTTTGATAAAATAGTTCAAAGTTATGAGGTCCTCAAGAACGTGTCAGACATTAATAAGACATGGATAATGTTTATATTTCCTATCGAAATAGAATGTTGAATTTCATTATCAATTCAACCTCGACATATCTGATTGAATATTGACTGTCTACATCTAATTGAGGGAAATATGTCAAGAATTCCAGAGATTGAGCTGAGGCTGCATCAGAATGATTATTGCATTCCACCATCGTAACTGAAAACCAGTTGCACTTGATTACATCATGAGGTATTGCTGGAGCGTCGTCATTTTGTGCTGGTGATGTTTCACTTCTTCGATCATCACTCCAGATGTCTCATCTCTGATAATGGCTTTGATTCAGGGAACTTCTGCCATCTTTTTTTACCTTTTTTGAAAATGGGAAAATCGACCTGACCTCGTATTGACTTTAAGAGGTCATCTCAGATCTGTGTCACCTACCATATGTTCATCCTGGATTCATCTTGTCAATGTACACAAATTTGCAAATTTTTGAACTTTCAACTTTTAGAAGTCGACAGAGGTCCGTGCAACCTATCCTATGTTCATACTGTTATCAAGTTATCGTTGCACACGAATTCAAAGCAAATAAATTAGAAAAATGTCAACATCAACATTTTCGAAAATGAAAAAATTGGCCAGACTTCGAATTGACCGATAGGGGTCACCGGAGGTCAACACCAAGTATCTGATGTTAATCCAAGGGTTATCATTGTACAAAAATATGCAGCCTTTAGAGTGCTACCATCTGCATTGAAAAAACTACAATTGACCTGACTTCACCAAAACTTGCTTGCATCCTTCATCATCCCCACGCTGCTCTTTTTTCCTGTCAAATTAAACCATTCACCGTATGCCAAAAAAATGTTATTGCTTTCAATTTTTATTCTTCTTGTTATATGAATCTATTATCCCAGTCATTATGAAATCAATTATTAGTTCAAGAAATAATCAAAGCTTTAATTGATTTTAAACTTTAATGTGATGGCTGTCTCACTAAAATGTAAAACAATAAATTCAACAAAAATTGTTAGCTCTGTATTTTCGTAAAAATCAAATATTTATATATATATATATATATATATATATATATATATATATATATATATATATATATATATATATGTATATACGTGTGTGTGTGTGTGTGTGTGTATGTGTGTTTGGAGTGCCCGATTTGATAGATAGATATATAGATTATACTATGAGCTCAGTTTAATCCAGTCAAAGACTATATGGGAGTTTAATGGTTATGTTTCACCAATCGTTTAACCAGGATGTACCTACAACATAGAAATTCAGCTTTGCTAATCCTGACTCTACCTGGCCCCAAACTACTGCAAGTATCCCAACCACACAGCTGGCCATATATATGTATACTCATATTTATAGGTACACAGATGTCTTAGAATTTCGAAAAATAAATCTATAGATAAACCGATGACGAAAGACAACAATTCAATGATCGATCGGTTGGTTCGTAGAGAACGTGAGAGAATTTTACCTATACATATAGACGTATTCATGCTATAATATGGGAATAAATGCATGCTGGTATGTAAAAATACCTCAGGGAACTGAACACCCTTCTTTGCCCAGTTCCAGGTCTCCCGTGGGCAAGTTTTAGCACCTGGTAGACTTCCCCTAACGCTTCATTGGGTAACATCACAAACGCTCGAACGGGAGATAAGAGATCTGCTGATGTAGCTATCCAGGGATACAGGGGCGGAAGAAGATTTCTATCCCGCTGGGTCTGATTGAGTTGCACTGAAAATGTTCCCCACTATCGCAAAGTAGGTCCCTGGAGACTCTATATATATATATATATCTGATACTGCTTCAGTAATAATCAAATAGTGAATGCAGGATTGTATGGATTGTATCGATGGTGATGTCACGCTGACAGAAAACACAGCAGTAGACACACCAAGTACTCAAAAGCGTTGATGCTGGATGCGAGAAAAGGGTTTCAGCGTCGAGTTATAGTTGTCGGTTTCAAGTCGTAAACAAAAACACAGAATGCAAACTCATAGCCAAACATAGAAGGAATGTACTCACAAAGTACTGAGATCATATCAGTCAAAATTTTATCCTTGTAAAAATACATAGAATAGAAAAAGTATGGATCCTTGGTCTGGTGCAGGGTCAAGGGTTTTGACCTTTCGCTGAAGACTGAAAACACTGGACTAACTTGCTAACCATCCACAATATTCAAAGATTTGGAAGAATTGGAGTGATAACTGGGTTGCAAACTCACTGTACAAGTTTGTCAATGTCGAGGCCAAGTTTGGCTAAAAGCTACAAGTTTGGAGCAATCAGTCAGAAAACTGACTCGTTACATCACCAAATTGGTCAGCAACAAGTAACTTTTCAATGGCATGGCAGCTTGATATTTACTTAGCTTTACTCTAGTCTGGTGCAAAGACACAAGTGTTAGGCACCCTGTGGGTATGGAACTTTTACTACTTATGGTCTGCTAGACTACTTTGTTAACGATTTGTGAAACAAGCTTGCTAACATTTTCTTAAAATTCCAGCGGACTCATTTATGGAACGTAATGATGCAACCATTCTACAGCGGTTTTAGTAGCAAGTAATTTTTTGTGGAGTGGAGTTGCTAGCGCCCATGATTCACCCGGGCTTGAGACCAGCTATGGGCACTGCGTCGCAGAGTAACTTTTTCTTGGATGAACTGCCTTGGAAGGCAACATTTGTCCTGAAGTTTTTCAGGGTGTATGTATGCCTTGCTTTTGTTAGCTAACTAGATAGTTATGAATAGACTTTATTGTAACTTAACAGCAGAGTCAATTGAAAAATGATTAGAAAATCTAGATGCTATGTCAGAATAAGATCCTCCAAAAGTTTTTTTAAAAAACTACCATCCTTCCTCTTTCTCTTCCAATCCCTTATCTAAACTGCCTATTCACATCTCTTCTGATTAGATAGTTATGAACAGACTCCATTGTAACTCAACAGGAGAGTCAGATGAAAGAGTAACTAGATCCTACAGAATTAAGATGTTATGAATAAACCTGTCAAATCAAACACTTAAAAATCTTCAAATAGATAAATGAATAAATAAAAGGGAATGTTTTGATGTAATGAGTAATATTTTCAATTTATTTAAAGGACTGTAATAAATAATATTTTTTACGTATTTGAATTTATAGGTACAATTCATAGTTATAAAATGCCACTATTTATAGAGGCAAAATATCTATTCACTAAAGACAAATAAGCAATGAATTTTCATTGCAAAATTACTCTTCTTTACTCAATGTCAAACCAGAGTTCTCACAATCTAATGAATCATAACAAAAAACGAACAAAGACAAGACTGACTGCTGTCAAACTTTATTCCAGCTTCTATCTTATCTGAATATGACTACTGCAACTTTAATATTGTATATATAATGAATAAAAGTTTGTGAATGTATTCTATTTTGTATGAATGCACGTATCTATTCATTAGGACGAAGCATGCTTGTACAGTATATGTATGATGAATTTTTGATTGTGTCTATGACTTGTCAACTTCGCTCAGTCAGAAAAACAGCTCCTTGGCAATCACTTGGTTGTGATTTCTAATCACGGTAGGGTAATTTGAATTTAACGTATCAGTTTACACCATTAATTTTGATGAAGATAGTACTTGTGGTTCTCTTTCTTATATTTTGAAGTTTGACATTCGTTCCAGGGTCTTGAATGCTTTATTTAAAACCCGTTTCAAAATTATCTCTCGTGATTGGCTAGTTTTTGACAAACTGTTCAATGAGAGCGTAATGGTCGTAAACGTGACAAGAAGATTATTAGTAAGATAGTAACAACGGTATTCTGAATTGTAGCTGCTAATAAATAGCTCAGCTCATTCTTATTCAACTCATTAGCTGAAAGCAGCTAAATCAGAATATTAATAATTAGGGAGAAAGAATAATTCAAATACTAACAAAATAAAAACAATCACAACTAGAAAGCTCTCAGAAATCTCCAAGACAGTGCATACCTCTCCGAACAATATTCATTAGTTAAAAATTGAATGAAAATCAGTTCATATACAGCTAGGGTACAGGAGAGGTAACTGTAAGTTACAATTCATCAATTTCAGACTATATGAAAAGATACATATTGATCCATAGGAGACATTGCGAAGGCAAATATGATCGAATACGTAATTGAATGAAAGAAAATGAGAAAAATATATTCCAATCGGAATAAATCCCTGGCTCCGCCCCAAATTTTAAACGATTCCTCCTCAGTTCTTGGCTCACGCTTCCAAGAATGGCCATTGAAATTCATTCAGAGCTTTCTGAGATATTATGTGGAAAGACAGACAGACAGACGGATACGAGTAAATAAATATATCTCTTAGAAATTTTTAAGCTGCAGTAATAATTTCGGAAACTGCCTGCTGTGAATCACAATTCAATGAGAATCGAAACCAAGAAAAAAAAAAAGATATTTTGCATATTTGTTGACATTAGCTGAGTTCTGCTTTGTCTGGCTCAGGTCAACGGCAGTAAAGGATCGGATTCAAAATGCTCTACTAGCGAGCCAACACGATTTCATTCCCTGTTGAAACGTCCGGAACAAATTTTTTCAAATAACAATGTAAATATTAGACAGCATTTGTAACCAATATTAATCCACTTTCAGAACAAAAGTAGTGACTAAAAAAAAAAATGTCAGACTTACCTCCTTTGGATCTGAAAACACTTGCATCAGAGATATAACGAAAAATAATGTCCAAATTTCAATATATTGGGCTAGTACGCATTCTCTTACTGATATATATATATATATATATATATATATATATATATATATATGTGTGTGTGTGTGTGTGTGTGTATGAGAAAAATGCATACCTGCACAATATATTAATATAATTTTAAATGCATAAAATATATTGAACGAGAATATTTTAACATAAATTAGACGAAAAATATTATAACAGTAAACACAAAATAGCAATTTATAATGGCATTTCCCTACATATAAATGAATTTTGTAAAATGAAATTATTCAATTTTGCCACCGTATTCAAATTCTTATGTCAGATATATGACAAAATATTCCTGTTAAGTATTTTTGTAATTTTTTTACAATTATATCAACACATCGAGCAGGTATGCATTTTTATTTTTTAGTCCTGTTTTCTTTAATATTACTATGTACCCCTGACATCCTCAATTATAATTATTATTGTTTAAAAAATGGTATTGACAAATTGAATAGAACCACCAATCTTTAGATCACAAAACGAACAAAGTGACCAACTACACCACAAGACATTAGTAACAGAAAAAAAATTTCAATATAAATAATTTTTGCCTAGGATTCGAATTTTTTCTAACAGTAAAACCCTTTTCATATGTTTATCTGTGTTTTATTTTAGAAAAAAATTCCAGGTTCAAATTAAGTGTACATGGAAAATTTGGTATAATTCACTCATCACATGCATTGCATCGTATCAAATTTGAAGTGAAGATTCCCTCAGAAATGTTTATCTAGCTTTAATCAGGGCAATTTTCTTGGGTTGACGTAATTAAAAACATTACTCTCAACAATGGTCTCCATAAGATGATAACTTTCGTCGATTGTATAAAACAAGCCTATATATTTAAGACAGAGCGCTAAATGCATCTGCTATATATATGTATATATACATTCATATATATACATAATAAGATATATATGTAGTTTACTCGTTATATATATATATATATATATATGTATATATATATATATATATATATATCGTTAACTTGTGCGTACATAGTCACAGTTACAATGTTTATTCCTGATATATAAACAAAAATCTATTCAAATTGGTATGACTCATTTCTTAAAATAATTATGTATAACTCACTTCATTTGAAATAAGCAGAGGCTGTAGTGATTAACAAGCTAATCTCGCATACCATCAAAAATGTAATGAATTTGATTATTACAGAATGGCCTCCTGACAGACTAAGCAAAGCTTACGTCGACATCGTAGTCGGAAGTTACGTATTTCCCAATAATGATAGAGGTCAGTATTTGAGTCGATGTAAGAGCCTCGTTTTCTAATGTTAAAATGCACGAGAGACAAAAAATGAGGATGATGATGCTGGGGGGATTGAAGTAGGCCAATCCTCCTAAACCTGCCTGAAAAATCTGCATTCTTTGAATCAAGAGGCACGAAAAACCTTTCATCAGCTGATTAAGATTGTAGAGCTGACTATTCTATACTGAACTCACTGGGTTCCCAACGCGTGCAGCAAGACTAAGCTAAGCTAAATATAAGTATATATGCACCCTGTCGAGCAGCAGTAGTCAGCGATCAGGCTTCCTACACCATTGCTACTGTTGTAGGTTCAATCTCACTAAGATCTCTACACGTGTAAACTAGTGTTAGACTAAGCTGAACTTGGTAAATACCTTAGGACTATATCATGGAGTCGTGATTAAAAAGCTAATTATAAATGTAATGAGTTCAAGATTCACGTGGCTCCCTAGGTTTGTGATCTAGGAATTTAGAATCAGCTGAGGTGTTGTTTTAAATAAGAGTCAAGTCCATTTTAACCAAATCCCAGTTCAAGTATGGAGTTCCCTCTGTTTTTCTACCGTGTCAAAAAACAAGAACAATCGCTGCCAAATTTTGGGATTAAAAACTGTGATTTGAAATAGCAACAACTGATCAGTAGACTGGTGTCTTACCGATTAAGATAGATTTATCAAAATTCACGGTACAAATGCACAAGTGTTTATATTATCTAACAAATAAATAAATATATTCATACTAAATATTTTTTCTGCAATTTTTCATTCATTACGTTGACATTTACAAGTTGCAGTGACCATCTCCAGTCGGAATAGAAGAAAAGTTGCAGAAGCCTAGTTTGTTTTTTCGTTAATTAGTCCAGATGAATTTTGCATTATAATTTTTTCCACAAAAAATATAATCAAAACAGTACATTGGGGCAATATAATTTGAATTAATAGACCCCTTTTTGGGTGAAGATGATAATAATTACTGATAGTTTGACTTGACTTCAGTGTCCACAGCCACTATTATTGTAATGTACCGATTTGACAAGGGGAGTAACTATTGAATTCTGAATTTAGACTAGTCTCCCTTATTTATTTATTTATTTATTTATTCGTTCCTTAATTCATGCTTTTTTTAATATGTGCGGATTTATTGTTCATTCTGATCACATCAGATGAAACTACTTTTCCTCTAGGAGTAACCAAACGGCAACGGGATTATGTAGTAAGAATTGAAAGTATAGCTTTTAGACGTTTAAGTCTTATCTTTGATTTGGTAGAAATCACAATACCCCCTGAGTAGCAATGCCTGAATTCGGAACTCACTCTAGTTTGATAGCAGGTAAGACCTATTGGCATATAAGATACCTCCACCCGTGAGTAATCATTTGATGGTATTGAAGTAGGTAGCTACTGTTTAGCAGAAACAACTTAGACAAATAATACAATTAGGACACCTGAATGATAATAATAATAATAATAATAATAATAATAATAATAATAATAATAATACGTCTGTCATTTACAAAGGACTGCAGAAGCAACTTAGCTTTCGCATAATACTTCAGTACTTTTTATATAAATAAATTATCGTACTGCTCGTGAGTGTTTAGACAAGTACAGAATCAGATTTTTATTTCCTGAGATTACAGGATCTGATATGAATTCTGAGCAGATGGAAGAATTAACGGTCTAGTTTGGCAAGTCTCTCACAAAGCAATTAGAGTTCACCTTTTCTATCTCCTAGGTCGATTCTGGACAAGATTATAGAAGGATTACAAAATACTTCCTTTCAGTTCGTTTTAATTCTATCAAAAAAAAGCATTTTCCCGAAATTTAGATTTGAGGACCACAAAACATGACGTTTTATATTGTATGCAAAACATTTGGTTGTTTTCGTGTAATGATTTTACTACTCAAAACCAAACGATTAGAATGTCTGTTTGTTCAAGTATTTATGAAGAGTACTACATATATATATATATATATATATATATATATATATATATGTGTGTGTGTGTGTGTGTGTGTGTGTGTGTATGATATGTTCCTTTTGCTTAGTTTAAGATGATATATATTTTTTGAAATGATATATTTTCATTTGAAAAATCCTTCAACTTTATTTCAATTGAGTTGAAATGTTAGCAAAACAATTGAACTTAAAAAAACATAAAAAGGAGAGAAGTTTTCTGTGCAAAAAATATATTTGTCTACATATATTTATAAATGATCTGATATTCAATGACATACTCATAGATAGATAGATAGTTGGATCGGTGAATAGATAGGCTGGCAGACAAAGACAGAGAGCAGAAAAAACATTTATACATATATCTGTAGCATTCTACAAAATCACAGCTACTTAGAATCTTGTTTTCCCTTGTTTCCGTGTGGATTCTGTGAATAAGCATTTATATACACATACATTCATATACGCGTGTATGGGTGAATAGAATCATACGTTTTCAACACAATATTTGAATACATTGTGCGAAGAACAAATATGGACGCATTATCACAGAAAATGCCTTAAAACTACTTTTAATACACTCTATTATGAATGTCACATTATAAAATCATGCACACTCACAGAGATATTTTGTGTTATATATATATATATATATATATATATATATATATATATATATTTGTAAATATATACATAAATACGTATGTCTGTTTAGGGATTTACTTGTCAGCCTAACCAGGCATGCATACACACATACACACATAAAAACACTCTCGTATACACACACACACACACACACACACATATATATAGATATTATATATATGTGTGTGTGTGTGTGTGTATATAAATCAAATAATGTAGTGCATGTAATTAAAGTGTCACCTAATGTTTTTGTGTAGTTTGAGTGTTTCTTCGTGCTATTTTCCTTTAAATCTTACTACTTCAAAGCTGTTAATACTTTAGAAAAAAATGACTACATCTTATCAATTTTATCTTCGTTTTTATCAAGAATCAATCGAACAGATTCAAGTGCAAGAGTCCATTGATTCAAGTGGTTGATAGGAGATATATGTGTCAGTGAAATTGTTCCTTCGAAGAGGATGAATCCAATTTTACGGACAAAGAAATAAACAGAAAAAGTTGAATACATACGCATGTAAACACAAACACATACACCCACGTGAATATATATATATATATATATATATATATATATATATATATATATATATATATATATATATATATATATATATATATATGTGTGTGTGTGTGTGTGTGTGTGTATTTGTTTTGTTTGTTCGAATCACACATACGGAATGTTGCCACGTATGGATTTCAACAGTGTTTACCCTTCGTTAACACGTTTTATGTAAGCTACGATTGATTCAAGAAATGATTGATTAGCGAGAGTTCACTTGTATTCAAAGAGAGACAACAATGATTCCATCTTGTCTCATAGAAAAGCCAACTCTTCTAAGCCAAGAATTATGACGTCTTCTTGCTATACGGGTGAGAAGGCAATATATTTTGTTCGAAAATACATTTCTCAAATTCAACGTATTTGCCTTCTTGTCAACACATCACGATATCATTATGACAAATGTTAACACTATAAAATTTGAAAATCACTACGCACGCCTACAAAGATACTTGTTGTGATATGTTGGAAAACGTGTGATTCCTCCAGCCTCTTTAATCACAAATGCAGTGCAAAGTTTCTACAAACGAGCATGCGCAAACCAAAAACCAGCCAGATGTCTAAACGTGCTGTGTTATATTCAAGTACGGGGGAGTAGTGTGAGTGTTTGGAATGGAGAAAAGTAACGAGTAGAAGGAAGAGGAACTGAGAAGAGAAAGAGAGAGGATGAGAGAAGTGTAGCTAAAGGGGGGGGTCTCAAACGCGGGCAGAAAGAAATGTGTTATAATCGAAGAGGCAGTGGCTAGACTTGGAAAAAAATGAGGTGCGGTGAGAGGAGAAAAAAACAATAATTTGGTTATTTTTAAAGAATCGAAGTCATGGTTTAAGACGAAAAAATGAACGAAGAATGACAGAAACGAAAGAGTGGTGATTGTGATGGAATGTTAATATCGAGGCGAATTTGTTGAATAGAGATGTGTTGCGTTCTGTTGAGAATGTGAAAGCGAAACCGAGGCAAGAGAACCAGCGTAAAGAAAGGGAAGTAAGAAAGACCAAAAAAAAAAAATCAAATGACTTACCAATCTGAATATTCCATGATGCCGACATGGTTGGTTGTAATCCGACGATGGAAGCCAGTACGAGGATGATTGTCAAGACATAGACATGAAATTGACTGTTTTTCGACCAACACATCTTTGTGATCAGCGGCACCCCGTTGTACCGTCTTGGGCCCTACACGCACGCACACACGCCGACGTGCACGTATCTTGCTGCCTTTCTCCGGCGTTGTCCGCCCTACTCTGAGTGACGGTCGGGGGGTAAGGGAGAGGCCGGTGGAGAGGATGCTACTACTTCAGTGCGTATGTGCGCGTGTGCCTCTGCAGCCAAGAGAAAGAGAGCGATCTTTTTCAAATATATATATATGTATGTATGTATGTATAAACACGAATGTGTTTATGCATGTATTTAAGCGTATTATAAAGATATCTACCGTGATGATATTATTGCTACAATCTCTAAATAAAAATATGCGTTTTTATGTGTTTGTAAATATGTGAAGACTCATATATAGGCTACTTGTTAATAATATATTTATGTATTATCTATCTATCTATATATCTATCTATGCTGGTTCTCATCTATGAATATTTATACAAAAATATGTATATATGTATATATATGTATATATATATATATATATCTAGGTATATGGACAATATTTTTGTTTTTCGTTTATGTATGGGTTTTGTGTGCGTGCTAAATTTACTATCCCTATCTACATATGTATCTGTGAGTGTAAATCTACTAGCAAGTATATATAAATGAGTGTATTTTTTTGTGTGTGCATGTATGTGTGTGCGTGTGGGGTGAATGAGTGGTTAGTTGTATATGAATCTATGTATTTATCTGTCTGTTTGCATGTGTGTATTTGGTATTAGATAATTTTGCTGTCTCTTGGCCACCTCCTCTCTCTTCTTCCTCTCCTTTCTCACTCTCGCTTTCTTTTCCGTGGTTCCTTTTGCTGCTGCTACTACCAACGCCTCCTCCTCCTCCTCTTCTTCTTCCACCTCCACCTCTTCCTCTTCCTGTGGCTTCTCTTGCCGCTTCTCCCACTCTCTCGAATCGCTCTGCGCCCTGCTTCCCAAATCTACTTCCCCTCTTCCTTCTGCCGTCGCTACAGCGACTGCCGCTGCTTGTTCTGCCACGTTTAATATTGCTATTACAACTGCTGTTTCTGCTGGTTTTTCGTCTTCTTCGATAGCCTGTCTTCCAGCTGTTGGTGTCTCCACCTCTTTTTTTCGGATTTCTTCGTCTCCTTCTCCTCCCAATGGTCCTTCGGTTCCTGGTAGCCACTGCCTTGCTTGTCACTTGTTAGAAACAATTTTCTTTTTAACCATTTTCTTTCTTTCTCTCTAAGAGCTAAAAAATCCGTTTAGAGCCAGTCCCTCTCTTTCAATCCCCTTTTCTTCATCTCTTCATAGTTTTTCAACTCCGTCTTCTTCCTCCCCGTCTTTTTATCCTAGACACGCAGTCTATATCTTTCTTTCTTTCTTTTTTAAACAATTTTTTTTTCTCTCTCTCTCTCTCTCTCTTTCTCACTATTTCTCACCCCCTTTCCTCTCTATTTCCTGTTTCTTCTCAAACTGTGCCGCAGTGTTTTGTTTAGCTATTTCTGTCCAACTTTATAGACATACAAACGACAACGTAGCACCATCACCTTTCAGAAGAACTGTTCCTATGTTCACGGCCACCATCAAAACCACGATCACAATGACCGTGGAATAGGGACTTTGAGCAGATCTTCCCACTTTCTTTTAACGAGCAAGTACAGTAAATAGATAGATAGTTAGGTAGATAGATACATGGGACACTTTTTTCAAGCGTTTAGATAAGGCAAAGCAAAGAATATAAAAGATTTGTGATAGAAGAATATTGAAAGTGAAAGTGAAAGTGAAAGTGAAAGTAGGCTGCACTTAGGACAATGGAAGAAGTGAAAAAGAGAGAAAAGATGAGATTCCGAAACGAACGAATTCAGTTCGCAATAGAAAAAGCTGGTGTGTAGCCGAGGTGACTTCCTCTGTTCGTTTCTTCCAATATGAGAATAAAGGAAGTAGGTGAGGAGAGATCGGGATTTTACTCGAACACGTTGTATTTATGTTTTCACTCTCGTCTGTAATATGCGTGTCTGTTTTGTGTGTGCCTGTACGTATTTTCACCACACCCAGATAAATTTGCCATTGATTAGTCATTCAAAGTTCACTTATGCAGATTTTTTTACATGTTTAACAAAGAATATTTGCCGTTGAGTACTTAAGAAGAAAAGTGAGTATTGAACGGGTGGATATGGTCAGAAGTGTTTCAGGTGGAATGTTTGGGCCGATTTTGCATAAAGGCGTGCCTTGCTCCAGAAAAGAAATATAAATCGAGAAAGTATTGATGTTAAGGAAAGACGTGAGTTGTGTTGGAAAGGGTTGTGTGAAGAAAAGTTATGGTCGAACGAAAAGTTAGAAAAGATCAAGTTTTATGTATGATCAAAAAAGTTGAAGGGACTGGAGACAAGCATAGATGAGGTCAATTTTTTTTTAAACGACATGCACTCAGAGAGAGACAGAAACAGGTCTACAGTCTTTTAAGGCAGAAAACTTGGGTTCAGATCCATTGTTTTCATTTTCTTCCTTTCGGTTGATACTGGACGGAATGAGAAGTAAGATATCCTGGACTGTTTTCTTTTTCTTGTTGCCTATACTTTCACAGTGACACGTGGTAGAGACAGCAAGTTGCGAAAATCACTTTTTCTTTCCGTGAAGAAGATCTTAGAAGACTGCAAACAAAGCCGAAAATAAATAAAATATAATGAAATTATATATTCCAAAAAATCTTTTTGTTTGTTTCCCCTTTTCGTTTTTTCTTTTTTGTCTTTGTTTTTTGTTTGTTTTTGTTTTGTTTTGTTTTGATTTTTGTTTCGGAACGGGGAGTTTTTGCTTTAGACAGTATTTTCAAGAGATGAACTTTATACAGAATGGAATGGTCTTAAAAAGTTCAATATTTTGCAATTCTTTTTTTTTCTTTTCTTTTCATAAATAAGTGAAAGGAAAGTTGTTATAGAGTTAAATGCAAAAGGCAGTCCCAGCGATGCTTTCCTCTCAAGACTTGTTATGATAAACCAATTCTAGTGCTCACACTACATTTACCCCTGCTGCCGTAACGGATGCTACGACTGCTGCTTAATAACACAATGTTCTCTATTACTTCCAAAATGCCACCGCTGTTGCTGCTGCTGCTACTACTCATACAATGCTACTACTCAAATTGTTGTTAATGGTTGTACTTGCTCTGTCCTTCCGTAACGCAGTCTCTTTGTCTTTGTTGTTATGTTTTTGTTTTTATTGGTCTGTAGATTTTCGAAATCAAATATTCTTACATTAACAGTTCCTGGCGTTTGGTTTATTGTAATCAGAAATGGACTTATCAAAGTTCAAACAAACATTTAAAAAAAAAAACGAAAAAAAAGTTTATAGAGGTCGATGTTAGCTATTGTTATTGATTTTGTTTTGGTGTGTTTTATTTTTTTGCTTAATTTTGCTGATTGTTTTATAACTTATATTGTCCTCTTTTTGGTCAAATTTTCATTTCATGGTCTTTTGGGGGAATCAATAAAATGGAACGTATCCTAGAAGATTTTGCAAACAATGATTCATTCCTCTATATGGAAGTTTTTTTATACACACACACACATACACACACATATATATATATATATATATGTGTGTGTGTGTGTGTGTGTGTGTGTGTGTGTGTGTGTCTATACGTGAGTGTGTGTGTGTGCAAAGTAACATAATCATGCATGAGTATAAATGTATAAAAAAATCATGCAAAGGAATGCACACACAAACATTGCATATATATCATCATGTATACAGTATTATGGTTTTGTGTACACATATATTTACAAACAAATTCATACGTACATACGCATATGTTCTTGTGTGTGTGGTTGAGTTTGCACATATTTATACACATATATTATCAATTGATTTTGTCTGTATATATATGTGTATGCATGTATGTGATTACGTATGTATATTACTTATATATATATATATATATACATAATTTTTCTCCCATCATGAACCTCTGTATCTCAATAGATAGATTGATAAATAGATTGAAGAAAATCTATGAATATGCATATATATATATGTATATATATATGTGTATATATATATATATATTTATATATATATATATGTATATATATATATAGATATAGATAGATATATATATATGTATGTATATATACATTCGCATATATATATATGTATATATATACATATATGTATATTAAAATACAAATCATGAACGCAATATGATATAACGTGATATGATATGATACGATATCTGATGTGCAATGGGTCTATTTCCTAAACTTCTTGATACATTCAAAATCAAACACACACACATATGTATATGTGGATGTGTGTATTCAAAAGCAGAATACTGTATGCATAATGGTATACATACAATGTCATGTTTGTGTATGCATATATTTGCATGGTTACGTTTTTATATATTCATCCTCATGTATGATTATGTAACTTTGTACAGGCATATATATATATTTATATATACATATATGTATGTGATATATGTATGTATTTATATCATTTGCTATAAATGTATATATATACATATATATATATATATATATATATATATATATATATATATATATATATATATATGACATTGTATTATAGGAATTTCTTTGATAATATCATTATTTTACTGATTCCATAATTTTATAAAAACATGTTTAACCTCTCAAATTTTTCCTTTTCCACCATGAAAATTTCTGCACTCACAAGAATAGATATTCATAAATTTCAAGCATGTATCTCCAAAGATCATCAAACAATCTTCTCGATGTGAAAACGTCAACGAACAAACTTCAAACAATGTACAACCTTTTGTTCTTATGAAGGTAATTTTGCTTCTGTGTATTACGTTTATAAATATATCTTGGTTAGCAAGCAACCAGCCTATCTAGTTTCTTTTCCTATTCGTTCATAAATATTTTATTCTTTACTTTTGTCTGTTCTTTACTTTAATGTGGAAAGGAGAACCAAAAGTAGATTTAAACGTCTCGCGTGCATATTATTCTCCAGGTCGAAAAATACAGTTGCTGATTAGGGATTAGTAGTATTCAAAGTAATGCTAACTTTCCCAAATTATCTGAAATTAATAGTTTTCAGTTCCTTTCTCAAATTGTTGCTTTTAATATTCCATGACAACTTCTGGGCAGAAAGTATTTCTTTTTTAATGTAAATATCATTGATGGGCTTTTATTGAGAATAATAAATTCTATAAACAGGAGATAGCTCGACGTCGACCTTAATGAATCCATAAAATATTGCCTATATTTGTATACTCGCCCTTAGTTGAAAACCGTGTTCAAACTTTCCCGAGCCGTAGTTGCTACGAGATCAATTGTCACTCGTCTCAACATGAGAAACTTCATTCTGATTCTTCAGCTGTTGTATTCTTAATCAGGTAATCATTTGATATAGCAATAAAAGTGATACACTAATAGTTTTCTGACTGTCAAAATTTGAATCTCAAAGTGATTTAGTTTCGTTTTGGCAATCAAAACTTCTCAAAACAGATCAAAATCAGCGTCAAAAGATATTCATTTCATGATATTTCAGAGAAAAGCGTTTGCCTGCAGTCTTGACGTTTTCTCTAACACTATATCTAGTCTTTGATTTCTAGATCAAAAGATAGTGACTGAACTTTCCAATGTGCTCGCTATTGAAAACATTTCTTTCCTCTAACGCACACAAACACACACGCACACATACCCACACACATACACACAGAGAGTAAAACAGTCTAGCAATTAGAAGAGCATTCATTTTACACAACAATTATTTATCTTTCAGCATAATTGTATTCCTTGTTAATACACTAAATTCAGTGGTGAATACTAATCACATAGGTCGAACATTAAATTGTAAAATTTCAGAACAAAACTCCGCTAGTAATTGAATTTCAACCTATAGACATGATATATATGTTTAATTAAACATGATAGACAAGGGACATGTGTCCGATATTTTGGTAAATTTTTTCTAGTTTTCGATCGATTGAACGAATCTTTGGTTCCGATGAGTATAATTATTGATCACATGATGAAACGATATTGAACATTCCAGGAGATCTTGATCTATCACCTCTCAGATCAAAGTGCAATAAAAAAAATTGAATATAAAAGACTACAAAATGATGGCACCCCCATTCGCAAAAGACTTGTAGATAATACCTGAATGTTATATAAAATCAATTACCTTAATAGCTTACAGATATTAGAAGCACTCATTACGAAGTCACAAAGCCTCACAATGACTTTTTTAGTCAAGGTCATCATAATAATTAGCCTTTTAGCGTCCTTCATTCGACATGGACCGCCTCTAAGATCCACCTCTATCATGGGTGTTGCGGAGCCGATGCTTTCTGAACTCATTTCATATTTTGTTGGATATGTTTTTTCGTATAATCTCTGGAGATCCACGTCGTGATTGGGGATGTCCAGGAGTTGTCTGACGTTCTTGCATCATAAGTAGCCCATTGCCATTTGAGTTTTAAATGGTCTCTATGATGATTCCGACCCCTGTGTTGTCTTGTGATTTCTACATGTGATGTTGAAAATTATTCCATATGTGCTCGTTACAGCTCGAGGGTTAATCTTCCGGTAAGGTTCCATGTTCAGACTCCATAGGTGACTATCGGGGGGATGCATTGGTTGTATACTCTTATATTTAGGATTAATGGAATTTTCTTGTCCTTACAAGTTGAGCTGGTTCTACCGAGAGTATGTCAACCGATAGTGATTTGGACAACATTTATACTCACTGGGACCAAAGATAATTCACCTGTCCAAAAACAAGAAATACGCTACAAGAATGCTGAAGATATGATCCTTGTCTGCCATATTTAATGACACGTGCCTCAGAGAAAAGTTGCTGTCAAAGTACATACACACATGTACACACACACACACACAGAGGGAAAGAGAGAGGGAGAGAGACAGAGAGAGAGGGGAGGGACTCGATAGAACATATAACACATAACATTTCAACTCTCTACCAGAGCAAGTTATAAACGATACTGATTCTACTAAACCGCTCTATCAAAAACATTGGATGAGTAGCAAAAATATCAAGTGATCTAAGTGGGAAAAGCCTGAAAAAAGATTATGAAAAGATTTTTTTTTAAAACGTATAACGATTGGATTGAAAGCATTTTGTGAATGTAAACATATAAATAAGCAACTCCCCAAAATGCCTCAAAGATGAAGTGTATAGTGAATGCACCATACCAGCTATGACATACGGATGTAGATTATGGAAACCAACTAAATTACTTGAAAATAAATGCAGAATAAAAGAAAGACTTATTGAAAGGGCAATGTTGGTAATAACACCTAGACATAGAAGAAGATAAAAGGTAAAAATAATGAAGTGGGAAGAAAAAAAAGTTCTTAAAGAGCTAAGATAACAGATGGTGCAATAGTTTGACAGATAGGTGTCATAGATGTAGCAACTGCAGTAGAAGACCAGACATAAGGTGGAAATGTGAGAAAGATTTTTCAGATCAGACGTGGCAGCGCATTCATGGAAGGAGAGGGGGGGAACGCCTTTGGGCCAGCAGTGGAGATATGATGGCTGATGAGTAAAATGATAATGTGAAAGGGGTTGAAAAGAGTAGAGAGAGGGAGATTATTTTTTGCAACTGTTTATTCTTTTTTTATTATTTAAACCATCCCGGGGGGGGGGCTAAACTCGAAAAATTTCGAATTCGTTTTCTGTTTCGGTTCTTTAACGAATTCCGAGTTAATTCTGACAGAGGCAAGATTGTTGAATATCTATATAGAATTTAGTCTTCTCTCTGCTTAATATATGCTTGCGTCTATCTCGGAAAAGATATAAAATCGAACGAACTTGTCAGACTGAATTTTGAGAGGAGTAACACTTTGACCTAAACGTTTGGAAGTCAAGTGAACGAGATAATTAGAAGTACAGTCACAGATCGGTCATCATCATCGTCATCTTGTTAGCGTCCTTCATTGGTTATAAACTGTCCCAAAAATTCACTATATGCATCTATCATGGGCATCGCGGAGCCAGTACTTTCTGATTTTATCTAGCTTGTCACGCCATCTTACTTGCTGTCGACAATGGCTTCGCATATGATCTCAAGGGATCCATGTAATGGATCGTGATGTCTACTGGTTGTTTGATATTCTTACAACATGTCCAGCCCATTGCCATTTTAGTTTTCAAATGGTTTCCATGATATGTTTGGCTCTTGTTTTTCTCTAATATACTGTGTTTATCTTTCCAGGTGGGGTGGAGCATGATTCTCTCATGTGCACGTTGCACAGTTCTCGGTTTGAGGGTCAGTCCCTTAGCTAGGTTCCATGTTTCATGCATTGATTGTATACCGTTCCCTCTAGAATTAGCATGATTTTCATGTTCTTGGAGGTCGAACTTACTCTACCGGAACGTTGCCAGCTTAGTGTGATACTTTGCTTTATTTCTTATCCTTTTGAAGATTTTATCAAGACTTGTTATCCCAGGTAGATGTAGTGGTCTACCTTTTTTCATCTCTGCGTTTTCAGTTTTGATGGTTAAGTCTTTGTTCTACACATTTTATTGTACATAAATTTCAATTTGCTTAGATTTATGTGGAGGCCAACTCTTTTGCAGACTTCGGTTAGTTTATCTGGCATTATTTGGAGATCGGAAAGGGTCTTAGCAAAGAGGACGATGTCGTCAGCTAATCTGAGATTACTTAGGTATTCGCCATCTTTTTGATTCTTTTGTGTTCTCAGTCTAGATTTCAGAAGATCATTCAAGGCAGTTTTCAAAGGAAGTGCTATCTCGGTAAATATGTTGCAGTACTCTGACATATGTGGGGTATACGCCTTGTTGTCCTATTGTATCAATAACTTTCGGGATTTCCACTGTCGAGAGAGTTTTTAGAGTTAACAAATGCTAGTGGCATTCTATATTCAGCTGCTTTCTCTTCTAGTTGGCTAACTGAATGGAGTTAGTCAATAGTTTAGTAGTTTTTTCTAAAGCCAACTTGTCCCCGTAGTTGGTTTTCATCAAGTATTTCGGTGATTTGGTTGGTGATGATTTTTGTGAAGAGTTTGTAGATGCTGTTAAGTAAGCCTTTTGGTCTGTAGAGGTCATTTTTGTTTTCTTTTTTTTGTGTAACAGCATTATGATTGTAGCATTCCAATCTTCTGGGACATTACTGTGTTTGAGGTATAAGTTAAACAGAATAACTAGTTTCCGAGTGATGACTTTTCCAGCTTTTTTGAGGAGATCAATGGTAATTTTATCGAGTCTAGGGGCTTTTCCTTACTTTGTTTATTTGATGGCTTCCTGTGGATTAACTCCTGAGAAAATTTTCGAATTGATTACTCTTGGCTTGTTTTTCCTGTTTATTATTCTGAGACCTTTGTTTGATTGAATAGCGGTATTTCTAAGATTCGACAATTTTATCCCTATCCGTTATCAGGTCTCCATTTGCTTTGAGCACGCTAGGTATATGCTTTCTCTCTACACTGAGAGATTTTCAGATAGTTATGAAGCCCTTAACTTTTATGAGAACGCTTTCAATAGCTGCTATCGTATATTTTCTTTTACTTTCTCCTTTTGCGTAGTTTTGTTCCGTGCTGTTGCTTCAATGCTTTCTATCGTTGTCGGTGGTGGCTTGAGGTTTCTGCGTTTTTTATGACATAATGGGGTTCTTCTGAGAATTTTCTAATGGTTTGTGAGCTCTTTAAGTTGAACATACTGGCGACTCCAATAACAGGGACTGTTATATTGCTGCTGAGCTCGTTGATGTCCACTTCTGATCCAGTGAGGAGTCCATATCTGTTTTTGTAGTTGCAGCTTGAATGATCGAGTGAGTTCTTTTCGAAGGCTAAATGGTTGCAATTTGGCGTAGAACCTTTCCCTGCGTTCTATTTTGGTATTAATTTGAACTTAGCATCTTATCATTTCGTTGTCTTGATTTAGGACCGGTGTATCTTTAACAGTGTTGGTTTTGTCCGGTAGGATGTTAAGTCAGGTTTATCTGATGATGCCCCTCCCGTACATAGCTATCAGTAAGCAGGAAGCTTATCACACTGTCTTAATTGAATATAGATGAATTGATTGATTGATTAATAGCTAGGTAGATTGGGAATGTGTGAATGTATTAATTTCATAAATGGACGGATAGATAAGAGTAGTATTGTTTCCATGAATGGAAAAATGTATTATGTTTCTATCATATTTATGATTTTCAGTGGGATATATATATATATATATATATATATATATATATATATATATATATATATATATATATATATATATATATATATATACCTGTTGGGTTGAGCACTCTTAGGTTAGACACTCGTCTACTATAAGCTGCGATGCAATGCTCTTCCAACTCGAATGGATCACGCAGGTAGGTGAAGAATTATATATATATATATATATATATATATATATATATATATATATATATATATGTGTGTGAGTGTGTGTGTGTGTGTGTGTGTAGGGAATGTTAACAAGAGTTGAGTCCAATGAATGATCAGAGAAGTTGTTTCCCTCGACTGTTTCTATTTCTTATTATATTATCCTAATTTTTAATTTTTGCTATGAGCGACATGCCTGAGTGTTAAATAAAGATATTTCTAATTTAATCTCATTTGTTCAAATCTTTAGTTTACGTAGATTTTGAAGTGTTAAACGCATGAATTTCTAAGCAATCATAGAAGATAATAATGATTTATGATTACATTTCATCAGTAATAATTCTTATGACGACTGCTTACCTTCACTTTGATTTTCTATTTGTTTTTTCTTGTAACAAGTTTGGACAAACGTTACCATAGAACTTCCATCGTGCGGAGTTCGTTTCTTTTCTACGATGGAAGAGAATGTCTGTAATGTTGAACTGATTTTCTCAGATAGAGATATTTTTCAATCACTTTTCATGAATGAAGATTACGATAAAAAATCAACTGAAAAAAATGAATTTCCTTCTGTGATGTATTTTTTTTTTTTACATTTTCTTCCATCATTCACCCGTTTAAAACTTCAAAATCTATGTACGCTTATGATTCTATGCAAGGAGGAACTTATTTTATTTCAAAATTAACATGAAGTTTCTATTTGCGTCTTCCGTGAACAAAACATTTGAAAGTGAAAAAAAAACCTCATTGAAAATTCATTATATATATATATAGAAAGAGAGAGAGAGAGAGACGGACAGACGGACAGACAGACTGAGATATATTGACAGACTGACAGACAAACAAAGACAATCGACTGATTTATACAGTATCTGTGCGTTGGTGGAACCTCATGTGATTAGCTGAGAGTCTGTAAAAATTCCAAATAAAATTTCTTCTATTTTTATCAGCGTCAACATTCCAATTATTTCTTGGTAACAGCTAACCACTGACGAGGGCCATTTTCGTGTCTCTTGGATTTCTACCAAGATTAGTCATCGAGCATTCTATAGCGTTGTTTTTTGTTTTTTTATTCATTTTGTTTTGTTTTGTTTTTTAGTTTTTTCTTTTGTCTCTTGATTTGCTTTTGGAGAAATCTTTTGTTCAAATCTCGGTCGATATACCAAGTTCCCTACTAATTTTTTTTTCTATTTTTGTTATAGTTTCATGTAAAACGGAATGATATTATCTCACAGTTTTTGTTGGCTACGATATATTCTCTGGCTGTTTGAGTACAATCTTTCGACTTGTTCCCGACTGGTTTTCGACTGGAACCGTTCTCCAGCGTCCGTTCGTCATAAAGCGTAAAAGAATATATGGGTATTGTTAAAAACATCAAAAGACTATGTTGACACCATCAGCGCCAACGTTTATCGCTGACACCAATTATAGAACGACGGGGATTCTGTAGAGACTAAATAAGATCGCTTGAAAGCAGTTATTAGTCACACCAGTGTACAGAATGAAACAAGGCGCAAATTTAAATAGAGAAGGCGCTAATTGATTAACGTGATACGAGAACGTTATTTAACGTCGTTCGGCACCGAACGTGCTGGGCATTTTACAAAGATAACACGTACATCTGGGTATAGTTGGGGGATGGACCGGCCGAAACCTTTCGATAGATTCTTGCTGAAAAAGTTTTCATCAATGAAATACTGTTAGTACTTCATCTCGAAAATTCAGTAAATTCCAAACAGCAGGGAATACTTGGATCGAAACGAAGTGATCTACGAAACAAAAATCATCATCAGTCTTTCAACGTCCGTCGTTGGATATACACCTTCCCCAGGATTTGCAACAATTCTCTAATATGAGCGTCTCAGAACCAGTATTTCCTGAATTTGTCTAGTTCATCTCTCCATCTACTGCTCAGTCGGCTTCGGTTTCGCATGTGATCTCTGGGGATCTATGTTGTGAGTCGTGAGGTCCATCCGTTTTCTTTCATTCTTGCAGAATAGCCTGCCCATTGCCATCTGAGTTTTTTAATAGTTTCTATGATGTCTTGGACTCACGTTTTCTTACTTATGTATTGTGCTGTCTAGTGATCTCTCCATGTATGGTTGAGCATGATTCTCTCATGCACACGCAGCATGCTTCTCAGTTTGTAATAGGAGAATTTGTTCTCAGAGTAATGTCTAGAACTCTGAGATATGTCATTTCCAAAATTCCATGAGTCATTTGGATTGGTGCGTTTCATACTGACCGAAGAATTTATCGGCTGAAATGTCGTAATCAAAGCAACGAAGTTGAAGACTTTAGTCCAGGTAATCAATAGAATAATGAATAAACTTCACCAGAGAATAATAGCTGAAATCCTTTAAATGTCATTACTCTACGAATCATTTTCAGTTGTTGTCATCCTTGATATTTGATCAGTACGCTTTGCTTGATACGTTCTTCAGTCATCCATGTAAACGTCTGGACTAAAGTTCTGAAATGAATTCTACAATCTTTAATACAACAACTGTTCCGGTGTTTTTTGCCACAATTTTCCATCAAGATTTAATAATGATTTCTATAATCTCTCATTGGTTTATGACCTTTTCAGATATGAGAGCCTTTGCAGAATGGCAGTCCAGTGCTAGATACCATGACTTTTAAACCCATATTCTAAGACAAGCGTTCAGACAAGGAAAACATTTGTACATATATCTCCCAAATAAATTCCAATGAAATTTTGTGGGAGGATAAACAATAGTTTACAAGAAAAATGATTAGGTTTAGGTGTGGAAGACACCAAGTGATTCTGCCAAAACTTCTTGTCAGTTCTCACGATATCGCTGAGGGTTCTCAATGACTGTCAGTGAAATTTTGTAGAAGGTCCGTCCGTCGTTGGAGATAGACCTTCCCCAGGATTCGCCACAATTCTCCATCATGGGCGTCGCGGAGCCAGTATCTTGAAGAAAAAGGGGGGGGGTTATGGCTAGGGCCCCCAAAATCTAAGATAAAGGAAAATGGGACTGAAGTTTTGTTGCATCTGATCTTGAATGTCTACGAAATTATCTTTTCTAATTGGAGGTCCCTGTAGCAGGTCCAATTGATTTCTTTTGTCAACTCGAAAAGAAACCTATTGCTACGCCAAGACTAAAAAGTGCAAAAATAGGCTTTCTGCAAAAGAATAAAATAGCTGCTCATTTGGAAAGACCATCACGAATCATCTTACATCTGTTGTCCTAATAAATAAAATGGCACCATTGAAGTTCTGCCACTTTCAGTGGTACCGATATCTGGTTTAGATCATGGACTAATTTCATGCATTTCCATTTATTGCCGTTTCGATAATTTCCCTGAATTTTCTGTAAAACCCAAATGGTTATCTACGTATCCCAAACCTCAATATTGGTGATTCTCAAACCGATGGCACCGGCTCCAAAGGGTATGAATTCCCTAAGGGAATGAATATTAACCTGAGGAAGAGTTTCAGAGGAATTCCAGTCTTGAAATGAATGTACAATTGAAAATATAATGATGGAAAAAGTTTACATAATGGTTCAAAACGGCGTATATTAAGAAAACATAGGATTGGAAGATTTTATTTTCTAATCATACTGTACTTGTGGGTTTAGAGATCATTTCAAAACATTGTAGTAAAGAAATTATCATTATGCCGAAACTGTTTGAATTGTATAAGTAATTACCATCTATAAAAACGATATCATAAACAGGACAATATACAAAAGAAGCAAAGAAAGATTCCTTTGAATCAGATATTTAAAGATTGATGCTAAAAATGTATTAAATTCAAACAGCGTTATTTAATTACTTCTCAATTTCTCATATACATAAGAATATATGGATATGAGAGTAGGTGCATGTATCCGTTCATACGTATGTGCTTGTGTGTATAAATGTGCATAAGCGTCCTTTTCTACGCTTGTGGGTATGAATGTTAGTGAAAAAAGTTTATTTTTAAACTTGCCACTTCACTGTAAATTGGTTAATATTAACGGTAAACATTTTCTTTTGGTCTTTTAAGCTCAATGATTTAGACAGTTTTGGACATAGAAGGATCAGTTTTATCAAGCTCATTTGATGTTGGACTTGGCAGTAAAACTGAGGCTGACCTAAGCACTGGACATATCAGAAATCATTTTTTGGCTGAAAATCAATCTATACATATAAAGTGTATACGCTACGTGTGATTTAAAAATATGCAAGTTTATTTGCATATATAGATATATATTTTTGCTAGCAACGTTTGACACAGGGCCAGAATATTGGAGCACGAAGTAAAGATCAAACAGACCACGCGAGTGAATAGTGTTTGAGACTTGCTTGTCAACCAACGCTCGATACATCAATTATATAGATATATACATAAATACATTCAAACATTGCCCCACAGGTACTCACACACATACATACATACATACATACATACATATATATATATATATGTGTGTGTGTGTGTGTGTGTGTGTGTGAGTGTGTGTGTGTAATGAAATCTTGCGAAAAAACATATATCAATATCGCTCTGACAGACAGGCCATGTGTGGCGTGTGAGTGATTATCCTCTCACCAGTACACAAAAACAGACATATATATATATATATGTATATATATATATATATATATATATATGTGTGTGTGTGTGTGTGTGTGCATAATCAAGATCTTGGGGAGAACATATATTAACATTGACTCAGACAGGTCATATGTGCTGTGTGAGTGATATCAGACTTCCCTAATAGATCTCCTGCAGTGAACTCAGCAGCCGCAAAAAAAACGGAGGCTGCCTTCTGCTCTTATACAAAGATGAATTCAAACGGACTATGAGGAAGACCAACATTAAGCCAGGAACCTGGTAAGATCAAGCGTCAGATCGCCAATTCTGGCATCGATCCATCTTGACTGCGACAGAAACCTTTGAACAAGAACGACGCTGGAATGAAGACGACAAACAGCAAAGACGGAAGCTCTGTTAAAAAGAAACGAAATACTCGGGAACAAAAATAGCCCAATAGATATTTCATGTCCCTGAGACAAGCTTGATAAATATCGCTCGGCTCAAGGAACCAAGTATATATGAAAATATCTATTGATATATACTTGAAGATTCTTGGATATTTTTACGCACGCACACACACACACACACATAGATAGATAGATAGATTATATACATCTTTAGGTGTACGAGTGCTTTCGTTGTATATCTTGTAAAATGCATGCCTTACTTCATCTCTGTCTTTTCTTAGCATATGTGTAAATAAATATATAATCTACCTGAAGTCCACCATATTAGGCGGTTTCGGTTAGTATGTAAAAGCACATATGTCTATTGAACGAAAATTCATGGTTCAGTCAAGCATTATAGATACATCTTGAATAAATACCTCTCCCAAAACTAATAGAATGATTTCTGAAAAACCTTTCACAATTGAACCTTTCCATAAGTCTATTGAGTATTCAAGCCAAATTAATTAGGACTCCACAAATGTATGACGGAAGCACGATGACAAACAAATCCAGTTGTTTTATAATTTTTAAAAAAATAGCCAGATTTCATTGTTTTATGTGAATAAATAACATTTAGAGTGATTTTTCGATTGATTTCTTCTCCTTTGAGGGTCTCATGTAGATTAGTTCATAGTTACATGTGAATATACCTCCCTCTAAAACCTTTAGAATCTGCTTTTTGAGAAAAAAAAACAAATTGTTTCATAAGTCTACTAGTTATATATACCAAGTATGTTAGAGTTTCACGTATGCTGAACCAATTTTAAAGTAAGTCAGTAATGTACCAAATATAATCGAAAAAAATAATCGAATGGTCACATGTCATTAAAATCGAGATTTTCTTTTTGTATAATAACCCTTTCCAGTATTAAACTATCGTAACTTGACTGATTCTCTGTCGATTGATATGTTTTTTTCTACCCCAGAGTATGGCAGATGATTTTTTTGACGAAGGTTTGGTGAGCAAAGATCATCTCATTGCAAATGGTCCACTTTGGACAGATTACCTCTCGTTTGCTTCCCATAGCCTTCATGTTCAAATAATGAAAACATCTTTTGATCTGAATTCTCTATGTTTTATTTATATTCACTTTAGGTTACATTTCTGTCACTTTGGTAAATCACTATGTCGCAAAACTGGATTAATATATCATAATGGATGATAGATAAAACTCATGGAATTGTGTAACGGATCGCATCAAAACTGAATGCTTTAAGAATTAACTCATTTTAAAAAAGTTAAATCCGAGAGCTTTTTGCAATATAAATTACAATTAAACATTACGTCATCCACAGACGGCTGTTTCGTTGTATTACAACTGTTCAGTGTGGCTATAGATTATCCTAAATCCCTTCCATTATTGCGAGATAGGATCGAAACTTTAGCCTCAGACCCAAAAGCAGATACTCTACCCCCTGCCTATACAAAACTGGACGGTCAGCAGGACCGGATTAAGTTATATATTTACTTTCACACAATTTTCATCTTTTAGAGTGCTCCATTCCAGAGATGGACGAGTATTGCATTATATATATATATATATATATATATATATATATATATATATATATATATATATATATATATATATATATTATCAAAAGATAGAGTGAACAAAACAGGGAAAAGAATACATTCAAAACAAAAATTGGACAGGTCGAAATATCATCATCATCATCATCATCATCATCATCATCATCATCATCAGTCTTTTATCGTCCATCGTTGGACATAGACCCTCCCCAGGATTCGCCACAATTCTCTATCATGGACGTCGTGGAGCCAGTATTTTCTGAATTTGTCTTTCCATCTTGTATTCTGTCGGCTTCGGTCTCACATGTGATCTCTTCACATATATTTGCTAAGCCTCACTTGGACTGGTACAGAGTCACAAGAAATAAGCATTTTCATAATCCCCAAAACCTACTCAAAGTCAGTTTTTTTACCTCGTTCGGAAACCAAAAAGTAGCATTTGTGGAGCTTACCCATCTACTTCAACCACACATAGATAGATAGATAGATAGATAGATAGATAGATAGATAGATAGATAGATAGATAGATGGATGGATAGATAGATAGATAGATAGATAGATAGATAGATAGATAGATAGATAGATAGATTTGCCTCTTTATCCCTGTGTCTGTATTAGATAACTCCAGTCAAACTAAAAATGTCCACCTACAAAGACAACGGACCTGCTCCACACATTATCTTAATTTGCATCAGTCAAGCCAGGCATAAATTCCAAAACACAATTCACATAAAATGATCCACAGGAAAGTTGAATCGACGATGTCTGCAACTAGTGGTCATATCTCTTTATCAATCACACGATCTGTACGCCATGTTAATTTTCTCTCCTAGGTTTTGGAGAATGATTTTGCAAGATACCGTCTACTTTCCCCAGGTCACGGAAGACTGCGTTAAAAAAGATATTAGGTTTCACATATTTTTTTCTGCCTTGGTGTACTTATCATTTGTTTGAAAAAAAATGTTCGAAACAAAAGAAGAAAAGTTACATGATGCTTATCATTCGCAACAGATTGAAATCTGACTTTTTCAAGATATTCAGTACTCCCATCCTCAGTATTGCAACTGACTCTAATACTCATGTGATATACATTTTCCAATGGGTTTCAGTATTGTTATAACCTTCTCAATGTACTGGGAATCGATATTCTCACGTTCTTGTTCACTGTTCTTCTCTTTTGCTATCAAGATCTTGATAATTAATCTTCTTTCTTTTTTTTTACCTACAGGTTTCTCATCGTGGTCCGTGAGATTTGCTCCCACATAACTTGAAAAAAAAAAAGTATTTTTCCGAAGTGAACTTACCGTCAGCCATCTTAGATATTCACTATAGTAACCTAAAGACGAGGATAACATGTCTTGGTTAGACAGGCAATAGAGACCGTGACGTGATTAACTTATTTTCGCAACATGCTGTGTGTTTGAGTGATCAATTGAAACATCGATAGAAAAGGGTGATCAATGAATAAATTACTTTTTCTCACCTTTTGTTGGGCATTGATCACTAAAATGGTCCTATTTCAAACAAAAAATGGGAATGCTGCCTGACACAAAGTAAGGGACGAATTTAGCGTATTGTAATTTGAACCTCATCTAAAAATCTGTCTTGAAGGAGAATTTTGAAAAAAAAAATGCTTTCTCTAGTCTTAATAAGGGGTAAATGTTCACATTTTTAGCCCTTTACTTTAATGCGTACAAAGCTAGATAGATTGACGGGTAGACCAACCTTAAGAAAATGAAAAGACCTTAATTGTGAATTTGTTGACTGTTTTTGACGACAATTTCTAGAAAAAGTCATTCCAAAAGTTGATTATTCTGCTTTTTACCCGTTGAATATACAGAGGGAGCCCTTTACTGTAATCCATTTTGGGCAGGGACTTTCATTTGATAATAATTGGCTGATTACGTAAGCAAATTTTAAAGACTTGCACCAACTTACAGTTATTATAATAAATTCATATTCATTACTTTGAATTATTGAACTCGTTGTCGAATTTAAATTATAGAAATATGAAAAATGAATTTAAAATTTACATGAAATTTTCAATTAATTTTCATCAAAGTGTTTGGGATCAACTGAATGCTATAACGTCTTTGAATACAATAAATGGTCTTTTCTGTTTTAAGAGCTAAAATGATTTCAATTCCATAAATTTTGCTGCGAGCACATTCCATGAGTTTTCAAAAGATTTTATGTGATGGTAATTACCATCAATATTCTTGCAAGGAATCAGGTGGCAGAGAATTCACTTTGCAGAAATGCGTTTTTTCTTTAAACAATATGGAAGCAAATCCCACCAAATAATATATTGGTTAGCCTGATTATCAATCCTTGCTGTCCACTAGTGTAGTGAGTTCGATTATTACCTGTGACCCAGCATGCGTGACCTTGTGTCAAAGGGAGTTGGGTTTGTGGCCACGTTATCGGTGAAATACTAGGTTAGATCCAAGCTGCCCCGGAGATCGTTGTTCGAGCCCTAGTAAAGATCAGAATTTTGAATGGCAAATTCCAAAGTGGGTAAGAAAACTTATTCTGGAAGATTCGCGTAACACAAACTGCCTAGCCCCCGCCCCATTATTTAATTGTTTGATATCGATGTACGAAGTATTGATACTCAAATATATGACATTATCCAAATACATTGATAGATAGATAGATAGATAGATAGATAGGCTAATAGCCAATCTTTGTTGACCTTCTGTACATTGAAGTTATTGACAATTTTCTCTCATTGTTCATTAAGAAAGGCCTAATCCAATTTGCTCATCAGAAGGTTATGTCTGTTAGTTTTGTTCTACAGCAATTGACTTCTCTTTGTTTAGAGTCAATTCAGTTATAGGATTATTAATGAGTATATCCCACTGATCACATTGATATCTCATTTTCGTTTAACCGACTAATAGTCATCTGCTTTTCATGAGGTTGAGTGACGGGTAATTTTCAGTAGACCAGATGCATTGTCGGTGATTGCCTCTCCTGTCTTGTGACTAATTACAGGCAGTATTTGGTGCACTAAGAAATTTCAGGTTACGTCAAAATGCAAGAATTTTTTTCTCGATTCGTTTTGTCTTGTGTATTCAATTCTTTTACATTCGATCCAGTATTTTTCTTTCTTTCCTTTCGGTCTTTTTAATTTTTTTTTTTTTCATCATTTCTCATTTTTTTCCTAATTCCTTTCCTCGTTTTCCGTATGTCTTTTCGTCCTCTTTCTTTCTTCAAAATTTTCTCCTTCTACTTTTTCTTCTTTAGAGCTGGTTCAATTTACAATGCATGTATACTGCTCAAAGGTACCCTGTGTTTCCGTCCATCGGAAGTAACTACGGCCTCAACGTATTGTGATTAGTTATTTCAACTTCATTTAGAAAGCATGATTCCGAGAAACGTTTTTTGAGAAGTTGGGGATGAGTCAATCTATATATCATATAAGTATGCTGCATTGGATCCTCCTGTGCCAAACTATGGTTCTGAAGTATTTCCATTACTTTTTTTAATTCTGTATCATGAGGGGTGATGGGTTTTCTTTATTTTTATATATATACTACATGTGTATATTTTACAGATCAAAGACGCATTTTTATAATGGTGCAATATAATGTAGTTCGTTAGAGCACAATATGCAAGCCCCGATACAGTGCAGTTATACATAAAAAAAATACTTCACATTGGTCTCAATGGCTGGTTTAAGACGGCTTTTAAGCGATGGACAAAGGAAGAACTCCTATCAATGGACCGGCGAAGAAAGAAAGCTTTTGACGATGCATGAGGCCTTACTCCTGAGAGATGACACGGATAGACTAGACGAGAGGAGAAAGGAAGGTGGCACGGGGCTCATCAGAGTAGTGGACTGTGTCCAGAGAGCTGAAGCAGATCTAGAAAAGTACGTGCAAACAAACAGTGAAGACATCATAAACAGTGCACAAAACAGCGCAAAGAATAACAAAAAGTAGGAAACAATGGAACAGCACAGCAAGCAAGGAAAGAAAAATTACTGATACAGGATATAGCGAACAAGAGATTATGGACATGACTACGAAAAGGAAACCTGAAGAGAGAAACGGAATAACTCATCATGGCAGCTCAGAACAAATGTATCAGGACAAACTATATCAAAACAAAATCGACAGAACACAGACAAACAGCAAGTGCCGCCCGTGGTGAAAGAGACCGTAAACCACATAACAAGTGAATGTAGTCAACTCGCTCAAAAGGATCATAAGCAAAGACACGATAGAGTAGTAACGGTGATAGACAGGGAACTGGGTAAACGAATGAGATTTAACCATACGGGAAAGTGGTACCAGCACAAACCTGAGACAGCCCTGGAGAATGGAAACTACAAATTACCCTGGGACTGACATCCAAATCAACCACCTCATCTGGGCAAGAAGACCAGACTTGGTAATTGTAGACAAGACAAAAGTCTGCCAAATAATAGACGTGGCTGTGCCTGCAGACCATAGAGTAAAGAGGAAGGAGAGTGAAAAACTGGAAAAATATCAAAATCTAGTAAGAGCACTGATGAAGATGTGGAACATGAATGTCGGGGTAGTACAAGTAATAATAGGCGCACTAAAAACTGTCCAAAGACACTGAGGGCGAGACTGGAAGAAATCAGGATAAAAGGAAGGATGGAGACTGTACAGTCCACAGCACTGCTAAGGAACTGCACGGATACTGAAGAAAGTGCTAAACTGTACGGTCTGCGAATTGAAGGGGAGATGTGAACCACAGCACCGCCGTGATAGGAGACTTATTGTCACTCAGCCTTCAGCTGACCACCAGGCAACTGATGCGAAACTGTAAACGACAGCGTTGCTGTGGCCTCTGAGAATGTGGAGAGGAGGGCTGGAGACTTGAGGAGACTTGCAGTCACTCAACCTCTTGCGGGAACCACTACGCACTTGGTGCTAGATTGCAAATAATAATGATAATAATAATAATAGTGGGCGCGCTAGGAACTGTCCCCAAAACGCTGAGGGAGAGACTGGAGGAGATCGGGATTAGGGGGAGGATAGAGACCGTACAGACCACAGCACTACTGGGAACTGCACGGATACTGAGGAAGATGCTAGAGATATAAGTACTGCAACGGATTGTAGCTCTGTCATGATATGCGAAAGAGAGGAGACGTTAGCTGAAGACCTGAGGAGACTTATTGTCACTCAGCCTTCAGCGATAACCACTGGGCAACCGGTGTGAAACTGTAAATCGTAGAATTACTGCGACCTATGAGTACTAGGAGAGGAGGGCTGGAGACTTGAGGAGACTTGCTGTCACTCAAACTCCAGCGGTTACCACCGGGCAACTGGTTTGAGATTCCAAATAATAATAATAATAATAATAATAATGATAATAATAATAATAATAATAATGATAATAATAATAATAATAATAATAATAATAATAATAATAATAATAGAAGAAGTAGAAAGTATCCCTCTCTGTCATGCGCGAGACTGGGATTCCATTACCTACCAGGGAGGCAATATTTCACTGATGCACAAAGGAAAGCTTGCGACAACAAAAGGAATCGAATCACTGGACAACAAAAAAAAAATCAGAGCACAGGACCGATATAGATACTTGGGAGTTCTCAAATGTAACACGTTCAAACGGGGAGAAATTTAAGAGGAAAAAAAAGACAATACCTAAGAAGATAAGGAAAAATATTAGCGACAAAACTAAATCTGATAGAAGGAATGAATAATAGTTTATATAGGTCCCAGTATCGTTACCCTATCAAGCTCTTTCTTGTACCCCTTTGGGCAAGTTTTTCTACATTTGCTGATCATGTAATTCATTGTCTGATTCTTATCTCCATAGAAACGTTTGTTATTAAACCGCGATGATGAACAATTCTGTTTCAGTGGTCGTCTGCGTAGCCATATCCATTATTGGTTGTCTACGATATTTTCTGTCTTTCAAATTCTCCATTGAGTCTTCTTTGTTCCCATTCTTCTTTTCTTGTTTTTATAACTTCTCAATCTACAACTTTTTAGCACTTGTTGTACCTGTTGTAGTGTTTTTCTTAATCTCTTCACAGCATGCCTGAACTCATTTTTTTCTATCCCGTTTTGGTCATTTGAACACAGTCTCTTATACTGATGAGTCCCCAGCCACTGCCTTTTCTTTTCACTTACAATTTGTCAGCTTCATCTCTGTGGATTAGGGTTTTGTGCATCGTCATAAGGTTTTTTACTTGACCGGTCCATCGATTCGAATTTCATCTTCTGTTTATCCAAGTGATGGTCCTACGTATTGTGTTTCATGGCTACTGCTCATGTATTCACCCCTTGACATCAATTTTCTTCTGTTCAGCCTCATTTCAAATATTTTTTCTCACACACCAAATTTTTTTAAATTTTCTCATTCATTACTTCTTGTTTTATAGAATTGCAGTTGAGGACATCCAGATATTTATATCGGTCCTCTGTGACAAATGCCTAAAATTTTTGTTGCTCAGTAACTTCATGACTTCCATCGCCATAAGCTTTTTCCAATGCAGTGCCAATAGAACCCGTTTTTTGTACTCTTTTCTGCTCTAAGCTTTCTTCTGGGGCTTTCAGATCAAATTTCCAGTTTTCTATTGAGTCAACTATGAATCTCACCACTGGTTCACTCTTCTTGAATATTTAGCTATGTGAGATCAGGGCAAATGCTTTTTTGTAATCGAACCATCCCATCTCGAATTTTTTCTTCCTTACTCCTCTAAGAATCATCTGGTCAGTGTAGGGTAAGTCATTCGGTCCTTTGGTCCCTTACCTACGTCTTATCTCTTCGTCTAGTAAGAGTTTATTCTTTTCATGGTAGTATATATTCTCTCTGCTATCTGTCAATTCAGAATTTTTCATATTTGTAATGGGCACATGATTGGTCTGTAATTTCTTGCCTGGTTCCTTTTTTTTAATTGTCCTCTTCGATGAGGCTTGTTCTGATTCTAGTCATCTATTCTGAGGCCTTGCCTTCATTTAGGCAACACTGAAGTCGGTGGATATGTTTGTCAGGTAGTGTGGTGAATTTTTCAAACAACAATCTATGGATACCATTAGATCTGGGTGCTTCCCGGTGTAGCAGATGCATTTCTTCTTCTTCTTCTTCTTCTTCTTCTTCTTCTTCTTCTTCTTCTTCTTCTTCTTCTTCTTCTTCTTCTTCTTCGCCGCTTAAATTCGTCTGGCTGATTTTATAAATTCTTCGTCTTTTTCTTTCTTTGTCGTTCTTGTCAAATTTTTTACAACATTATTCCCCTTATTTTTCCTTCTCTGCTTCTTTTTAGTTTTTCCTTCATTTTCCTAATACTCCTCAATTTTTCGGTCATCATCATCATCATCATCGTCATCATCATCATCGTCATCATCATCTATTTTTTACAATATCCTTTAATTTTGCATTCTTTCTTTTCTTCTGTACGAATCAGTACCTTTGGTCTTGTAATAAAATAAAATCGAGCTTCGTTTCGCCCTCGAACGTTATGTAAAACTTCATTCAAAGTCATTTCCACTTGAACACACCAAACAGCAGCTAAAAAATTAAATTGACGATGTAAAGGTCATAGGGTTTCCGCTAATCACGGGAAGAATTTGATTCTATGGCCGTTGAGAATTAATCAGATACAACTTTCCGATAAATAAGATTTTGTGTGTGCGTGTATCTATACAGGTATGGTTGAGCGTGTGCATGGGTATGAACGTGTGAGTATGTGCGCGCCTATCTATTTTCTAGACGATGCTGTGTGCCAAAGTAATGAATTGATTTAGATTAAATTCATTGCATACACGTTCTTTCATCCGAAAACGGCTCTAAGAATTTAGAGATTCCATTATAGTTTTATTGAAAACAAAAACAATTAATTTTCACCGGCTCCGCTTTTCTTGCTCCTTTTTGTCTTTCTATTTCCATTTGTTTTAGAACCCATTTTTGCCCACTCAGATTCGCAAGTTGGACCTGCAAGAAATTATTCCTGATGTCATAATAGTACCTTTTTATGGCACACATGGCATGTAATGTGTTAAACGTATAACCAATCGATATAAGTGATGATAAATTAATTCAGAATTAACTTGCCGATGAAGATATTCCACCGAAAAAAACGCAAATGAATGAAATAGTAAGTAAGCATCTTAATCATTATATATCTCCACAAAGAATAGAAAGATCTATTTCTTCTTCAAACGCCACCATTCTCCATTAAAGTTCTCAAAAAGATAACTTCTTATCTCACACGGCCTGTCGATTGTTTTTTCGATTTCCAAGAATGAAAACTTCTTATCCAACGTAATCTTCAATTGGTATTTGAATGATTTCATCTTTTATAAAAGCTTTCCAAGAAAAGTAACTCTTATCCCCCACGATCTACTTGTTGTATTTAGATATATTACTTTCCAAAGAAAATGACTTTTTAATTAAGTGGATATTTCATTCAATTCAACTGACATATATTAATGATCATACTGGTTGTATGCTTTTCTGAGAATAAAAAGAAATTCTGGATAAATTTTTCAAAATCCTGACGCAGAATCGCCTCTTTTTTTTTTTCTTTGTATTTACATGTTCTCTTCAGGCATATGGATCGACATTTTAAAAGTGAATGATCGATTGAAATATATCGATAGCTTTACAAATAGAACAAATACTCTATTTTTATTTGTTACCACAAAAGTCAAATACAGAATGTCTTTTGTATTAGGTAGCCACATCTAACTAAACATCGCGTGTTGTATCATTCAAAAATTTCCACGCCCAATCTGCTACAGTTGCATACGTTAGGATATGTCCCTGATGCATCTTCCTTTGTGTTATTGGGTGGTACTATTTGAGAGACAGACTTCCAGGCTTCTTGGTTTGCACCCCTTTTTGGTAATAAAATGTACAATTTCAATTTTTTTTTTTTTTGGAAAATTCCTAATATTCAATGTCAATATCGATTTCTTTGTCTGGCCATACTGCGAAGGTCTGCATGTTCTGATGCAAAAGTTACTCAGTGAATAAACAGTTGATAATTGATTTTTTGTAGAGTCTTCATTGCGACATGTTGTTTCTTTATCAGTGTTGTTAGGTAAATGGTAAATGTGGCAGTAAAGGTTCTTTGTTTATCCAAGTTGAGTTCTATTTAACAGAGAAGTAAATAGCTGCTTTCGAAACAACCTGACATCTATGATAATACCTATTCAAATCTGATTGCCTTCGTTCTATGCGTAATGCGTGACAGGACGTGACACGAAAGGTTTAACCTGTATCACCTCTATTCGGCTTTTGTATCTGAGGATTTCCAGTCAGAGAAGTCACTCGCTAACCGACAAACCAATGTTCTCTCTTGATTCTTCAAGTTGATCTTGCATCCAATTTTAATTCAATTTTTCGGGAGAATTTATTCTCGTAAACACCCCCTCTCCTCTCGTATACTATCTTGTTAATCAAAATTTTAACTCGTTATAACGGAGTCCATTCATGCGGGACAGCACGTGGTGGCACAATCATTTCGTTGACTGCACGATAAGTTTATGCCAGGTGACTGTATTATCATTAGAAATATACGAAAGTCTCAGTAATTCTCTTGAGCTGTGCTGGTCTAGTAGAGATATACAATATCAATACTACGCTGGGAAGATTGTGTTGCGCTAATGATTAAAGTGGGGAGGGTCCTTAAAATAAGCATATGGAATCCTGTCTTTGCAATATTTACAAAGATTAGCTTATTAATGCACAATGCCAAATTATATAAATCATGAGCATTTAAATCACTACATTCTATCAAATAGCTGAAGAATCCCTTCTCCAATAATTTCTAAAGCACGCCCATTCATTCGGAAAGAACAGATCTTTGGCATTACACGACTTTTGTACCGACATTTACTCATTTTGAAATCAAATGTAAGCCACGTGATAAACAATCAAATCGTTGGAACTCGTTCTTCGCTATTTAAAATGACAACCATTTTATTGTTTGACTATACGAATGACATGAAAGTTAAATCTACGATTGAAGCCAGATTGCTGACTTATAAACAACATTTTTGAACTGACATTTGCCGCTGCTCTATACAATATAAGACTCTACAAACCAATGTTATTGCCTCTTTGTTATCATATCGATCTATCGATCTATTCCTTTGTATCAACAGCTCTTAGGTAAACGCAATATTTCTATATCCAGTCTGTATAGAGAGTAGAAATAGTAGATAGAGTAATCTAAAACTTGCTATCTACATTTCCTGACCACAAAGTGCGATGGATATATTGGGATCTTGCTAATGACTTACTAAAAAGAGCAACATTATTTCAACATGTATTTAGCAAAAAAAAGTACTATTGCTCATCTTTTTATAGTTTACCAAAGGTCCATCCATCTGCCCATCTGTATGATGGCCAACTGTTAAAACTATTCAAATAAGTTCACTAAATTTCCTATGATCATTCATGTGAGCCCTGGGCAGGTTCTTATTAAGTTAAACTTTGTAAAACCACCCTAGATGTTTTAGGGGGCATTGATCGATACACAATTGGATTGAAAACAGACACATATTGAAAAGGACACAATTTTTGTATATTCGGTACGAAGTATTCAACAGACAGATGGATTTTCCAGTCTGTCAAAGATAGATGGTGCTTAAATCACTTTTCGAGAGGGTGAGAGTCTAAACAGGTTAGTTTAGAGAAATTCTCTTTCTCTTCCTCTCTCTCTCTCTCTCTCTCTCTCTCTCTCTCTCTCTCTCTCTCTCTCTCACTAAAAACCTTACCATTCTTCTTTTTACTCTCCCTCTCTCTGAAAACTCTAGATTTTGCTCCAACCTCACTATAAGAGTGCAAGAGCTGTGTTTTTTCTGCCGGTAATTGCGAATTCTATTTTTGATAAAACTTAGTTTGTGCTCTAAGAAACTAAAAGCGTACAAAAATTTAAGAAACAGGAATAGTTAATAAGAACATTTCTTATATAACTGAACTTCCATTTCATAGCAAATATGACGCAGAATACATGAGTATCCAGTAAAGGGTTTGATTTCGAATGATACTGATAGGTCAATAGTTAGAACACTAGCGCGTTAATGAAGACATCCTCCGGCATAGAGGGACATGGGTCCAATTCTCACCTGAACATATTCTTTATTCTAGTTACTCGTCTTACCTGAATTTCGCTGCAATAAAAAGCAAACGGTAAGTGAATTGTAGAACAAGATCAAAATAATAGCAATATGATTTCAATCGATGTACCTATTTCTGTTTTTCTTTCAAAATATCTTCCAATTTTTCTTTCTAATTGAATGCTATCTGATGTCCATCCATCAATCTTACTTTTCTACAAATTATCTGGGAAGCAATTTACTCCGCCGGCAAGGGCGGATATTTAGTCATAATGATACGAAATCTGTCTGGAAAATATCCAGTCAATTATCATTAACAAGATGATAGACTATCTGGGGCAATGGCATCTTGTCCCCTTCAAAGTACCCTTTTTATGACCTCGCACATTCGTACAGACATCTCTTCTACCTTTCAAAACAGTTCACAAAGTGCTCTCTTGGGATCAGCAGTAGCAGCTTCGTCACGCTGTCCTTTTAACGGCCATTCCAGCTTTTGGGGAAAAGAAGGAAGTTACAGGGATCCAGTTCTATGAATACCAGAAAGTTTTTCATTTGGACAAAATCTAAAGGAAGGACATAGAGTGTTAAATGAAAGAGATTTGTTGTTTTCTTTTTTTACGTCACACCAAGTCATAAAAAGAGACGTAAGAAAAAACGTCTGTAATTTGAGAAAAAGGAAATGTTTTTAATCATCACTTAGTATAAAAAAGGAATTATGACCTTATAACTTAAGAAGGAAATAAATGGATGCACAAGTCTTGGATATAAACAAAAAGGGAGCAAGACTCGAAAAAAAGTGTTTAGGGAGTTTTTTGAAAATTGTTTCATAACTTTACGTTATTTTTTAATCAATTGAAAACACATGGTTTGAGTACAGAAACGAATCTTGCCATATGCTATCAAAAATTGTACAAACGGCGTCGCATTTTTTGAACAGGGTCTTATCTTTTTCTTGTATTTTTATTATTGTCAATAGATTTGAAGCTGACTGATCCATCAGCTTTAAACATCTTGGTTTACTTGTCATGAGAATCAATTGGTTGATGTGGGGAGTGCGCTTCTTGGAGTACGACAATGTGTACATGTTAAATGAAAATGCGCACAGACGTCATCATTATGCATAAAATAGCAACGGCGTGTCTATGTGTGTGACTGTATTTATGTGGATCTATGTTAGTGAGGGGATATGTCTGTGTCGTCTACCTTGTATACATAGGCAAGATAAAGAATTGTCCATTGGCTTCGATGCATCAGTCTCAATCTTTAACATTTCAAACAGAAACTGTAAAGCAGCGACGTTTTATTCATTGTCAGAATTGCCATCCCTCACGTCAAGTCCAATCAATTCCTATTGACGTGAACCCATTTTCAAAGCAAAGTGAAAAGAAACAACAGTGAACAACTTGAACACAAACCTTAAAGGCTACTTTGCAACGCACTGAGTGTTAGTTCTATCCTTCAAATTTTTTCTTTCATTTTCTGATGTTGGCTTTCATGTTCGTATTTGGTTTTATTCTGAGTTGACTTCAACTCATTCACTGGTGAATTCATTCCCAAGGGAGAAGATGTATTCTTCATTCATTTTTTCGATTTCTAACTCTTTTACTTTGTTTTTGGACCGTTTTAATCTGCAACACGCACGTGCAATTTGAGATGTCCGCCATTTGCAATCAAAGTTCGTATATAACATGTCGAAACCCATGCTAGAATTTGACGGGAAAATTTGTTGTTGATTAGTAAGCGTTAATTCTTTCATATAAATATTTTGAAGTTTATTTCATTGTAAAAAATGGAGAGAAAAATCCCATAAATCATTTTTTGGTAGCTTAGGTCTTTGAGATCGCGTTGGCTTAAGGTTACATCACTTGCAAATGAAACATTTTTTTTAGTAGGGAGTAGAAACACACAAGCGCACTTCTTCTAGTTTATACTATTTAGTGTGTAGGGAAATTTGGTCGGGGCACTAGACGAGGGTTACAAACAAACATTCAGGTAGCAGTCAGCACCAGAATGACATGCATTTCAGAGTTAATTGAGAAAAAGCAAAAGCAGCCGACACAGTAAATGAGGTTATTGTTCTCCCTACCAAGGAAAATAGAACTATAAACAAGATACAGTCGTTATGAATAACAAGTTTGATGAGTTCCCAGAACTTACTCGGTGGAAGGTGGAACAAGCCATCAAACAAACCGAAAAGAAGAAAGGCGCCCGGATCAGATAATATCACCATCGACCTACCCAAATAAGAAATTGTTGAGAAACTATCCAATATATTCGACTAATGCTTCAAAATAAAGTTTCAGATAAATGGAGCACTGCAACCATAATACTCTAATATGAAAAAGATAACTTGGAAGATATAAACGATCACCAATAAGTGATCACCAACAGAATTGCCAAAACAATCGATTGAACCAACCACAGGAGAAGGATGACTCCATAAAAAACTACCTGGTCATTGACCCTTTACATTTGAAGAATCAAGTAAAACAGAAAGCTGAAGAAAACAAAATTACCTCTGCTTTTGTTGGCATCAGGACGCAGTGGGACTCCCAAAAATTATTGATGACATCATACAAGGCGTAGACCCCGTACATGTTAAAGTCTTACCACATATCTACTGATGCAGCAGTTCCTATCAGTTGAATAATGACTCCAAGCCCTTTCAGCTTTAAAAAAAGGTAAGACAAGGTGATATCAGCTGACCAAAACCCCTCACAGTTTTGACCTAATTCTCCCAAATCAAAGTTGGGCAAAAAAAGGAATCCAAATAACCGGCGAATACCTCAGTAGTCTCAAATTTGGTGATAACATAACTCTTTTTGCCAAGAACCTCAATGAATAATGTCACACTTGGTTGAAGAGAGCAAGGAAGTTTTTATGAACTTCAGTAAAAACAAAGATTATGTACAGCAAACATATTGGGAACAAAGCACAGCAATGAAAATCAAAATACAGAACTGAAAGAAATTAACTACAGCATCTGCCAGGCGCAACGAATCTCCTTTAAATCCTGAAAAGAAGAGATCAGGCGATGGGTTACTCTAGGCTGGTAAGTGTTCGGGAGAGCCAGTACAACCTTCAAGAACGAGAACATAGTGTAAGCCATAAAAGGATTATACGACCAATGCATCCACCCACATATGGACCTGAAACGTTGACCTTAATCAAAAGATTGACCCTCGAATTGAGAACAATGTAACGTACAGATGGGGGAATCATGCTCAACATCAATTAAAGATTAGAAAAAGTCAGAGATGTAATAGAATCAATTAGATAATTGGGCTTGCCATGTTGCAAGAAAGTCAGGCAATCGCTGCTCTCAACATGGATCCCCAGCGATCATTTGCAAAATTGTGGCATGACAAACTCGATTAGTTCAGAAAATATTGACTCCGCGGCACCCATAATAGGGAGGTACGGGCAAGTACGATATTTTTTTTCTCGATTTACTTCCGCCCATCTCTTCCCAGTAGACTCACAGGCATGCGCACAACATTCGTGCACAGATGAATTTCCATGCAGAACTAAAAACCGAACGAACAAATTAAATTGTTCAAGACGCAGACGAACTCTGTAGAGTTTTTTTAACGGAAACAAAAATATCTGTCTTGGAATAAAGCACAAATTTACAACTGCTGACATTTATCACCGACTTCGATTTGTTTTATGAGCTGAAAAAACAATCAAACTTTTTCTGTTATCAAGACATTAATTATTTGTGAAACATTTTTCAGATTTAATTTCGTAGTTGATTTTTATTAAAAGGCCTCTGCGAAGGTCAAGATTCTCTCTATCTCTCTGTATTTCTCTCTTTTCTCTCTCTCTCTCTCCCTCTCTCTCTCTCTCTCTATATATATATATATATATATATATATATATGTGTGAGTGTGTGTGTGTATATATGTGTGTGTCTGTGTGTGTGTCCGTGTGTGTGTCTGTGTGTGTGTGTGTGTGTGTGTATGAGTGTGTGTGTGTATGAGTGTGTGTGTGTGTGCGTGTGTGATTTGTTTCAAAGTTGTTCTCATGGCACACAGGCTGAGTTAGAGTTTAACGTCTGTCTCCATAAAAATGCAGAAACAAAAGAAAGCGGCTGACTTTAATCCCCAATCAGCAACGATCAAAAGTTTGCATGCCTGACCCATTTATTGGAAAAGCATGTAGAAATACGCATGTCATTTTACTGTCAGGTTTCTGAGAGGAGTAACTTATTCTCTCTGATTTGCTGTAATAGTATTAATAATAATAATAATAATAATAATAATAATAATAATAATAATAATAATAATAATGATGATGATGATGATGATGATGAATACAAAAATGAGTTGAATTTTCATGACTAATTATCTTATTATATATAATGATTCCTATAGTTTTGCTTATCATAAATAACTGAAAAAAACCTGCCGTCTTGGCGATACAGCAAACCTACACAGAGGCTAGGTACGAAAAGTTAGGTATTTTTATGATTTACAGTCGCACACTTAATATCGGTGAGGATATCCTTCCTATGAAGGTAATTGTAATAGTAGTAAAAATCAAGAAAATTGGTTCGAGTCAGAATTGGGTTAGTTTAGATATATAGCGGTTTTCGTGAGAAATTTTCGTTTATTTATTTCTTATGTAATATTATATGAATACTAAAAACAAAATTGAGGCCCTATGGAAGTAAATGCGAACAATGTAAAAAAAAATGATAATTTCGACCTACTTATTTTAATCATGTAAACAAATGACTTACAATACGCTAAGAATAGTCGTTTCAAGTTTCATCATCATCATCATCAACAACAGTCTTTTGACGTCCATTGAAGGACATAGACCTTCCCCAGGATTCACCACATTTCTCTATCGTAGGCGTCACAGAGCCAGTATTTTCTGAACTTGTCCTGTTCATCTCTCCATCTTGTGTTTTGTCGGCCCCGGTTTCGCATGTGATCTCTTGGGATCTATGTTGTGAGTTGACATGTCCATCGGTTGTCTTTTATTCTTGCAACATGGCCTGCCCATCGCCATTCAAGTTTCGTAATAGTTCCTATGATGTCTCAGACTCCCTAATGTGCTGTCTTTTGATCTCTCCATGTAAGGTCGAACATGATTCTCTCATGCACATGTTGCATACTTTTTCAGTTTGCAGGTCTGTCTTTTGGTTAGGCTCCATGTTTCTGTTCCATAAGTGACTATTTGGAGAATGCATTCGTTGTATACCTTTCCTTGAAGGATTATTGGGATCGTCTGGTTTCTAAAAGTTGAGCTTGCTTTCCAATACTCAGCAATCCTGAACATTTCTTTTTCTCAAACTCTTAAATGCATTGTAGTGCTTCCAAGATCATCCTTAAAAATCAATTTATCACTCTTAAAAAATAGAAACCGATCCCTCATTTATTGATTCTAAACTTTATCGATCTCCCCACTTCATGTACAGAGACTTTTAAAATCTCCCAAGAGTGCATTTTTTAATACCACTGTATTCAAAAATATATTGGATTTATCTATGCAGAATATGAAAGGAAAAAAATAATTTCGACTTGCTTGCTTAATTTCAGTAATGCAATTGAAAAACTCACGATGCCCTCATGATAGCCGTTCTAAGTTCCCGGACTTTGAATCCTAAGCATTGCTTTTTATTAGGTTCTAATTGGTTTTAGAATACTGGGATTCTTTGGTAATACGATGGTTTGCAGTTTCACGCCGATTGCCCTGTGGTCATTGCTGAAGGCTGAGTGACGATAAGTCTCCTCACGTCTTCAGCCAACATTTCTTCTCTCCTTCACCTAAATTATTATTATTAGTAGTAGTAGTAGTAGTAGTAGTAGTAGTAGTAGTAGTAGTAGTAGTAGTAGTTATTTATTTATTTATTTATTTACTTTAAAAATGATTGTTGCCATCAATGATTCACACCAGTCGTGATTGTTAGCTCCCGCTGTAGATCAAGCGGAAACAAGTTTCGTCGATATTTAAATGTTTTCATCTGAGAGCGTCAGCTCCCCCACTGATTCTTAGTTCCTCCAACCTCTTTGGTCGGTTTTTTTTAAATTGATCCCAGAGTACCGACTACTATTGATACAACCGTCACCTACATATTCCACGACTTCTCCAGCATCCGCGCAATGGCCTGATACTTATCTGATTTTTCGCTCTCTTTAAGGTCCACTCTGTGGTCTAGTGAAACAGCGAACTTCGCCGTCTGATATATCGTTTCTGCTAGTTCACTAATATAATATCTGATCTTCCATTCCCTGAGTCTGATGCAGTGTCCTGCATGCATTATTTGTGTGTGCAGTCTTATGCATTCGCTTGCATTGTTCCCAGTGGATCACCCTCTCCATCATCATGCGTGTCCTGGTAGTAATTCTCGGCTAATTGGATGCACTCTCATATCCCGTGATTTATAATCTCATATTTATCTCTGCTTAGTCTACACATACTTCTCCCTTGTGTCTTGTCTATCTTAGCCTTTATACGGTTGGTTCTTATGGTGCAGTTCTAAGCCAGTGTTATGCTTAGTAGTAGCTTAATATAGTAGTAGCTATGTCCATGTCGATTGATGAACGAGTACTGGGGTTTGCTTTCTGCAATGACAGCAAAGCCTTTTTTTTCTTCCCACTTTTGGGTCATTGATTTTCTCTTCCCGTTCTATTGCAGTGTTTATGTGTTGTAATTAATCTTTACTCCACCTGTCACGTAATCTTCTAGTTCTTGCCATACGATATTTAACGTTTTCCTGCAACTTTGTGGATATGCGTCCCTCGTTACATTTTTTGTAATATATAGTTCAACAGTGTCAATGGTATGATAGGTAACATTGGGAATAACGTGTCAACTTGGGAGGTAGTCCTTTGTATTTTGATTTCGGCTGTGCGTCCCCTTCAGTTCCACTCTTCCATTGCTTTTAGTAAGAAGTTCTATAATTGCTAAAGGAATTTTTAGCATCTTCCGGCATTCTATTATTCAAGGTTGCAGGATCATTTCGTAAACCTTTTTCTAATTCATCTATATCATGGCTCAGTTACTCTCTCTCTCCCCCTCTCTCTCTCTCTCTCTTTCTCTCTCTCTCTCTCTCTCTTTAAATGCCGATCACGAAGTACTTTATTTGACCAAAATCCGCTCATTAGATCAAAAGATATGAAAGTTTGAAATCGCAATTTTCGCAAAAGAATCAGAAATTGATATAATGGAATCGAGCATTTCCACAGAGTTCAAAAGAGAAACGTAACGCACAAAGGAAATCCTTTTACTTTAAAATTTGCCTGCTGGGGTGAAATTTAGGGGAAAATAAGTAAATCACTTTGGGAATTCATACTTCCTTTATATATTCTTATGAGACCAACGTATCCGAGGCAATTGTTCTTATGGCTGATCGGTTGAACAGGTTTGGTTCAGCAGAAGATACGTTCCGAGATGTGTTGCCAATTTAGCTCTTTCAAACTAGATTTAGCCTTTTCTTTTTTTTTAGCCACAAAGTCCGAATCCTGCACCTAGCTCCAAGTCTTATATCCATTAATGCTTACGTTAATTTTTCAATAAAAATAATGGCCCAAGGACTAGTGTGATAGCAGTGGTAATATCATCACCGGTTGAGTTACTACTGGTGTTCACAGACGCTCGGGCTGTCATAACTAGAGAGGTTGAATTTTGATTGAAAAACATCTAAACTGGCATCCTTGGAATAGAGAAATGAGATTCAAGGTCAAACTCACCAATCCAAAATTTCTTAAATAAGTTTATGATGATGCTCAGAACACTGAATTTCAATGCAACCGGTTACGCAATGCTGTGAATTTTATTTATCATCGATTATTTCATCCAGTTTGATTGCGCAACAAATACCCAGGAGACGGAAGCGTAACCTCAGGCTATCAAGAATAAAACATGAAGAATTCAGATCAGAAGATAATTTCATTATCTTAACACGCAGGAGGGGTGGGAGGCTATGTACGATAGCTAAACAGACAGAGGTGTCTTAGTGGATCATTTGCGTTGAAAGCAATGAGGCGATCTTTGCTTGACAAACCCTCCGTCAAAACTACATTATTTATCAATCGACGAGGTATTAATCAAGGGACAAGTTTCAATCATTTAATACTGAAAGAATTTCACGGCTAGAAAATCTCGATTTCAATGATATTGAATTGGTTATTTGTCGATCATATTCGTCACGTGACAGATCTCTCCATTCTAAGTTCTTAAAGATCATCCCGTCTTTGATTCCTATTCGACATCCTTCCTATATCCATATGAATAGACTTCGGCTTCCTAATCAGTGTGCTTTTTTCCCCGGGTCCCTGTACAGCTATAACTTTTCAATTCAAGTGTACGCATGGAATTTGTTGTTCTTTTTGTATTATTTTACAACCCTTTTTTATGCTACTTACCATAAAGCTTAAGATTAGATCGCACAAGTCTTGCTTTTAATCGCTACTAATAAAAAAAAACTAAACAGACATTACATAAAAATTTATTTCTTTAACCTGTTTAGTATTTGTCCTTGTGTGAAAAAATACTGAAATCTACTAGACTGGGTAGAGATCGTAATTATCCAACAGTGTCTAAAAAATAGGGGTTCAGGCTCAAGACTGTAAATAATCATTCGATGAGTGTGGGAATAATCCTCCTGACAAATTCAAAACTTTAACCAGATGCCTCGCTCTTCGTCTTTGTAGAGGAATGTACTGCATACGACTCAGCTATTGAATCTCTAACAAGATTATACGCCAAGATGCCTGATGAAATCTTTGTCATACATCTTTCTGCTGCGTGGCAACAGAAACCTGAGTCGATTGACGAATTTCTGTAGAAAGTACGGCGTTTGGATAAAGATTGTAATATGAGGGTGGATACTTCAAACCATTATCTCGAAGCTTTATTGGTCACCATATTGTGAAGCAGTACGGATGGAGAGTGACCCCTGCAACTGGTTCTGTCAGTAAGGCCTTTTCCTCTCTCGCGTCCAGAATTTCTGGCTTCTGCTCAGAGAATTTGTCGTTACCGAGGGATTAAACCCAAATGTAAAGCTTGTCATATCGCATAACCTTCGGTGCGAAGTTATATTACGTGTTTCTGTACTTGCCAGATCCAACTGCATGGGGCCTTACCACTATGATTATCCAAGCGCCTTCCTTGTTCGCTCACCATGCTCTTAATAGCAAACCCATCGCTATGAAATTCCGTTGCTTCCAAGGCACACTAGCCTTCAAAATCTACGGTTGTCTGTGCGAGAATACCGTGAACTTGACTCTTATACTGACCGCTGATTCTTCGAGGGATGGGTGTGTACTAATTTAACCCCCCCTTTTTTTTGAGGAAGTAATGGACTGTACCTAAGCATCTTCTATAAATACCTACTTTTTTATTTTATAGAGAAATAAAGCCCAAGGTTACATAAGTGTAGTGTTTTATTGTTAATATTAAGAAACTGGCCCAACTTTCTGTTACAGGGATTTTTTCTGGATCAACATAGTTTTCCCAATAATCCTAAAAAGAAGACTATACGACCAATGCATTCTCTCGATAGTCACTTATGGAGCTGAAACATGGAACCTAACCAAGATCACAAGACAGCATAGCATATAAGGAAGAAACGGGTGTCCGTGACATCATAGAAACCATTAAAAAAACTCAAATGGCAATGGGCAGGCCATGTTGCAAGAATGACAGACAACTGATCGACATCATGCCTCACAACATGGAACCCCTAGAGATCACATAATAAATCGAGGCCGACAGAATACAAGATGGAGAGATGAATTGGACAGATTCAGGAATACTGGCCCTGCGACGCCCATGATAGAGAATTGTGGCGAATCCTGGGGAAGGTCTATATCCGACGACGGACGTTAAAAGGATGATGATGATGATGATGATGATGATGATGATGATGATGATGATTTCCTTTTGATCATCCATTTGCTTTGTTCAGATTGTCTGGTATGTGAAGGGTAAGATTTAGTTAACAGGCTTTCGTCTTGAGAAAACTCTTTGTAGTTCTATCTGCAAGTCTTGGTATTTTTAAAAATTTTTCCTTTTCTTTCCGTTTGATACCCCTGTCTATTGGGCATTAAATATCATTCAATGTACAGGTTGGTTGTCATCTTTATTAATGATGACAATATATAGCCTACTAGCTGTTATTTTCCCGTCAGTGATGATGTCAGAGTCATAAAGTGATTTGAATTTCTGTTTCTTAATGCTGTTTCAAGTTTATGCTCCCAAAAAGTCGCTGTTCTTTCAAAACCTGTTTCTTCGTAAGAAATATATATATATCCGAAGAACCTTCCATTGATAGCCAATTCCATATTTATATGTCTGACGTGAGACAGAGACATGAAAATAAGACCAGCAAGTAGCCTGATGTTGACAAACTCTCTTTAGGATTGTATGAAAAGTTTGATTCACACACAATCAGCAGAATTGGAGTGTTACTTTTTTTTTTAAAAATCTTAGAACAAACAGTATACGTTACCCAAAGCTGGTTAAGCAATACTGTGAGTGGAGATATTACAAGTATTTTTTTTTAAAGTACTGTATTACTACCGACGAGTCTTTATAACATTTGTAGACTTTTTGTGGCCTCATTTTGACACTGGTGCGTAATACAAGCGTACATACATGAGGAAGAACATATACACACACCTCATTTTTTATACATTAAACACGGATGGTTAATAAAGATCAGACGAGTCGAGAATTGACAGAGATATGAAAATAACACTTTATATTTGGCAGTAATAACCATTCATTAGAGGCTGTACGACTAGGTTCAAAGAAAAGGTGATCGATAAATAATCATTTCTCATTAAATATTGATTTATTAATTGTTTGTTCAGTTTTCGGCTAAATGAGCTCAGTGGCCTGACGTCAATTGCCCAAAGTAACTATAAAAATGACATTTGCATTGATATGCACTGAATTCGACTAAGTATAGCACATGACTAAATTTATGAAACTCGGGGTACAAAGATTGTGCAGCGTCAATCTACCAAGTGCAGATGATATGTTTGTCTTTGAAATCAGCGGTTGGAATCCTGATTTCTACTTAAGCCCGAACATTACCGCAATGGGAAGTACAAAACTATGTAACTGAACAAGCATGCCTGAAACATTAATAAGTCTGGCTTAGCCGAGTATAAAGTCGTACTGCAGGTACATATTCTCAATCTCTTATCCCAGTCTTTTAAGGCCTAACATTTTTCTGGAATTTGGAATTTTCTGGATAGCACAGGTACCGTATAACGAGTGAACAAGTCGATTGTCGGGGAATGGCAATATCCGTGGAATGAAGATCGTAGCAATTGAGCTAGGCGAATCGTCTATATATAATGTTACTGCGCATTTATAGATTCTTCGTTTAGATCGTCTTGTATTATTTGGGGATCGTGAATGTTTTTTGTTTTGTTTTGTTGTTCGTGTTTGTTTTTTGTTTTTTCAGAGAAAATAATGTTGTCAGTAAATCTGAGGCTATTTAGGTATTCGCCGTCTCGGCTAGTTATATTGCAAGAATGTCAGATAACCACTGGACATCACGACTCCTAGCATGGATCCCCAGAGATCATATGCAAAATTTTCACCGACAGAAAGTAAGACAGCGTGACAAGCCATACAATTCCAGAGGTACTGGCTCTGCGTCACCCATGATAGAGAGATCTGAATAATTTAGAAGGTCTGTGTCCACAAACGGACGCTGGAAGGATGATGATGATTAACTGAGATGAAGATTCACCATAATACCACAGGAGTACTATTCACTAAGGTACCAAGGAAACATTCAAGTACTTTTTATATTCAAGTAAAGAAAATATCTCCGAAAAAAAAACTGGAAAATGTGTAGTTTTCGAATTTTTTTAGTTTTCAAAATTCCGGATAAAAGCTTCTGTGTTTATGGGCTTCTGGGCTTATTAGGTTACGAAGCCACAAACTCTGGGCACAAATTAATGATGTTGGTATCATTCTTCCCTTTCTTTCCTGAAGTGCTGCAAATTAACAAGATGGACAAAAAATATATCGTCCAGAAGAGTAAACAATAAATGAAATTTCAGAAAGTTTATTGAAGTTTATGAAAATCTACTAACGTTTGTAATTTATTCGGATAGAATTCACATTTAATCACTTTCTATAAAACAATGGATATTGAATCGGAACATTTAATCGATTTATATATATATTTAATCGTATTTCATAAAGTTAACAACGTATAATTATGTAGGCAGGGGTTCAACTCAGATTGGCAGGCTTTCAGCTGAGCATGTTTAATCTTCAGGATCAAGAAGATCCCATCGGTCTCAAAAAGACTGTTCTACAAACAATTGCATCTTTCCTCTAGTCATCAACATGACATGAAAAGAAAAAGAAGAAATTGAGAAATTGGCTCTGAAACTAACAATTACACAAAATATCACACGGAAAGAGCAATAAAACAGCACCATACATTAGAGAGAAAACAGGTACCATAAATAGTGATAACCATTAGAAGACCTAGTAGTAATGGAAAGACCACGTTGAAAAGATATCAGGCAACCAGTGAATGTTGTGAGTCCAAAAAATGTGAGAAATTGTATCCAGGAAAATATAAGATCACGTGATGATTTGTACACAAGTCCAGAATGTTTAGGCACCGCGCGACTCAAAAACAAAAAAAAAATGCGGGAAACTCATGTCCAGCAACGATTTAAATGGCTAGCGATGATGATGATGATGATAATGATGATGAATGTTATGCAATTCCATATCTGTTCAACTATCTACAGAAGGATAAGGCTCTTTCCGTTGAAAATAAACGAAGAAAGATCAGTAGCCCGCGACATTAGCTCTCTAATTACTACATTGCTGCGAACATCCGATAATAATATGGATTTTCTTCAAAGTAAAAAATGTCTTTGCCTTAGAAGCAAAGGTATTTCTGAACTGAATGACTTGGAAGACTATCATCTTAATTAACGCTCTTGTACGAGAAAAAAAATCGACTGCTCCTACGGTACACGAACAAAGCGGACGGGGGTGATACAAGAGATCAATTGTCTACATTGTGGAATGACCGAGAGTGGAGAACGAAAATAGTCAAGACACAGCCTCATCTATTATTTGCACGAAGATTTGATAAATCGATAACCAATTATGGTTGGACTAATATTCAATCTGCAAAGATAGATATATACCACGAAACCATTTAAAATGAATGGGTTGTGTGTATCACTCTGAACTGCTGGCGATGGGTTTTCGAAACCAAGAAGAAGTTAAGATTTTAATTCAGATTTTAGAGGAAAGCTTTTTGCACGTAGAAAGCTGGTGCATCACACTCCTTTTTTCCATTTAACTATGTGGTCTTGTGTCAGACTGAAGTAAGCTTGTCTATGTGTACAATTTATCTATCTCTGAATATAAATATCGATCTTAGTCCGTATACAAACACACGAATCTACACACAAGCATGTACACGTACACACACACACACACACACACACACACACAAATATATATATGTATCTATATCTATATATATATATTCTTCTGGTTGGCGATTAAAATGATTTTCGCAGTTACAAGAATGAAGAAACTGTTCAAAGCTCATACGATAGTTTGTCAAGAACTATTGACAGCCATTGGTCATTTTCAGGAAGTATTCGAAAGAATTGGACTGTCCGAAGTTCACAGTAATCGTGATAAAAATACCTTGCTCAAAATCTCATTTTTTTGGAGGTTGAGTTATAAAAAAAATTAAGAAAGGAGTGATCTCAATATTTCATACATTTCTTTCCTGCTCCTGCTTGTTGACAGGATTTTCAATGAATTTCAATGAAAGGTGGGGTGAGCAACATTGTGAGAAAAAAGTGATCAAATTTTTGGTTGAATCCGGGATTTCGTTTTTGATTGAAAGATATTTTGTGTGTCGGTGTTTTTGTTTTTTTCATGAATTTTTGTATTTGCTCCTATCCGTCAGCACAATATTTCCAAGAGTTCCCAATGGGTTGTAATGAGATTTCGTGAATTCAGGTATTTGTTCTTGATTGAGAGAATTCTTTCCGTTGTTATATTTTATACATTTCTTGTTCCGCTCCTTTCTCTCTATACGATATCTCCAAATGTTCTCAATCAATGTAAATGAAATTTAGTAAAAAGACGGTTTTTGGAATAAGGAAAACGTGATCAAATTTTTTACACAATTCTGAATCTGCTCCTGTCTATCTCCAATACATGACTGGAAGTTCTCCGTGAACTTCAATGCGATTTCCAGGGGAAATAAAACACGTATTAAAGAAAGTGTGATCAAACTTTGAAGCTGATTAAGCAATTCGTTTTTGATTGAGAGATATTTTCTGATTTTTATTTTCATACTCTTCTTAACTTAGTTTTGCCTGCCAGTACGACGTTTTCAAATGTTCAATTATTTTCAATGAAATTACCTGGAAATATAAAGAACATTAGAAGAGAAAAATTATTCAATTTTGGGGAGGATCCAGGAATATTTTTGCCTTTTTTTTCGTACATTTCTGTATTCGCTCCTGCCTGTCCATACGATATTTCATCATTTCTGAATTAATTCCAAAGGCATTTTGCGGAACTGAAACTAGTGATCCAATTATAACACCGGTCCTGGAATTCGCACTTGATTGAAGTAGGTCAAAGTGTTTGTAGTGTTTACTGATGTATGAAAGCATTTTCACGATGTAATAATCCCTATGTACGGTATCTCAATAATTATAACTTATTAACGTAGAGAAACCTTTTGTGGTGATTTTTGGGGGGTAGTTTATTCATTTTCATATATGCAGCCAACTAATTTAGAAGTTAACTTATCTTAAAGTTTCTACTTTCCCTGTGGTCAGTCTGTGTTAAACTTTTGATAATCTATCAAGCACACTTATACAACAAAGAACTGCTAAAAAAAACTTGTGGAGGGTTAATAATGAAAGACTTTGGGGTATCATAAGGTTTTGGCAGCTAGCTTGGACGCCATCTTGAAAATTATGCTGTTCCAATGGTAAGGTTGTGAAAAACTTCTGATATGTTACTAAGCTTACCAGATACCACAAACACCGCTTGTAAATATTTTATTTTTCTCAAATGCACTCAACTGTATGGTAAATTGTTAGCTAGTATCAGTATTTCTACTATATTCCAGGCCTTTATTGATCTGGTGTGCAAAATACACACTGTGTCATGAAAAAAACTGACGATATTTTTTTTTTTTGCAAGTCCTTTTATGAATGATTTATCGAATCTTGACTTCCTTCTTCAACTAAAAAATGCCCACAGGGTTGCAAATCAGCCCACACTATAAGTATATTTTGGATAAAGTACTTTTTTTAAATTAATAAAACCCTGTGGAACTGAATTATTTTCACACGATATCGTCAGCATCCTTTCAAGAAAGAATTCTTGATATTGCTTTGCGTTGGGATGATGATTTTTTCATGTTGTTGATGATGATGATGATGATTTCGATCTTTTTCGTCTCTGCAAGTTAGAAAAGGCTAAAAATGTCATCGAAAAGTCTTGTATTAATTGGTGTGTGGCACACAAATGAAAGGCAACGAAGGAAAGACAAGCAAGACGAATAAATCAAGTCGTTGCATCACGAAGAGGAGCTAATCAATTTATTGCCTAATTGGTTCTGTCAAAAATGTGACAGAAATCAATACAACTAAAGAATTGGAATAAAAAAGGTCGAGGGAGTGATTAACCATCTCAATAACTAAATACGTACACACATACATACGTAATTACACACACACACACACAATATATATATATATGTATATATGTTTACATGCGATACGACGGTAAAATATATGTATATGTAGTTGCGTTGCATAGACAATTCATGTATGTATTTTCTACATATATGTACGTTTTCTTATGATGATGTGATGTGAAATATGTACAAAAATATCTAAGTGTGTATACATTTATACATCCAACTATTTTATACTGTAATGAATTATGTATGTACCCATGTTTGTACTCTTGAAAGTAGAGAAATACACACCACAGAAGAAAGACAGAGGTATAACTGAAACCAACAGGTCTCATTTACCCACAGAGCAGACTTCTAGATCAAAATTTACAACCAAAAAACCGAGGATTTCTCACGGATAAAATTCTGTCAAAAGCATTCTGTTCTGTTTGTCATCTAAGATTTTTCCCAACTAATGCTAGATGAACTAAATGAAGAAAGCAAAAGAGTTGGCCAACACATGAACTTCAGTAAAACAAAAATCATGTGCAACGATCATATTGAGAATAAGGACATGACTGTCGAAATCGAAGATGCAAAATTGGGGAAAATTGACCACTACATCTACCTAGGGCAACAAATCTCTATGAAACCCAGAAAAAAAGAAACCAAGAGGGGAATTACACGAGGATGGCAAGCTTTCGGCAGAGCAAGCTCAACCTTCAAAAACAAGACAATCCCAATAACCTTAAAAAGAAGAGTATACAACCAATGCATTCTCCCAATAGTCACTAATGGAGCTGAAACATGGAACATAACCAGGAGACAGACTCACAAACTCAGAAGCTTGCTGAATGCACATGACAGAATCATGCTTAAACTCACATGGAGAGATCAAAAGACAGCACTGTATATAAGGAAGGAAATGGGAGTCAGGGACCTCATAGAATCTATTAGAAAACTTAAATGGCCATGGGCAGGACATGTTGCAAGAATTGACAGACAACCAATGGACATCACGACTAACAACATGGATCCCCCGAGATCCCATGCAAAACCGAGACCTACAGAATACAAGATGGGGAGATGAACTGGACAAATTTAGAAAATGCTGGCTCTGCGACGCCCGCAATAGAGAATTGTGGCGAATCCTGGGGGAGGTCATTATCCAACGACGGATGCTAAAAGACTGATGATGATAATGATGATGATGATGATGATGATGATGGAATTCGATCCATAAGAGTATATATAATCAGTATCGTCCGGGGGAGGTTTTTTCCACTATTCATTCAAACCTACACAAATAAGAAGGTCAATGCTTCTCTTTTTAATTTTTAGGCACTAATTTGTTTGCTCGAAAATCATGGTCGCTCAATGCCCGGGTGGTTTGATGCGCAGGAAATGTAATTGGCATACCGAATTTGAAATCAGACAGAAAAAATTCAATTTTATATAATTTTGAATCATTTGCCTTTCCAGATATATGTCAGTTTCGATAGGAGGTACTAAAGTATGCATGTATGAATGTACTCCCAAAAGTTGAGAATTCTGCATCACAGACGGAAGACAAAGGCATTTTTTTCATATCAACTTGTCTCCAATCATATAGAGAGCAGATCTTTATGTTGATTGTTGGTTGTATCATCAATTATGTTCGTATGTATGTAAATATGATGTATGTTTTTACCCTTAGAAGTTGATAACAACGCATTAGTGGAGAAACGTCGGCACATCTGAAATGAGCAATTCTCAATCCTCCTACGTGCACTCATTTTTAGAGCGAATTTTATCGAAGGAAATTGCACTCGGAGGAAAAAAATAATTTTTATCGATGGAAAAATCAGCTAGAGCAATGGTACAGCAGTGATCTGAAAGATACAATTGGCGTGCCAGTTTCAATACCCAATGGAGAAAATTTTTCTCTTTTTTCAATTTTTTTTCTCTTTATTTCATTTCCTTCTAATCAATTATACAACCAAACCATCCGGAAGTTTGTCAGTTTAGAGAGAGGAGTCGATTAAAGATTCCATGAAAAAGGCAGTATCTTTCAAGGAATCTAACCGAAACCTTGACCGTGTTTTCCGTTAAGCGAAAACCTAAGCCTATCCTTAACCCCGATCTCGGCCCAAACGCAGTAATACAACGTGGATACAATTTGAATCCGATAATCTGCTTTGACGTGCAAACTTCTAAGGCTAAAAGTGAACATAGGAATTCCCAGTTAACATTCAAGATTTCGGAAAGGGTAAAATGACATACCCGAAGTTGTGCGCTGGCCTACATTCGTTTGCCCGGGATCGTGTGCTAACCTGACCGGAGCTCTGCAAAATCTGGGTTTACACATCACTGAAACCACTTCCAATGCCATCAAAAATATGATGAAAAAATCGTTTGTTAATCACTACAACAAAAAGGGACATATATTCGATGTAAAGAAAACCCAAGTAGTCAAGAACACGGAACACGACAGAAAGAAACGAAAATGCATTGAATATGCATCCATTCCGGAAAGTATTACAGTGGAGCAACCGTACAGATTATGTAATTTTCTTCTCATCAATTAACTGATAACCTTTTCCTCTCACATAAGCCTGTCAAACACCTACACATACACACATACATTTAGTCAACTAGAAAACAGACATGTAGCTTAACACCAAAAGTGACTCTCCGCCCGAGTGACTGAGATAAGGCTAGTTGATTGGAATTTCTTCACACCAATAAGTCCACCATGGATGTTCATAGCATTTTTTTATTTTTTATTTTAATTCATATGGATTATTAGCATAATTATTTAATCATGAAAATATTTTCTGAGTTTCTATGAACTTACGTCACCTTTAAGATAAGATATATGAATTCTATCATGAGAGAACGATTCCTGTTTTTATTCAATGAATAATTCGAGCTGATTTTCGAGATCTTGAATATATTGGAACGGCTGGCTGAACATAAAATGTTACATGGAAAGGAATGAGTGATAATCTGAAGGTTGAAAAATTGAATAATATGCTACTTATGGTAGATTTTCACATCCTCAATGATCGTTTTTTTGTTGTTGTTGTTTTTTTATTGTGAATTTCAAATCTGAAAGCAGAAGACGGGCGTTGTCATACGACCAAATCTTTGGTCAACCTCTATGTTCAGAAAAAGATTATTACTGTTTCAATGAGTCATTCAAACGAGCCAATTGTTCACCTCCTATCAAACCTACTGCCACATTACAGCCGAAATTATCGTAAACAAAGCGCTAAAAGTTTACAGCGTTTAGAAATATTTCATTCCAGAACACGTTATAGGAGCTGGAATACTGTTTGATTATTGGATCAACAAGTAAAGCACTGAGAGGTATCAATATATGATGAGTTTGGTCGCTTGGAAAATCTCCCCCGAATTTGGTCTGAAACTTCTTACTGTTTCTATGTATTCGCAAAGTTAAAAACATGTTTTGGACATGTTTTGCTCTTGAAAAATGCAACTCGTGAAATTCTCCCTTTTTTTTTTCCTAGCTGAGAAATATGAGGTTGTCTACGCTAGATACCATTGCTTTGTATTCATGTTTAAAAAAGCTCAGTCTGCTTTTTCCCTTATCTCTGTCTCTCTCTCTGTCTCTCTCTCTCTCTCCCCGTTGGTGTTTCCTATTTTAAAGGAAAATCTTGTTATCGTGATATCATGTTGTCTTGTATTCATCAAAATATTCAATACTAGTACCTTTTGATAGTCACGATGAGAAAAAAAAAACAGCGTAAATAACATCCTGTCAATGACGTATAGATTATATATATATATACATATATATATACATATATATATATATATATATATATATATATATATATATATGTATACACACACATATATATATATATATATATATACATACAAATATATATGTATGTATATATATATATATATGTATATATATATACATACATATATATATATGTATGTATGTATGTATATATATATACATATATATATATATACATACATATATATACATATATATGTATACATATATATATACATATATATATACATATATATACATACATACATATATGTACATATATATATATATACATACATATATATCCATACATATATATATATACATATATATATATATCCATACATATATATATATACGTACATATATATATATACATATATATATATATATATATATATATATATATATATATATATATATATATATATATATATATATATATATATATATATATATATATATATATACGTATGTATATATTCCATGAGGTCATACATTTGCACATATGACCATACGTATTTACAGCTACATAATTGTGCAAATATACACGTAGGTTTATATAAGTATATGAATTTTTTAAAATTAGGTTGAAAATTCTTAACAAAAAGGAAACAACAACCTAGATTCGAACGTGGAACCTACATATACGTTGCCAGGCGCAATATCTTCTTCGAAAGTACCATCAGAATATCTCTCCTTTAGCAGAATATTGTACACAATGAAAATAATCACACGTTTCAAACACGACGAGCATTCCAAGGGGAAATTATGATTCACTGCCACCCTAATATGCTGCTTTTTACCTCATAAATTAGGCAAAGATATTAGAAAAATTAAATCTGGATGAAAATAGTAACAGTGTAGTTTGAATCAACAATTCAAAACAAAACTGGTTAGTCCCTTCATTGGATGATTGATTAAAAAATTGGGTTGAGGGGTGCTTTTTTGAGACGGTGAATGCTAAAAAGTACATTTTTTTTCAACAAACGCAAATACTGCTTGACGTAATTGAACCATACAATAACAATCTAACTGAGGCTGAAATTTAAAAAACATATATTTTCATGGCTGATTGATGGGATGTATGAGAAATTTCAAGTTTCTACGACGAACTGTGAGGGCTTGGTGAAGTCCATATAGATACATACAAGTTTCAGAACACACCAATTAAGTTTACCCAACAACAATGATTTAACTGTCTGTTGTGGGTAGCTGTCATTACGATATATATTCGAAGAACAGTACAGTAACATTTTTACTCACGTAGAAGGAAATAGATTGAGAGAGGTAAATCAAGTATGAATGAATATCTGTAGCTCGCGTGTGTACCAGAACTAGTTAACTGAAATTATTTTAAATTACCAAAAAAAAATAGATCTTTTATTCAAAATCATCTAAATAGACATACCAGCACAAGGTTTTGGCGTGGTTGGACCAAAATAATCATGATAACCCCAAAAGCCCTTTTGAAAAATGCGTTTTCAGATGTTGCCCAGGGTCGAATTCAGGCAAATTTGAAAGGATGCAGCTCCCAAAATGTAACCAGGACCAGCTGGAGACACATGCATACAGATATACAGATACGCAGAGAGAGTAGGAAATTCGTAACACAATTAGCTGGTTGGTCGGGCAGGCCATTTATGAGGTTATGATGATTCGATGGGCGCACAATCAGAAGTGTTGTCCAGTGACCAACTTGAAGAGAAAAGAAGAATATAGTTATAAATATCTCCATTCGCAGAAAAGTCTCGAATCGAACGTCATGCTATTCCAACGTTATATATACTTGGATGCAGTCATATTGCATCATACGATTTCTCTCGGAGAGCGCAGGGTGGGGGCAATTCGGTCATGAAAGATAATGGTGGGGGCATTTTGCCCATGTACCGTAATGGCGTGTGTGATTTCAACCGTGTACCGTTCTGCATTTATTTGCATTGTGTGCGTCCCGTGGCTGCAGCAAGGAAAGCAACAAAAGACGCCAGACTCATGTCGGATTCAAAATCGAACTTTCTTCGTTCACTTCAGCCAAGGGAAAATACATCGATTGTCCTGGCTTGAAGATCAAACAAGATCTTCATTCACATAGAGGGAAAGAGTGAGAGAGAGGGTGAGAGGCAGAGAGGGGGGAGTAATCTGTAATTCTACTGTCGGTAGACAGTCCGAAGTCACCCGACTACTCTTCTCTTCTGCTCTTGTCTTTTTCTACTGTCCACCCTTTCGTCCCCTAACATAGAGGCAAGGGTCATTTTTCTATATATCTATTTCTTTTGATAAATTAAATCATAACCTCTTTTATTACCTTATACTGGAACTAAATGACCATCTACTGTTTTCTCTTGTATTTTCCTCCCGCTTAATGTCTATCTTTGACCCTTACACTGTTAGAGTCTTTATACGCTGTCTTTTTTTTTTATCAACCCCTTTCCACTTTCTTTCTCCTAATGTCTTTTTAATTATATGGCTGTCACAAGCTATCCTTCTAATGGGGTTTCAAACACTCGCGTTTTATCTCATTTAAAAATCTACTTAAGATGTTTCTATCAAACTTTTTTGCGTCTGAAAAGGGTTACTCAGTAACCTTTTTTGTTTTTTTGCAAGTATGTAAATATACTTAACATATACCCACACAAAAACGTATCTTTAAAAGTGATATTTAGAGATAAAAGAAGTTGATTTAGAATAAAAATGAAATATTCAAATAAACAGTCCCCCGCCTCAGACCTCATATTGTCACCCATAAATAAGAGGGGGTGTATATTGTGTGACACCCACCTTTTCATACGGGGAGGTCCTACTCTCCTTGAAATTCTCCATTAAAGATATTAACCAGTATTGAACAACCTCTTTCACCAGCAGGAAATAATAAGTTCTACCGCAGAACAGCTTACTAAAGTATTCTTCAACAAAGCTTAGTTCAGACTCGCCCAAGAGTAGAGTAGTACATAATCCACCACGAATCGAACTCATTTGACGTAGGTAGTGCTAGATGAGTGGGCATAACTCCATTGTAGGTACCCTGATTCTGCATCGAGATTCCATCATACAGAGAATGTTCTCGACAAAAGTTGATTGGATGTGAGCAAAAAATCTTCTAATCTAGCAATTCTCAACATCTTGTTAGCCACGGTCCCCTAAAAAGCACTTCTCGGATTTCAGTGGCCCCTGTTGAATATAGAAAAGAGACAGAACGGCATGCATTATGGTTTCAATATATGTCTCCTTTTAAACGAGGCAGGACCCTGGAGGGTTGTGTACAAATGCCCCACTCCCGCTTGAAAATGTTTGTAATCCGTGTCCAACACAGTTATCTATTGAAACACAAGACCTTCCTGGCACGCTGAACGATTTTATGCACGCTATGATTAATTCACTCTGCAAAACATAAATAGTGATTACTCGCCAGGGATTTTTCTGATCTCTAATCAGATGCGTCTTAAATCGCGTTGCAAAGACTGTGTTCTGTTTGTAATTGTATATTCATTCATGTAGAACACGTACATTTATTCACTAGTCTCCGCCTGTTTTTCTGACTGCCTCACTGTCTGTCATTCTGTCTTCTAAAATTTTCAAGCGGCCCCAAAACTGTTTTTCATTCATTCACGCATTCACTCATGTTTGGCCATATAATGTCTGCAAAAATCCTTGATGAATTCCAATGACATTCAGTGGAGTGATGGGCAATGACCTGAAAAAAATATTTATGTATCGCTTTTTGCCCTGTTTTAACTCAGTGAATTGTTTTGGTAGAGGAATGTGCTCTTTGAGTACTTTCTAGTTTTTTATCAGTAAAGCTTATATCTTTGGAACCAACATTCGTCCATATTGCAGTGAAAAGCAATGAGCACTATTTATATGGAGCAGTCTACTCCGTGGTCATGAATATTCATTAGCACGTAATTAGTACTGATCTATGAAAAGCATACATAAGTAAACATTGCCCTGATTTTAAAAAGAAAAATCAACTAAGCCTTAGTCTGTGACATCATTAACTTTGACTGTAGCTCGTGATCTTCCATAATACGGAATATTTTTGCTAGTATAAAGTAATTACATAAGCGAAAATTTGATTCAATAGACTTCATTCAAATCTTAGAAAAAGCCTCAGATGCCAGGATATCAGTATTAACCTAATTTCATAATGATCGTTAATATCAACTGCGAGGATGCATTTCACTCCAAAAGAACTATACAGGAAAACAATTAAATTATTACTCAGTATTGATGATTACCTCCTTCTCAGTTTTCGCAAGAACTCAAGTGATTTTTTCGGTGAAAAATTTCACAACCTGGGATTTTAGTTCGATGTTGCTTTAAACTGCTTGATAAAATTTTAATGTTCAAAGGCACATTGTAAATCATTTGCAGAGAATATTGTCTGGATAAATAGTTTTCCCCTTAGCTATTTTGTGGAACATTAGTGTCCTGATATGCTACTCGTTTTAAAACTTCAAGTAGTTTTCAGGTGCAACGACTGGATTATACCTAATACAAGCCAACCGAACTGAGTGGTTCCTTGTATAGACCGCCATGGGGCTTGTGTCATTCAGCATTAATTCTCGCCTTTTTCCAGAGGAGCAAGATTTTATCACGAATGGGCAGTGTGTCCATGATGTCAGATTAGATTATCAACAACTTGGCTCCAGAATTAATAATCATGAAGGTGTCTGACCAAATTTCACAAAGTCACGCTTCAATGATTTTAAATCTCAAATCGTTATTTATTTTATCATATTTGGGGATCGGTCTGAATTTTCGTAGGTGGAAAATTAGACGTAAAGCGGGAACTTACAGGTAGGTTTCTCACTCTGTTATCAGTTTAGTATTAAATAAAATGAGATGCATGTTTCAGTTCAGTGAATTCCTCTGTCACAATATTTTTAAGATATGATGATGTTTTACATTTCTGGTTCGAAACTGAGATAAGTTTCCATCTCGTCAAAGAATTAAACTTGCTCTCTTTCAGTAAAGATAGTTCTATTCATGAAAAAGCTGGTACATAACCACTTACATGCAAATCATAGATTGATGTATGAATATAGACGCCCGAAATCCAAAATGAGTATGACACATAAAACATCAAGACAGAACTAGTAGTTCTTTAAAACTTCAATAGATTATTATTGTAATGTTTTCTCTTTGCTTCTTCTTCTATTTCTCTCATATTCATCAATTATTTTCTCGTTGGTTTTCAAGCAAAAGTAATGAATTATTTGTCTCTGTCGTCGATGATCATCAACGTGTCTCTTCTACAGGTACAGGACCACGATTCGAGGCAATTTGAATGTGTATATGTAGCTTATGATGCTCAACAGGTCTGGTTCCATCTGTTAGCTCACCATCATGAAAAGCTCTTGCTGGTCTCTCATTGTTCGTTCTGGTAGGAAGGCTTGACCATCGAGGACGGCTCCTGACTAGCAAAATAAACAGAAAAAAATGGATCATGATAGAATGCCTACGATATACATTTATGTACCATTTCAACCGCATTATTACTTGATTCAATCGTCAAATGGTCAACTTGAATTATCAAATATATTCGGAAAATCATATAAGCAGATATATCTATTCAACTATATACATGTACATATGTGTGTATGTGTATGTTTGTCTTTTTTCTCTCCCCCCCCTCTCTCTCTCTCTCTCTATTCATATATATATATATATATATATATATATATATATATATAGGAATGAGGATTCACTAGACGTGTATATGTCTGCCCTGTTTGGGCTTCCTTTAACTAAGTCCAAATTCTACTCTAAATCAGATTGATGTTTTAATGTCGGATGCATCGAGCGCTCTCTGGAATAGACCCGTCACATATCAGATATTTTATCATCTCATATTGTATTTCTGATTTGTAATATATATATATATATATATTTATATATATATATATATATATATATATATATATATATATATAGATAGATAGATAGATAGATAGATATATATATATATATATATACATATGTGTGTGTTTGTGTATATATATATATAAATATATATATATATATACACATATGTGTGTGTTTGTGTATATATATATATATATATATATAAATATATATATATATATATATACATATGTGTGTGTGTGTGTGTGTATGTGTGTGCACGTATGTGTGTGTGCACGTGTGTGTGTGTACAGAGAGACAGGCGGGCAATTATTCACCAGCCTCAGCTTAATCTGGGTAAATGATAGTAAATATGAGTTGGAGGATTGTGTAGTAGCAACTCCACAAGTATGGACAAGTTTGGACAGACCATTCGCTGGGTTGGCTGTGCATGTGTATTTGTGTGCATGTTGCATGTATAGATATAAACTTGTTGTTTAACAGTGCATAAGATCCCAATAGGTCTTCAAAACAATTCAAAATGTGAATGCACTTTTTTTTTTCTCTGGCCAAACTTTGACGAAAACTTATTGAAAATCTGGGTGATAAATTATTTTTTCCCTAAATACTGTAATGAGATGATTCTTGCATGCCATATAACACGGTATGTTAAACAACAGCATCCTTCAAAGGCTTATATGCGCATATTTTTTTATGTTTATGTGTTTAGGTGTTCCAGCGCTTTTGGCTATACCGTTTTGTCTACAGACTTGGAAATTTGCATCGGAATTCCGACGGACCGCTTCTAACAGTGTTGTTTTTGGTTTTGGGGAAAAAAAAGTTTTATGACCTTGTTTGGGCCTTATTTTGACAGGTTTGTTGATAACATCAACATTGTCTGGAAGGGTTTATCACTTCATTTTTTAATGATTTCGGGGAGAAAACGCCGATGATTCCATAAATATAATATAGTCCAATCATATTCATCCCTCGATGGAATTTTTTTTTTACATAACTTCAAATTCTGACGCTATGACTGTTCAATTATTTACTGTGCTGGTCAGTTTGTATCGGTTTTTATTTAAGAAGACCGTTTGGCGTGTCGGTTAGGTAGAAATACAAATAAACATGTACATCAATGTATATCATGGGTTTTTCTGTCATTATTAACTTTTGCACATCTGGGGGTTTATTATTTATTTTGATTTCTTTAGTTTCGTTATTTCTCTACGGGGTTACAAGCTCCACAAAACCATTGAAATCATCATAACGACAGCATTTAAACAGGTTGTTTTCTCTCTCCAATATTCTTGTAATATTTGACTGAAGTCACTTGCAGATTTTCTCCATAATCTTTGTGGAGCAGACATGTGGAAAAAGAGAGGAAAGAGGAAAGAAATATTTTACATTAACGTCAAAGAAAAGACCTGCTCCTGTCGTGACAATATGCGCTTCCTGACTCCGTGGTAGATTTAACGTCGGCCATATTTGCGTGCCTCTTCAGATAGAGCACTTAATGTTTCTATCAGCCTCTGTCTCATTCGATCCAAAATGCTAAAACATTCATTTTCTCAAATATTGATAATAACATTTTACTCTCTTTGTCTGCTGTATACCAAATACACTTCCAAAATCTTCACTAATTTTACATAATGGGCTAAACAAAAAAAAAAAAACAAAAAAAGATCTCATTGTTGATTATGGATCTTAGAGAAATAACATTTTTGGGAAAAGCACATGGGGAATTCGTATTTAGTTCTAGTGACCGTGTTTTTGAAAGAATAACAAGCCAAGAATGCTGCGAGACAGATTGCTATAACTAAATCCCAAATTCTGATTATGGAAATTTATTTTTAATGATGAACTATACACATACGAGAAATTTTTCGCTACATTTCTCATATTGATATTCCATACCAAACAAAAAAATAATGATTAACATATGTTATTCAGCTAATGAGAGAATTCAGATTATGTCATCGGAGTTTCGAACTGCCTCAGCGATGTCATGTTCTAATATACCGAGCCAATAAATAGGGTGGGAGAACTCAGACGGAGACTGCGAAACAAACCCGGGTCAGATGTTCCGAAGGTAGCTGTGCCCCCACCCACTTGTCCGAAAGATGGAGTCGATCTTCGTATCGCACTGGAGAACTCTAAAGGCTATTTCTAGTTAGCTTTAGTCTTGAGCGAAATGAAGCGAGAAAAAAAAAAAAAGAATTACCTTAGAATTTTGCTAAGGATAGAAAACTACAGAAATGTAACAACAGCAATTGTAACCTTTAGGCCTTTATCTTCGTTTGAAAAGATCAATGAACGCAACTGAAAGAGAAATTTACTTCACAAGATTGAATAATAAATCTCATCTTTCCTTAAAAATACAGTTGTTCCAAATTCTGTGCCAGTAGGGAAATAAAAATAGTTTTAAGTACAGAATTCGTTTTTCTTTGCCTTCTAATCTTCATACCGATGCTAAGATTCCAATTTTCAGACCCTACACAAAGAACCCGGAATGACACCAATCATCTCCCCCTAATCCCCGTTTGGGCACAAATCCCAGGATCAGTCGCCAGTCTTCGGTACGTCCTCATGCCTGGTATGTAATTTAACGTCCAATCCGATATACTTTGCTTATACTTTGCAACAAAGGTAGGAAAGACGACAAACCTTATCATCAACATTAGTTACCTAATAAGGAGATCGCGACTGAACAGTTAACAGCAGAGAGAATCTAAGAATCTAACTTCAGGTCTGGCCTATGTTGACATTTTCACATCTTTCACCAATTTTATGAGATCTCTATAAAATATAATTTGATTCCGTGTTGTTGTAATATTAAGCTTTATTGGTGCACAAGCCTCGAACTAATTTATATAATCTCCATAAAAATTTAATTCTCTATTCCGTGCTGGTATATTTGAAATGTATTTTTTTGATATTTCAAGTTTTTTGTTTGCTTTTTTTAATGCGGGTAGTACACACATACACACATACACACACACACACACACACATATATATATATATATATATATTTATATATATATATGTGTGTGTGTGTGTGTATGTATATATATATATATATATATATATATATATATATATATATTACTTCCAGGTAGAAGGTTTTCTCGGGTGAAACTATACTTGAAGAAATTTAAAGATTCTACCACAGAAAATAATTAGTTTCCTCCCGATAATTACGGCGTAGGCCTCGCTGTCTTCTTCTGCTTGACATAATTTGCTTTGGCAAATCGATAAATGCTCCATTTTGTTAGGTAAAGACTTTCATTCACTATTAAGATACAAATCGTTTTCGAGCATCTTTGAAAAAAGAGTTCTACTAATAAGCATTTCTACTTCAATTCGATCATTATTAATTCATTATCATTTTTATTCCTTTTATTTGAATATGATTGTCAAAGCATTATTGTCATTTTTATCATCAACTTTATCATTAGTTGTAGTAATAGTAGTAGTACGTAAAAGAAATGATCGTTACGCCTTGCTTGTTAGTATTCAAAAAGAAAGAAGGAAACGATATCGTTTTAAAGTTTTTAAAATATATAACGCAACAAAACTGAAAATTTCCGCTGCTTTTATGCCTTTGTCAGCTAAATTATACAATGACTTTCAAAACGTTATTCATTTGTTCTACAAACGAAATAGAATTCAAATGCCACACATCAAATTTTCTATGATGTGTTTTTTTTTTAAACTGTTATTTTTAAGTTGAAATGGTGAAAGTGTGTCACGTATGAATGTTACAAAAAAACATCTGATTCAAGAGGTTTTAGCCTCAACACTGACTTACCCTCGTGGTATGTTAGAGCGTAAAGGCCTCCTTCCATTCTGTCAAGGACATGTACCCAGAGGTCGGTTTTGATATTGCATGTCTTGTTTTTACTGCAGCGCTTGCTTAACTCTGTCGGTGTCAGTTCATTTTTCACGCCCCTGCAATGCTTTTTGAAATGCCGGCTCAAAGTGGCAGATGAAAACCCTAAGTATAACGGGTCATGTTTTGCACATTCTGAAGCAAACAATATTTTTTAGGTTTACAAGAACCTCCCGACAAATTGTACGTACTGCCGGATCTAACATTTTCCAATGTTTCTGTTTGTTTCATGACGTCACATAATCTGAATGGGCGACCTCAACTTTTCAATTCTCTTGTGTGCATCTGATGCTTGATACTGATGTTTTTCTTGAATTCTGGTTGATAAGAGACTAAAATTGATCGAAACTTCCGGTTCTGGCTGTACAAAGCTATTACAGATTCTGGAAAGATTGCAACGAGGTCTGAGTCATCATCATCATCATCATCATCATCATCATCATCATCATCAGTCTTTTAATGTCCGTCGTTGGACATAGACCTTCCCCAAGATTTGCCACACTTCCCTATCATGGGCGTCACGGAGCCAGTACTTCCTGAATTTGTATAGCTCGTCTCTCCATCTACCATTTTGCGAGTCGCGATGTCCATCGGTTGTCTGCCATTCTTGCAACATGGCCAGCCCACCGCCATTTGAGATTTTTAATGGATTCTATGATGTCCCTAACTCTTGTCTTTTCTCGGATGTACTGTGCTGCCTTGTGTTCTCTCCATGTGAGGCCCAGCATTATTCTTTCATGTGCACGTTGCATGGTTCTCAATTTACGGGTCTGTCTCTTGGTTAGGTTCCATGTTTCAGCTCCATTAGCGACTATTGGGAGGATGCATTGGTTGTATACTCTTCTTTTTAGGATTATTGGGATCGTCTTGTTTTTGAAGGTTGAGCTTGCTCTGCCGAAAGCTTGCCATCCTAGTGTAATTCCCCTCTTGGTTTCTTCTTTTGTGGGTTTCATAGAGATTTGTGTTTTTCCAATACGATTCTGTTATTAAGGAATGTTTATGGATTTCCATGTTTGTGTCTAAAAGGTGATTTCTTCTTTTGAAAATCAATGCTTGAAATTTTTTTTTGATTTATAGTTGTTCCTTTTGGCGGGAGACGTACGATATGGAAGAAATGTTTCAAAACTTTTTGGATCTCCCTCCCATATGAAGAAAATTTCATCAATATACCTTATGCAAGACAACGGTTGCGTTCATTGATCTTTTCTGAAGGTTTTTAGTAGTTTTTTTAAAAGTTCATACATTGAGGGATTAGCAAAGTTGACTACCATCGAAGTTGTCCTTTTTATCTGATGATAAAATCCTTCTTTTAATTGAGGCCATTGCTCAAGAGGATAAGAAATGTAGTCCAATGGATTTGAAAAAAAATTTTCCGTTTATCAAGGGCTTCTTCACAAGTACAAACACTTTCTTCGTGGTCAATGTTTGGGTATGAAAGAGAAATTATCCATGATAACACGAAAGAATTCCTTTTCAATAAATTTTGAAGGGTTTGAATTAATGTGTTCAGCAAAATCTGTTTTACCTATGTTTTGAAGAAGTTTCAAACATTTTTAGCAACTGGCTTCGAATAACTGTCCACCATTCCTTGAGCTTTGGCAGTACTGGAATCATAGTCACTAACGATTGGACGTAAAGGTTGGTAATCCAATTTTTTTTTTTTTTGGTCAAGGGAAGACTGTAAAAACAATCTTATCTCACATCTTATCTCAAATTTTTTCGTTGTCTTTTTCATCTTTTACCCTTTCACCCTTTCTTTTTCAAATCATCTATAATAAAGTCCAAGTCTTGCTAATATCTGGGATTTGTATCGGAATAGAATTTGTGATGATATTGAATATCCGTTCAGATATCAAGACAAGCCTTTTGTGGTCTTTCTTGTCTATAATAAAGATGCTACTGCCTTTATGTTCGAGTTTAATGGTTTTGGAATCATCCGTAGTAAGGGATCTGACAGTTTCCAGTTGCTTTACTGATAGGTTTTGAAATATTTTCATTGCAAATTACTTTTTGTCGAAAATCATGTAAAAAGTTTACAATAACATTTGAAAGAGCTGTAGACCTACCTCCTCTTACTTTATGGGAAAAATAGTAAAAATAATAATGATAATAATTGTGTTGTTTATTATCATGCTAATAATGATACCAATCCTAATTCTAGATGTGGCCATCGCTGCAACCCACATGAAATCTCGTCTCTTCAGCCATCTTTAATTTTTATCTAGTATTTTTTTAGTCTTGCTTCTCGTTTCTTTCCATTGCCACAACTCACGCTGTCAGTTTAGTGTGGTTGATGAACATTGATTTCAGTGTGCTTAAAAACCACCAGTATGAAAATCAGGGGAAATAAACTGTAAGTTTATGCTGTTTTATGCCATTTTCTGGAAGTCTTAAAGTTCTTGTAGCTCTGATGGTTGAGCAGCTGGTGCAGTTGACCAAGCTTTTCGAAATCTGATATATTAATTAGAATCTAATCGAGAGCAACGTTTACTGACGCCCATAGAATGATAGTCTAAATTGGTGCAATTGATTTTTTAATTGGTTTTTGAAGCATATTTTTGGTATGTATATATTTGTTTTATCAATTGAAACAATCGCCAGTTATTACATGATAAAAGTATCACTTGGCCCTTTTGCCCCAAAAACATTAATAGAATAAACAATTAAAGAAATATAGCTGCTACAGGAATCGAATCTGCGACTGATGCTGATAGTGGCATCAAAGTAGCGTTGCTTCTAATATTGAAGTAAACAGCCGCCGATGAGGCAAAAAGCACAAAAAAACGCTTTACCTTCAAATTCACATTAGTCATCGTCTATATCCGCTCTATTCGATTCTTTCAATGCAGACAGTTATATTTTTGGAAATGGATATATATTCCGATAGAAATGATATAACGCTAAATTTACAGTTATTCCTGTCGGATTTCTTGATTATATATATATAATTATTGTGTCATCCACAGACAGCTGTTTCGATGTATTACACCTCTCTCTTCAGTGTGGCTATAGACTTTCCATTAACCCATCCAGTACCGCAAGGCAGGATTGAAACCTTCGCATCAGATCCAGAGACCATTGTGTGTGCGTGTGTGTATGTGTGTGCACAATATATACATAAGTTTGCAACCGGATGATGATGAGAGGATTCACTCAATGTTGTAAAATATATGTTTTCAACATAATTTTCTTCATCATTAATTCACATAATTCAGCGGTAAATACTTATATTGATCAATTCTGTGAAAAAATACATATCAAATTTGACTGATTATTACGAGACAGATTCCAAACTCATCGATCTGTCCTTGCACACTCATTTGAAAACAAACATTCCGAATTCAATTTTGCAAATTTTTATATATTTGGCACAGGGTTCAACACAGGGAATAGTCCAATAGTTATAAACATGATGCCCTCTACAATGCTCAGTAAACTTTTTATTCTCATTCCAGATGATGAATAGAGCCAAATGCGAGTATAATTCAAATTTGTCCTGGGTATAATTGATTTATTGCGAGGTTGCTTGTGTTCTGCTGATTCATTTTATTACGTTTGTGGTTTCAATATTGACCAGAACCAAGTAGAACTTCAGCTCAACAGGTACTTGGTGGCGTTATTGATCGACACTGTGAGAATGGATGCTAGGAAACCACTCCTAACGATATTTACTTGCCCCTGAATATGGTGGGGACCACAAGGTTTTCGGATGACAACTGCATATCTATGGCGGGCGGATATATCAATTATCAATTCAAGAGAAAAGAACCTCAAAAAAAAAAAGGGGGAAACATGAAACAATTGACAGTAGACTCTCAATACATATGATGGTAAATGCAGAGATTTCATCTTCAGTTGTTTCCAACATTGACACGACATCACGTATCCAATCAATCAATCCTCGATTGCTTCCGTGGTACATTCTGAAGGATTGGTCTCGAGAGGACCTAGCAAAGATTCGGAAAGTAAGTGTAAAGCCGGAGATTTTGTATCTTATAATCTTATGTCCGTCATACTGAATAATGTAAAAAAAAAAAAAGCAAATGCACTTCCCATGTCTGCAGAAAATGGATAATTCGAATGAAGATCTCAGGCTGACAATGTTTGATGCGGAATCTTTTATAAGATACATATGGTAGGTCAGTAGAGAATTCAGACTATTTTACCCAGATTTCTGGCCAATGTCTTCATCTTGGTTGATATATTCCATATATATCCCAGCTGTTGTACCCTCCGTCCATCTGCAGGTGTCTGTAGTATTTGGATATCGTCTTGGAATTTCAAGCCATTTATTCAATCTTCAGTCATAACCTGTACCACATCTTTTATTTTAACCCGTCATTTTAATGCGTATTGCATTAGTGCTACTGATCCGGGTAATAATTTTCGCTTATTGACTCAGGGATTAAAATCGTGACCACCAGACAAATAAATTCACCCCATCAAAATCTCTAAGGCGGTTACCATGTTCTGGTAAATTAAGCTAGGATTCTTGATAGGAAATGCTCTTGAGCTATGACCTACCCAAGATGTCTTCCTGTGTCTTCATTTTCTTGAATTGTCACCTTGTAGCCGATGTATCATTGATATGAGGAGATTGCATTTGCATTATTTAGTCCGTCCAATCTTATTCTCCTTTATTTTACATGAGCAATTCATCATAATCCACTTCTGGCTTGCTAGGCATGGGGTAGCTTCATAAGATCCCCATTGAACGTATACTTCGAATACACGTTCCCTCCTCTGTTTGTTACCCGCCTTTTACCACACTGGACGCTGGTGGAACTTTTCTGATTTTAGACTCAGGGTTGTATGTCGTCTCAACAGCTTGCCGATCAAGACTGAACATCCAAATCTTTCATGCCATTTACCCATTCTTGGGAGGAAGGAGGATATGGATTTATGCCTTTCTCAAGAGCATCAGTTACAAGTGAACACCAACTGTCATAGCCAGAGTTTAAATTCCGTTTGCCGATTCGATTCTCCGTGTTCTTAACTGTTCGGACTCTAGCTGCAATAACTGATTAATTTTTTTTTTTGTGAAATCAGATCAACGTTCACACACAGTTTAAGGAAAGACACAAATTTTTGTCAAAACGTCAACATAAAAGAGATTGACTTCAACACGAATATGTGTGATAATTGTCTTTTATCTCAGTCTTTATTCATTTTCCATTCTTACTTTTTTTGTGCTGTTATCTACTTTTTTTGTTTTTCAATCTTCTTTCTCGTATGTCTCCTATATTTTTATTTCCATCATACTGATATTAACCCAGAATAAAAGTACAGATTTTCACTAGCATCCAAAAGTAAATCGTTCGTATAAAAACCTTTCGATCGCCAGAATTGCCGAAAGCTAATAAGCAATTACCACTCATTTACACAGGAGAAACTTTGAGAGCTCCCACACCCCCAAAATGAACATGATGGTATCTTAGGCAGAGTAGTTAGAGGTCAGTAAGTGGAATGCACGGGAGACTAGTATGTACGAAAGAGAGAAAAAGGTTGCATTCTTGAAAACAAAAGTAGAACGTTATTTCCACGTTTCGCTTTTTTCCATAATAACACAAAAGTGACGATGCTTCTAAAAGCGAACGATATTTGCAATTGGTTTTATTGTATTTTTTCGTTGATGTAATATGAGATTCTGAGTATCGTTTCAGGATTCCTCTGAACAAGCATGTCCCTGATTGGTCTTCTATAAACAGTTTCTACCTGCCTTTCAAATTTGTTGTGGAGCTTTTTTCCCCGTACTTTTTATTTCGTAAAAGCGAAGACGTGGCGTAAGTCAAACTTTCGAAAAAACGTGGGTTATCAGTACTCTAAAGTCGTTTCTTCAAATAAAGCAGACCTACTTTCCTCAGTATCTTCATGTCTCCATTCGTGAATCAACTTATTTGTTCTCGAGCAGAATGTCTACGGATAAATTATGCTTTTGTTAGAATTACAATGGAAATTACGCTCAAGTCGACTTGAATATGCGAGGAGTCCAATGTACTACTGTGTTTAACTGAAAATTCATCGAGATGAGTAATACCTGATAACGTACAACAATTTTCACTTAAATGATCATGTAAAAACAAAGTTCATCCGGGGGATATTATGAGGCTGTATTATGCTCCGATGTAACTATCTAAGAATAAGCAAGGTTTGATGTACTTCAACTGTTGTATAAAGAATCGAAATACATCACCACAATAAAAGCCCCAATTTCAAACGATTCTCAATGCTCTCAGTTCTTCTTCCTGAAATGTTGGAGCATCAGTATCTTTGTACCCATATTTTGCCATCTTCAACATTGTTTCAATATAAGCTTGATAGATATCAAATGGAATTATCCAATCAGAAGTGTGGGTGACTTAACGGTTAATAGCACGGAGTATAGATTCGTCAAACAAAGTTCAGAACTCCAGTGGGGAAACTTTGCTCTAGTGTCTTCGGGAATGGCATAAATAGATCTTTACTACCCAAAGCCGTTGGTAAATAGCAGGGTAGACTGAGTTCTTGAGCTTTGGGTACCAAGCAGTCTAGGAGACGGATGACTCTGATTCTTGACCAGTGAATGGAGTCCCATTAAAGTGGCTGGAGGCCAACTTTGATATCTTTCGATCAGCTCTCGCAGCCAAGTTGACGACAAAAAAAAAAACAAAAAAAAAAACGCCACGAATTCCTGTTGGCTATGGCAGCTGGGAGGGGAGATCCGGCGACTGGACGGTCCAGAATCTTCAAAAGCTTCGGCCAGGCTTGGAGAGGTTATATCGGTAACTTTCAATTGTCAATTAAAACAGACAGAAACTTTCTATCCATTCAATTTGAAATATTTTTATTTTTACCAGCCTTCGAAATTATACCGAATCCAACTCCAGCTACAAACTAATACTCACAAAACAGACGTTGATATTTATTAGGCTTATCTTTGAATAGCGTAGATGGAAAATGAGCGGAGGAAGATTGTTTAGCGCCAGTTTTCAAAATGGTAATCGTCTGCGTTCGTTGAAAATCGACGTTTGAAACTCATGCTTGAATGTTGACTCCTTGCGTCGATGGACTGTTAGCAACTACTCCACAAAGATTCAGTCTCACGGCGCTGATCTTCAATTAATTTGCTTGAGAAATATCTGAAAGGAAAAAATAATACAATGTTTATTACATGGTAGATTTGTAATCCTCCTGAAGTCCTCCTGATTAATGAGCGATTTGAATGTCGAATTCAAAAGAAACGTTATGGAAGAACTTGACGTCAAGCAACTTGTGCAAACGAATAATGTGGACAATAATATGCATTTTCATCGTGTTTAATCAATTATTTATCAATTCACAGACCTAGAATCAAACGAAACAGGCACCAGTTTTAACGAGATGCAACTGAAAAGTGATTATTTGTTCATTAGTTTCGGCTGTCTGACAATCAGAGACAATTTGTCGTTTTTTTAATCTCTGAGAATAACAAATTAAACGACGTCATCATATTGGGGATTATTATTATTATTATTATTATTATCATTATTATCATTATTATTATTATCTATTCATTATTCGTTTATTTTTATTTATTCTATGCATATATATATATGTATATATATATATATATATATATATATATATATATATATATATATATATATATATATATATATATGTATATATATATATATATATATTTGGTCTAGAAAGCTTTAAAGTTTAAAAAAACTAAACACATTGAGAAGCCTTTTATCGAAAAACTTTTCCTGTCACTTCAGTCAATTATTCCCTCAATATATACTCATAAAATTCATGTAATTTTCTTCATTGATTTTTTTGATGTTTCACACATACGTTGAAATTATGGCACCGGGTGTGATTTTTCTCTCGTTGGGATCATCGGTTGTTTACCATCTAACTGTTTAGGGTATTCCAAAACAAAACAGTTGTGTCAATATGATGTCCCAGCAGTGTTGATCAAACACCACCTATCAGCTATGATTTCATTATGTTGCTTATGTCATAATGAATGTAGTTTGTTATCAAATTTGGGGTGTTATCATAATGTGTGGTATATGGATATTATTCATACTAC
>OY735198.1:41725776-41878276 GCA_963457665.1 Thysanoteuthis rhombus | reverse complement strand
ATTGGAACTGCCCTATCAAAATATACATGGACATTGAAAGAAACGAATTTGAATACCATTATGTGAATGTTAATAACTAACCTATTAACTATAACAACATAACAATTTTTTTTACAAATTGAAAATTGAACATATTGATATATATATTAATAATTTTGACGGATACCTAATTTGTTAAATTTAGTTTCTTTTTCCTTTTTGTTTTTGTTTTTTTCAGATAAACTAACACCCAACTTTGTATATCATATAGTAATAATGATAACAAAACTCTATGAAAAAAACCCATAATGTGAATGGTGACAACCAATTTACTACAACGACATAAAAATACAAAAATAATTTTGAAATAACAAATATTATCGAAAAATAACGAGATCGCAGCCATGTCATTGAAATCAATCGAGATTTTCTTTTTGTAAAAACTTTATGAGTATTAAACGATTTTGGCTTGTTTTTTTTATTGATTCTCTGTCAATTGATATTCAGTTTTATACCAAAGTATACAAGGTAATGTTGTTTTGACGAAGGTTTCAGTAACTAAAGATAACTCCATTGTATGGGATGTGAATAGTTAAAAAATAAACCTCTCTCTGTGTAAAGCTCTTATACTTGACTTCCATGTTAAAATAATGAAAATATCTTTTGATCTGAATTCGCCACGCTTTTTCTCAATTATTTTAGGTTATGCCTCAGTCTCCTGAATATTTTTCCTATGTCTCACAATAGAACTGATATTTCATGAAATTTAATGTTTTAAGTATCATTGTAAACTTCTTTGAGAAATTTGAGTTGGAAAAGTTTTGCGTACGCCGACTTTGAATCTTATTTCTCCATTCTAAACATGCCAATTTAGCTGATCAAAATTTTATACCTCTGGTTATGCTGGCCTGGACACCTATAAACATCACCAATTATACCTGCAATGATATTACTTTTGCTATTACACTTGCCCTGGGCTAATATTTTGATTGTTCACTAAATATAAATAAAACTTAATATACGATTTGAAGCCAGGTGCAATATTCGGAATATGTGGCTAAACAAAAAAATAAAAGCTAAATTTAATTCTAAAATAGCTAAATCGGCAACATTACCAAGAGCATATATTCTAATGAACTAAACCTGTTGAAACGATTAGCTATACGAACGAATGCCTTGGAAACGTGGGTCTAGCAAAAATATGAATATGTATACACTGGAGTGAGTTACCTAATACCTCCAATTTCTTCCCAGAAAGTGGCCAAATTTTTCAGCGAGAGGATTTTTCTCTCTGCATCGTTTTTTTCTTTTCTTTTTGATCATGTAGAAAGGCTAGATCCCGTTACATCAATATCTGTCTTAATTTTTTAATTACAACTTCAATTTGTTGACCTAATGGATGGATTTAGGTCAAATAAAATACTTTTTGCTCAGCAAAATGTTCTGTATGTTTTACAATAACTTTCCAGTATCACAACTCACACAACTAAAATTTACCTGACTTACATACTTTCACGTATATCTGCTATACTGAAGAAAATTTTCATGCATTTAGGAGATGATTAGATCGTTTCCTAATGAACATTTATCCTGATACGGAGATCAGCCATGAATAATGTATATAATATAACTAGAAAAGTTGACATACACACTGTATATAACTCCTCATCTCAGACAGAGCCAAGAAAGATGGTCAAATAAAATCAGTTTTAATTATACACATCTTCACATCTTCATACAGACGAGGAGTCAACACATGCATAATTTAAGACAAAAAAAGGGTGGTCTCACTCGCCATCGATCAAGCCATAGATATCTACATTATTTTTTGATACATTTGCCTTACGGAATGTCTTCATCACTTTAGGACACCATTGTCTACTTGGCAGTCTGACACTCTCCAGCGTAGAAATCTCAGGGTCCGGACGAAAAGATTTGATTTTTCGCCCCTTGAAGTTTTCTCTAATGGCATTAGACCACACGAAAAAATCTAACAGGCAAAATAATCTGGATGATAGGTATAAAAAAGAAATTAACTGCTGATCAGTGCATAAACGTAAATTGGTTGATCAAACAATTTTCTCTCATTTTTTGGTGAACTCAGTGTTTTTTCATTATTCAACTAACATTCTTGAACCATAGAAATCCAAAACTATTCAAATCTAGAATATGATGTAAGGAATGGTCAATTACGAAGGTACGTTTGTATACTTTGAATTTAAACATTATCAAACGATACTAATTATGAATATTAAAATGCACGTATGATATAATATTAAAACTCTCGATCCATTATATTCAAGTATATGGATCATTATGTTCAAGTGTATAGTATTTTATAAACACCGTGAGATATATTCTCAAAATGATAATCAATAAGACGGTTAATATATATATGTATGTATGTATGTGTGTGTGTGTGTGCGCGAGAGAGAGAGAGAGTGTGTGTGTGTGTGGAAAAAGTCAATAAAGGGAAACCACTCTAAAACATCTTTCAATCAGTAAAAATGTAATAGGCATTGGATACTGATGTCTCTGACTCAATTAACACGTGACTATTTCTTGAAAAAATTTATCTAATTGGATAATACAAAAATGCATTGATTACTTGATAAATGCTAACCTTGTAAAAATGAAAACAAATTTCCCTTTTCGGCTTAGAAGATTGCGAAGGTATGAAATTCTTAACTCGCCGTCTTCTTTGCTTATATCTAAGTAATTATACACACACAAACATACACACACATACACACACACACACATATATATATATATATATATATATATTCATATATACATGTATATGTGTGTGTGTGTGTATGTGTGTGTGTGTGTGTGTGTGTGTATCTATATAGTTGGTTATTCTTCCGAATGCATAGAACAAAGCCTACAGTGGGATTAACGTCAGTTGGAAAATTGGTTCACCCCAGTCATTCAAGTCGAGGCTGTAGATCTGCATTCTTTGAAAATCAACTACAGCCGTCGTGTCTAAGAAACGTCTTCAGAACTTCAAGAATTCACCTTTGGTTAACAAGTTTTTGCTCATGCGTGCTTTCTACTAGCATCTGATGATTATCGCAGGAGATCAAATGACAGCACGTATTCGCATTATTTCGGCACCCTCTTCGGTATTCTTGGGTTTTTGGTTACTTCTCTCGTCTTGATGCCTTCAATTTTCCTACGAACATCCGTTTTTTCCAAAGTCTCTGCAAAGTTATTCAGGACTGCTACAAGGATATCAATAACGATAAAAATAAAATCGTCACTTCATATTCTACAATGTGTCAAGTTCTCTGGCAACCATCATTATTATTATTATTATTATTATTATTATTATTATTATTATTATTATTATTATTATTATTATTATTATTATTATTATTATTATTATCATCATCATCATCATTTATTCATTTTCACACATGTTTCCAGATGGTTACCCATGGGGACTGAGTGACAGCAATCCTCCTCAAGTCTCCAGCTCTCCTCTTTGCACTCTCACAGTCCACTGTGATGCGGTGGATTACTGTTTCACACCAGTTGCCCGGTGGTTATCGCTCTGGGCTGAGTGTCTGCTATTCTCCCTAGGTGTCCAGCTGTCCTCTAATACCCCCCCTATCACACCGGTGCTGTGGTTCGTACCACCTCCACAATACCTTTTTTTTCTTGGCTGTTAGGCCATTGCTACCAGCTGGGTATTATAATTATCCAGCGTGGTCACCGCGGGAGACTTGCGTGGCAGTAACACTCCTCATTTTTAATATCTTTGGCACCGTTCCGAGAGCACCTTATATTACTGATACCATCCTGACGTTCACTTTCCACCCTTTTCAGTTCCCTTGTCAGGTCCTGGTAACTTTTCACTCTCTGCTGTGTGAACTCCACAGGCACAGTCACGCCCATTATTTTACAGGTCAATCTTGCTTGGATGAGGGGGTCAGTTTGAATGTCCAAGTCCCACAGTAATCTATGGCTTCCATTTTCCAGGGCTGACTCCGGTTTGAGCAGATACCATTAGTTCGCATGATTGTGTCCTATTCATTTGCTCAGTTTCCACTGTATCACTGTTGCCTCCATCTTTTCGGGGTATTTGACTACACTCACTGCTTATATGGTTTAAGATCTCATTCCTTTCTCCACATCGGCAGCATTTACTGTTTGGGTTTTGTCGAACTTTGCCGCAGTATAGTTTGTCCTGATGCATTTGTTTTGGGCTGCCATGATGAGAAATTCTATTTCTCTTTTCAGTTTTCTTTTGCGTAGCCACGTCTATGATTTTGTACCTGTCTCCTGAATTCTCCGTGTTGGTTTTCCATTTCTCTTTCCCTGTTTGCTGTTTGGCTCATTCTTTTCCAACATTTTTGTTGTTCGTTACACTGTTGCAGGCGCTTTTTATCATGTCTGTACTATGTGCTTGCACACACTTTTCTAATCCTGTTTTGGACACAGTCTTTCATGCTGATGAGTCCTCTATCGTCTTTTTTTCCTCCTTACATAGTCTATCAGTGTTATCTCTGAGACGTAAAGCCTTGGGCATTATCATAAAATTATTATTATTATTATTATTATTTTGGAATCTCACACCAGTTGCCTGGTAACCGCTGGAGTTTGAGTGACAGCAAGTCTCCTCAAGTCTCCAGCCCTCCTCTCCTAGTACTCATAGGTCGCAGTAATTCTGCGATTTACAGTTTCACACCGGTTGCCCAGTGGTTATCGCTGAAGGCTGAGTGACAATGTCTCCTCAGGTCTTCAGCTAACGTCTCCTCTCTCTTTTGCATATCATGACAGAGCTACTATTCGTTGCAGTACTTATATCTCTAGCACCTTCCTCAGTATCCGTGCAGTTCCTAGTAGTGCTGTGGTCTGTACAGGCTCTATCCTCCCCCTAATCCCGATCTCCTCCAGTCTCTCCCTCAGCGTTTTGGGGACAGTTCCTAGTGCTCCCACTATGACCGGTACTACCCTGGTTTTCATGTTCCACATTTTCTTTAACTCCCTTGCTAGGTCCTGGTATTTTTCCCTTTTTTCACCCTCCTTCTTTTTTACTCTATGGTCTGCAGGTACAGCAACGTCTAGTATTTGGCAGGCCTTTCTTTTTTTGTCTACTATTACCAAGTCCGGCCTTCTTGCCTGGATGAGGTGGTCAGTTTGGATGTCAAAGTCCCACAGAAGTTTGTGGTTGTCATTCTCCAAAACTGCCTCTGGCTTGTGCTGATACCACTTTTCCCCATGGTTGAATCCCATTTGTTTGCTTAGTTCCCAGTGTATCATCGTTGCTACTCTATCGTGTCTATGCTTATACTCCTTCTGGGCGAGTTGACTACATTCACTAGTTATGTGGTTTACTGTCTCATCTCTTTCACCGCACATGCGGCATTTGCTGTTTGTCTGTGTTCTGTCGATTTTTGCTTTTATGTAGTTTGTCCTTATGCTTTTGTTTTGGGCTGCCATGATGAGCGATTCTGTTTCTCTCTTAAAGTTTCCCTTTCGTAACCACGTCCATGATTTCTCGTCTGCTATATCTTTTATCTGTCTTTTAAACTCACCATACAATTTTTTCCCTTCCCACTTTTCTTTTCTAGTTTGCTGTACTGTTCCATTGTTTTCTACTTTATTGTTTGTTGCACTATCCCTCGCGCTCTTTATGATTTCTTCACTATTTGTTTGCACATATCTATCTAGGACTACTTTAGCTCTCTGGACACAATCTTCTATGCTGATGAGCCCCCTACCACCTTCTTTTCTCTTAACGTATAGCCTATCTGTATCATCCCTAGGGTGTAATGCTTTATGCATCGTCATAAGTTTCCTTGTTCGCCTATCCATTGATTGGAGCTCTTCCTTTGTCCATCCTAGGAATGGTCCTGTATACCTAACTACTGACACAGCCCAGGTGTTCATTCCTTTTATTAGATTTCTGCTATTTAATTTGGTTTCTAATATTTTCCTTATCCTTCTGAGGTATTCTCTCTCAATTTTCTCCTTCATCTCTTCCCGTTTTATCGTGTCACATTCAAGGACACCTAGGTACTTGTATCGGTCTTGTGCAGTCAATGCCCTAATCTTGTTGTTGTCCGGAAGTTCAATTCCCTCAGTCATTGAAAGCCTTCCTTTATGCATCACCATGATTGCGCATTTTTCTATCCCAAACTCCATTCCTATGTCCTCACTATATTCCCTTACTTCGTTGAACAGAGTCTCAAGCTCTCCCCTGTTTTTTGCAAACAATTTAATATCGTCCATGCACATTAAGTGGTTGACCTTTCCTTTTGTTTTAGAGAAGTGGTATCCTTTGCTGTTTTTCAGGATTCTGTTAAGCGGTATCATTGTTAGAACAAATAATAGTGGGGACAACGAGTCTCCTTGGAAGATTCCCCTTTTTATCCCTACCTCGGCTAGTTTGTCCCCTGCGGCTGTCAAATCTACTTTCCAGTCTTCCATTGAATTACCAATGAATTTAACCACCGGTTCGCTAATTTTGAACATTCTAAGGCATTCGAGTATCCAGCTATGTAGAATCATATCGTATGCCTTTTTGTAATCTATCCATCCCATTGCGATATTCTTTCTCCTTTTCCTTACTTCTTTTAAGATCATCTGGTCTATGTAGAGTAAATTGTTTGCCCCTTTGGTTCCTATCCTACACCCTTTCTGTTCTTCTGGTAGTAGCCCCCTTCTATCCATTGACATGTATATTCTCTCTGCTATTTGCCCGGTCAGGATTTTCCACATAAGTGGTAGGCAAGTGATTGGTCTATAGTTGCTTGCTATGTTCCCCTTTCCCGGGTCTTTTTGGATGAGGGTGGTTCTGCCTTTAGTCATCCATTCTGGTGCTTTGCCTTCATTTAGACAATTTTGGAGTAGGTGAGTGAGTCTGCCGTGTAACGTGGTGAATTTTTTGAACCGATACCCATGGATCCCGTCGGGACCCGGTGCTTTCCAGTTGGCTACTTTCCTAAGAGTATGTTTCAATGTGGTTTCATTCAGTACTATTGGTTCTCCCTTGTCTATATCTTCTAGTTCTTTTCTCATGTTTCCTAACCATTGCGGTGTTACATTGTGTCTTTTTGGGTGCCCCCATATGCTATTCCAATAGTTCTTGGCCTCTGTGGCATCTGGTTTTATGTCCTGCCTTCTTTCCCCATTTAAATCTTGGTAAAACTTTTTCTCATTGTTTTGGAATGTGCGGTTTTGTGTGTATTGGGCCGTTCTTAGTCTGTATCTTTTTAGTCTTGCCTCTTTGGCTAGTCTTTTCTGGTGTAACTCTTCGACTACAGTTGCGATGCCTTTTTGCGCTACCTTGTATTTGTTATAAAGTCTTACTCGTGGTCTGTCTGTGTGTGGTGTATTTCTAAGCAGTACTTCGTCTCTCTGTAGTTGGGAGATCTGCCTTTGTAACCTTCTTTCCCAGTTGGGTTTCCCTTCCCTATCATTGCTCAGGTTCCTATCTTGTGTTGTGAAGCTTTGTGCTACCATTTTCGCCCCTGCGTAAATTAGGTTGTTGAGTTCTAGGAGGGTGTCTGTTTCTATGTGCTGTAAGAGGCAGTTGACCTGTTCGGTCACTTCTCCGACTTTCTTTCTGTCTTTGTCTCTTAGGGAGGGGAGCGTTGTTTTCTCTCCTCGCATGATCTCTTTCAAAGCTTGTATTTTGGTTTTCTCTTCTTCCGTTGGTGCCTCGTCATCACCCTCTGGTGCGTAGCTTACTGTGGGGGTCTCATGGGGGATTATTCTAGTTTTGTTATTGATACTAGTTGTGCTGAGGGGGCATTCTTCAGATGTGTCACCTGAACCTCTCTCTACATTAATGCGAATCTCTAGTAGTTCAGTCTCAGACAGCCATTTCTTCTTTTGAATTTGCTTTACTTGGTCAGCAAGGCGTTGGTTCGATACTTCCACAGCAGATTTTTCCCTCCATATTTGGAGCATACGCTCTCTATAAGATCGCACTGAAGGCTTGCTTTTATAGTAACAGTACATAACTAGTCTATTCTCTTCCCTTGTCCATCTCTTTCTCTTGTTCTTTATAGCAGTCACCCCGTGAGGACTGCGCTTTCCCTGGGTGTCATTAGTGGTATACGAGTTTTGGCCAACAGTAGCTGTGTGACGACTGTGTCCCTCCTGAAGGCCATTAAGGGTACACGAGCCGAGATTTTGGCCAGCAGTCACAGGATGACGACCGGGTCCCTCCTGGTGGCTAACAAGGGAACACTTGCCGGTTACGACACACAGGTCTTGGATCTGTGCCCCGTTTTTTGCGGTAAAATGGTTTGGTTGTACTGTCATGATTGGGGTTTTTGGTTCTTTGGAGGTAGCACCAGACCTTGGTGGGTTGGTTAAGACCGATGTGAGTCGGAAGTAACCCAAGAGCCCCACCGGCCCTTTTGGTTCTTTTAAGGTAGCGCCAGACCTTGGTGGGTTCATTGAGACCGGTGTGCACAGTGGTAACCAAAGAGCCCCACCAGCTCCTACCACCCAGGGTATGGCCTCACAAGGACAAGCCATTCAGGCTTGCAGAGATATCTATTTAGTGATATGACATTTACAAGATTGTTGAACTGAAGAAAAAACACTAAGCCTTTTTCTTGGGGAGGGGGGGTTACCTACATTAAAGATCATATGTCTCCCTTAAATGTTTTAAGTCTCGACTTAGTATAAGTTTCGATATTCGTTGTTTTTTCTTCCAATGCCGGCTGGGTGGATGGATGGATGGCCAAGCGACCACAGCCAATTTATACTATACTAATCTCGAGGGAGGGGATGCAAGTGGAAAAGTTCATTCACACACATATATATATACTCGCCCCTCGCTTTTCTATACTTCTATGGGACAACTCATTTTGAATTATAAATTATAAATATAATAATTTTAAATTTAATTTTAATTCCACTTACCCACGTGCAGGTCCAAAAAACAACTTTTTTCGACTTGGCAGTGGCCTTTTCATTGCAAGAGAAAATTTCTCAGACTTACAAAGAAAACAATCTCAGAGGTACAAAGATACCATCAAAATATCAAGAATAATCAACCAAAGTAAAATATCATTAAAATGTTCGAAAATAATCAGAGTTCATCTCAAAGCCAAACGTTAAGTATCATCAGAATCTAAAGAAAACTTCTTTAACTAAGCCCAGAACAAAATCATCAGGGGCAGCCTGTAGTCAAAATAGCATTGTTATTATTAATATCATTATTATTATCATTATTAATATTATTAATAATAAGACATTCAATCACAGAGTAAATTTTAAAATCTAGCCTGAGTTAGTTAGGTCTTCAAAGTAAGTCACCAGAATTCATCTTGAAAAGGAAGGAGGCCTTTTTGTCAAAAAATTTGGGAGGCTGTCTTCGATATTCGTTGTTTTTTCTTCCAATGCCGGCTGGGTGGATGGATGGATGGCCAAGCGACCACAGCCAATTTATACTATACTAATCTCGAGGGAGGGGATGCAAGTGGAAAAGTTCATTCACACACATATATATATACTCGCCCCTCGCTTTTCTATACTTCTATGGGACAAATTATTATTATTATTATTATTATTATTATTATTGAATCTCACACCAGTTGCCTGGTGGTAACCGCTGGAGTTTGAGTGACAGCAAGTCTCCTCAAGTCTCCAGCCCTCCTCTCCTAGTACTCATAGGTCGCAGTAATTATACGATTTACAGTTTCACACCGGTTGCCCAGTGGTTATCGCTGAAGGCTGAGTGACAATAAGTCTCCTCAGGTCTTCAGCTAACGTCTCCTCTCTCTTTCGCATATCATGACAGAGCTACTATTCGTTGCAGTACTTATATCTCTAGCACCTTCCTCAGTATCCGTGCAGTTCCTAGTAGTGCTGTGGTCTGTACAGGCTCTATCCTCCCCCTAATCCCGATCTCCTCCAGTCTCTCCCTCAGCGTTTTGGGGACAGTTCCTAGTGCTCCCACTATGACCTGTACTATCCTGGTTTTCACGTTCCACATTTTCTTTAACTCCCTTGCTAGGTCCTGGTATTTTTCCTTTTTTTTTTTTTCTTTTTTTTCCCTTTTTTTTATTATTATTATTATTGTTATTATTATTATTATTATTTGGAATTTCACACCAGTTGCCTGGTGGTAACCGCTGGAGTTTGAGTGACAGCAAGTCTCCTCAAGTCTCCAGCCCTCCTCTCCTAGTACTCATAGGTCGCAGTAATTCTGCGATTTACAGTTTCACACCGGTTGCCCAGTGGTTATCGCTGAAGGCTGAGTGACAATAAGTCTCCTCAGGTCTTCAGCTAACGTCTCCTCTCTCTTTCGCATATCATGACAGAGCTACGATTCGTTGCAGTCCTTATATCTCTAGCACCTCCCTCAGTATCCGTGCAGTTCCCAGTAGTGCTGTGGTCTATACGGTCTCTATCCTTCCCCTAATCCCGATCTCCTCCACTCTCACCCTCAGCGTTTTGGGAACTGTTGCTAGTGCTCCCACTATGACCTGTACTACCCTGGTTTTCATGTTCCACATTTTCCTTAACTCCCTTGCTAGGTCCTGGTATTTTTCCCTTTTTTCACCCTCCTTCTTTTTTACTCTATGGTCTGCAGGTACAGCAACGTCTACTATTTGGTAGGCCTTCCTTTTTTTGTCTACTATTACTAAGTCCGGTCTTCTTGCCTGGGTGAGGTGGTCAGTTTGGACGTCAAAGTCCCACAGTAGTTTGTGGTTGTCATTCTCCAAAACTGCCTCTGGCTTGTGCTGATACCACTTTTCCCCATGGTTGAATCCCATTTGTTTGCTTAGTTCCCAGTGTATCATCGTTGCTACTCTATCGTGTCTATGCTTATACTCCTTATGGGCGAGTTGACTACATTCACTAGTTATGCGGTTTACTGTCTCATCTCTTTCATCGCACATGCGGTATTTGCTGTTTGTCTGTTATTATTATTATTATTATTATTATCATTATTATCATTATTATTATTATTATTATTATTGGTCCACGATCGGTTGTTCCGCTGTCAATTGTCATAAGTGTAAAATAAGAGGCACAGTCGATGGTTGGTATGGATACTGTAAGTGTATTGGACATGGGGTGGGGGAAAATAGAATTTGTTTTAGAAAAGAGGGAGGTATAAAGAAAGTTAGGCACCATAATGAGAGGTTAGTTTAGGCACTTCAATTAGACTGAGAGAGGGGAGAAGGGAGAAAGGAAAGTTAAGCACTCTGAAGGAGGGAGAATTGATGGCTGCTACGGATAATATAAGTGCTCAAGGACGGCTATTTGCTGCTGTTATTAATATTATTAACATTATTATTCCATTTTGATTTATTTTCAGTTTCAAGCGATATCAAAAACAGAAGATTTTCATTGAAAATTCTTTTTCATTATCCATCTCCGTTTTTAAATCTTTCGGTTTTTTGTCTTTTGGCATGTTTTTTTTTTTCTCTTAGAATCCTCGTTGCAGCATTCGTTTTTTTCTAATTTTATTTTGCTTTATTTAATTTTCTTTATTTGTTTGGTACTTTTTTCAAAATTATTCATTTCTTTTTTTTTATTGCGTAAAGATCCCTTGATTTTATTGATTAAACCTTCTTACCTAATCAAATGATGATTTTTTCAATCCTTTCCAATACATTTCCTCATTATGTCAACCTGTTATGTTCCTGAATTCCAAGAGTCTTCTTTCCCATTAATGATTCTTTTCTTTTTTTATAGGAAAGGAAGAAAGAAAGGAAGAAAGAAAGACGCCTAAACACAAAAATGATTAGATTAAAAAACGAAAAATCCCAACCGTCAAATGAACTATAATTATAATTTGATGGCAACAGAAAAAAAAAACTGGTAATTGATTTTAAGGTTCGTTGTAATTTTCAAAGATTTTTTCATAATATCTAATTTCATTTTTTTTTATTTTTAGAACCGATAGAGCTGCCCGCTATGAAATACTTTTGTGTAAAGCAAAACTGAAAATCATCCATAAATTCCCATGGAAAGTCTTTGAAAAAAAATCGCTATAATTCTTTGTCCTTGAATTCTAAAAATTAGCTGAAGTACTCGTCTACGTTGGGTAAGAAGTAAAGACTTGAATCGTTGCGAGTAGTAATGACGTTGAAACGATCCCTAGGTACTTATTGTGGGCTAGTAGTGTGATTTCGGTCAGGGCAGGCATACAAAACAGTTGGATATCATAAAGAGGATCAATATCATTATGATCTTTACGTTGAAATATTTCCTTAGGTCCTATGTATCAAGCCGTTTGTCCCTCTTTAGAGGAAGAACTATCTTTCGCTAATTATTAATGAAGATTCCATCCACAAATTATACCCTTTAAAAAATACTTTCTCAACATTTTTATATTTGTTTTTTTTTATCGACTTTTTTCAATCATTATATACAGCAAATTTCCTTATTTCAATCATTATATATAGCAAATTTCCTCATTTCAATCATTATATACAGCAAATTTCCTCATTTGAGAGAATCATAAAATATCGGCTAAAACGTTGTATCAAAACCAAGAACGATGATGATAAAAGTCCAAGTAATACATCGGTATGAGAGTACCCCGTCAATACCCGATTCACCCAGGCAGCCAAAGAATAAATCCGGTGAAACATCGCACGGAAAACAACAACCAAGAAGATTCTAACCCAAAATATATCTGAATGATGAAAATGTCTGATTCCAGAATTTGAAATGATATATTCCAAATAGCGTCGTTGAACTTTTAATCATTTCAAAAAATTGACTATGCTGCCAGCAACCGTCCCCAAATTCTGGAAATATCTAATGATGGACATTTTTTACGTCTAATTTCCCAATGTCATACTTGTGAGACGTATTGAAAGTCTCAGAAATCATAGAGTGATGCTCAATAAGCTTTTTGCTGATCATTGCACTTGTAAGATTGGTCTTTACTTTGATCTTTTTCCATAATAAGATAAGCTTAGTCAATTTCTATACCATGTACTGGCTGGCAACAGTCAGCAAAAGTGAGTTCGATTCTTAATAGTTGTGACAGTATTGTTTAGGTCAAGATGTTGGGCATAGGGTAATATTAAACTGTTATCCACCCTCTCTCCCTTCCTTCCTTATCCTCCTTATATTCATTCATACATATATATATATATATATATATATATATATATATATATATATATGTATATATATATATGTATATATATATATATATATATATATATATATATATATATATATATATATATATATACACATTCACACACACACATATCTATACACACACATATAAATATACATAAGAGAACCATGATGAATATACGACGAGTGCGTGTATTAAATAGATCTTTATTCAACGTTGGGCTCGATACCATCAGTAGGATAGTTATAATGAACGAAAAAAGTATTCAATGTTCATTACAGACTACATCAGCCATCGCCATCAGTCATTAAATGTCCACTGCAGGGCCAAAGCCATTCCAATCTTCTCCCATAACATTCCCATCTCCTGCTATTATGCAATATTCCTCCATATCTTACCAGCTAACAATTCTATATCATCCCGCTATCCTGTGTCTGGTCTTTTCCTACTGCGTCTACTGTACCATGAGCAGGAATCTGTTAGCCTCCTGCTTCATCTGCTATCATCTTTTCTTGCAGACCCTCTTAATTATTTGTAAAATATCTTTCAAATTAGTCCTCCCTCTGATTCATAATGATCTTTATCTATCTCTCATAGTTAACCATACCATTGCTCTTTTTATGGCTCTCTTTTCAATCGTAAACTGGTTCTCAATTCGGTTCGTTAATTTCCATTTTTAGCATCCGGAAGCTATGAATGGTATTTTGCATGCAGTGTATACTTCATATCAAAGCACATTGACAAGGTATTCTTCAATGTTTCAATTCATACCAAATGTTTTCAGCCCAATCGTTAGGTGCTGTCTTTATTTCGCTGTTGATGTCCTTCTTTAACTTTATTACCTGTCCCAGTTAACCGTATTTGTCAAACTTTTCTAACTCCCCACCCATATGGATAAAAAAAAGACAAAAGTAATGTTCAAATACATACAATGATAAATAAATATATTGATATTTGAGGGGAATGATGTACATTCGACGGAATGCAGAGAAAAAGTTGACAATATAGAAAAAAAGTCAGAAGTTTTTTTTTCCCTTTTATCAACACATCTTATCCACACATCTTGACGTATCCTTTTAACAGATAACCCATTCCCCACAAAAACATGAACCCTTTTCTCATACCTACAACATTATCAAGATATTCAAATTTCCTTTCTTGAAACGTCCTTATCTATCAAATGGCATCCACTTGTGTGAAGTCTGTACTCACTTATATCAGGAAAATCTTCAGTCTGAAACACAGTGATATCTCTTTTGCCTCCACCTATATCGAACGATTCCTCTGCCTGAACTACCATCCGGGCATTTCTGCAATTTACATCATTTTTCTCAGAGCAACTTTCAAATGACGAAATCTGCAGAAGGTGAAACATACGTAACATAGCACATTCATTATCAAATAAATAAAAACGAAAACAAAAATTGAGATGTGCTATATACTCTTGAGTCTCTTTCCTTTCCCATATTGTCACGACATACATATACATACATATATATGAATGATATATGTATGTATATATTTATATGATATACATATATGACACAAATAATGTATACACATATACATAATATACATTAAATATATATTATATATATGATATTTATATATATACATATTATATATATGTTGCTTATAAATATTATATATATATTTATATATGATGTATGCATATATTCACATTATATATACATATATATCATATATATGTTACGTACATATTGTATATAAATATCATATATATATATATATATTTATACATAATTGTGTCACCTTTAGACAGCTGTTTTGTTGTATCACAACTCTTCAGTGTGGCTATAAACTCGATATCCCTTCCAGTGCTACTAGATAAGGTTTGGACTCAGATGCTCTCCTCCAGCCCTATGCAGAACAGCCAGAAAGACCTAATTAAGCGATATATTTATTTACGGATAATTCTCCATCTACCAGAGTGCTCAATTACAGAGTTTGAAAAGCATTGAATAGTTGCTTATTGTAGATGTGTGCCATACCCAAGAGTTCCCAACTCTAGAGAAGGGAGTGTTGATTATAATTAATAATTGTGTCATCCACAGACAGCTGTTTCGTTGTATTACAACTCTTCATATACATATATATATATATATATATATATATATATATATATATATATATATATGTATATATATACATATATATGTACATATATATATATATATATAAATATATATAAATGTATATATATATATATATATGTATGTATATATATATATATATAAGCATATTATACAATATGTATAAATATAATGTACATATATTATGTATGGTTATTATGCTTATATCATATTTACATATATTATATATATATCCTTCATTGTACAAGAATAAAGATTAGATCATCAGAACCTGTGCTCATAATCACATGCAACACCCATGCATATATATATATATATATATATATATATATATGTATATATATACATATATATGTACATATATATATATATATATAAATATATATAAATGTATATATATATATATATATATGTATGTATATATATATAAGCATATTATACAATATGTATAAATATAATGTACATATATTATGTATGGTTATTATGCTTATATCATATTTATATATATTATATATATATCCTTCATTGTACAAGAATAAAGATTAGATCATCAGAACCTGTGCTCATAATCACATGCAACACCCATATATATATATATATATATATATATATATATATATATATATATATAAGTGTGTGTGTGTGTATCAGTACTTTTTATATCGAACGACCATTGTTTATATACTAATTACTCATCATCAGTATTTCAATAGTTAATGTATCAAATTCATCCACTTCGCTTATTATATATATGTAACATCGATGTGAACTAAAATGGTAGTGCTTCATTTCGATTCTGTTCTATTTTCCATTATCAGCGCTCAGTTACGCAGCATTTTCATAAGACAGGATACTTATTCACTTAAACACCTTCATTCTATGATCGAAACTCAACCAAAGAAGCAGCACAGAAGATGGTAAGGATTGGAAAAAACATCGTATGAATATTGATGACATTCGTGATTTATGCGTCCTGGTAACAAAGAATGATACTGTATGTTCGATGCGTCGATTCATACCAACAATTAGTCCATTATATTTTTTCCAATCTTTTCTGTTTTTTGTACGCGTAGAATGTTTTCTCACGTGACCATTTCAATGGCTAAAGTTCTCATAAAAGAATTTAATCTCAAAGTTTCAAAAGTGATGAATTCCAGAGAGAACACTTGCCAAAAATGAAGTGAATGGAGCAACAAGAAGAAGCAACCTAGAACTCTGGGAGAGGAGAGTCACTTCCACTATCCAAATGTAGAGACTCACTTTAAGGGGAAAAAACGAAATGGTGTGAAGCAAAGAGGCAGTTACCTTTCATTAATATATGAAAAGTTAATGAGTGTTCCCAGACCCAAAATTGTAATGGAATGTTAGGCATGGGTTTTGAGAATTGGATTAGTGGGAGGTGCAAGAGACTCTTATTAACTGTACCTTTTAGTAACAGGTTCTGCACTCTTTCCGTTGCCCACCACTCAATGATATAATTATTTAACTTCCCTGGTTTGAATTTAGCGTTGTCAGTATCCTACCGAGGCTGAAGATACCCGTCTGTCCAGCTATCTAATATTAAGCTAGGGGACGAGATGAATTCAAGCCGAATTTTGAACTCAGCTTGTGGATTCCATTTTCGGCGTTACTAACCGCTTGGCCACTCGCAACTCCTTGAAAGTAGTATATTCTTTCGAAATGAAGAACCCGAAAAACAAATACAAAATTGACTAACATGAGAAGAGAATATCCTCAAGTTACTTTATCTGTGATGATATATTTTTTTAGCGCATAACAGTGAGATCAAACAGTGGGAATTCGCCATTAAGAAATAGCTTTGAAAAGAGCATGAACTCTCATTCATTGTATCGGAAGTTCTTCTTTCAAATACAGCGCTTCAACCAGTGAACTGCCAAGACTGTAATGATTAGGTACGGTTTCTATCTGCAGTCTTCTGCCGCTGTATTCCTCTTCAGAATGTATTCCACGCTATGTTTTGACTATCGTGTGATAGTAGTAGGCATGTTATTTTTGAAAGTCTGAGATGAAGTGTTAGTCATGAATCTTTAGTGAATTTTCACTATGTTCTCAATCTTTTTTCTGTGTTTCTATCGTATTTTTCGCTGGGCAATTCTTCAGTCGTTAATTATAACGTTTTTTTTTAAATAAAGAACCAAGAATGTGTTAAAGAAAAAAGAATGGGGAAGTAGAACCAAAAAAATGTAGGGAAGTTTTGAAAAAAAAAAGAATGTAGGGACGGAAACAAAGGGATCCAAAAGAGACAATGGCCAACAGAAGGAATGTTCTAAATTTACTGGGGACTAAGGGAAAAATGGAAAGTGGTCAACTAACTAGTTTTTCGCTGCTATTTTGTGTTTACGAGAAAATGGTTGGCAGAAATATTTGACAGAACCTAGTGTTTCCTGAAACAAACTAAAGACTTGCTGATCAAGAAAAGAGAGTAGCTCTCGATCTAGTACATAGAAATACGCATAAAGATAGGTAGAGAAGAAAGTTCCTTGGAAGACGAAATACCAAAGAGAATAGGCAAGAAGTAACGTCGAACAGTGAGAACCATGAAACCATGCAGAAATGAGAAAAAAAAACTAAATTAAGTGACAAATGTAAGACGAAAAATGTTGTTATGGGCGAAAAAAACCGAACAGTGAAGTTGAATGAAGCCAATAGTACTATAGACTGAGAGAAAATAACTAAAAATCCGTTAAATAAAGGTATACTTTATATAAGATTACACTGAGGGAAAGGTCTACTAGACCAACTTGCTTACCATCTGATTACTGTAGGAATTCTCAGATTTACCAACATTAGCTTAGTCTGGTATAGGACCACAATGAGGTGTATGTAGAGATCAAATTTACTTCATTAAAAATAGTCTGCTAGAATTTGGGAGAAAAGAAAGAAGAATCAGGAAAATGAAATCAATTCCAGTGAGAAAACTCTTGACAAGGTAGGAAAAACATGTAAACAGACAATGGAGGAAGAAAAAAGCTGATGGAAGAAGATGGAGGAAAAGGGAAGAACAAATGGAAGAAGAAGAAAATGAAGGTAGAAAAAGGAAAGAGAAAAAGGAGAAAGCTAAGAAATTATTAGAACAGAGGTGAAGAGGTAAAATAAAGTAGTGACTACGTTATAAATATAAAAGAAAGAATGACTGAACGCAAAAAAATGAAATAAATGCAAAAAAATAAAGAATTAAAAAGGTAGATTTAACTTGACTAACTTGGAAGAAAATAATGCAAAAAAAATCTTAGAGGTCCAAAGATATTTGGGAAATATTGTAATGGAAGTGAGCGAAAGGGTGTGGAAAAAAGGAAAAATAACAAAGGAGGGAAGAAGAAAGTAAATCAATTAAAAATAAAAGAAAATGGGTGAAATGCATTTGGGAGAATAACAAACAGCGGAGACACGGAAGCAAACAATGACACACGCATCTGTGAGTGATGAACAAAGACTTCATCTTTCTTGTTGTAAACATAAATATGGCGTCCTTGTAAGGCATGTTATAAGATCCAGTCTTTCAGAAATATTACCCTCAGGGCGCGGCTTGTGATTGAAGAATACTAGAAATATATTTGTGCGTAGAGATGCTGAATGATTGGCTAGGTTAACAACGACAATAAAGGCGGAGGCGATGGCTCCATACTTCATCCAAAATGTTGATATTATTGAAAAAAAAAAAAGACTGAATGTCTGGTTAGTCACCGAATAGAAACCATCTTTTACCAATATCTTTTCAGAGAATGCTGTGATGAGGGTGATCTATAATAAAAAATGGAAAAGTAGGGGTAATCAATGAATACTACTTTTCTCCCCTTTTGTAGGATCACTAAAAAGTCTGAATTTTCAGAAAGAACGTGTGAATGCACCTGGAAACAAACTAACTGCACCAACTTAGAATAAACATGTGTTTTCAATCAAGAGCCCTCCTCCAGTGATAACTTATCTTAGGTGGTGAACAACCCCTTTTTAAGCCTGATAGGAGTATATGTTCAAACTAGCTTTTTCTATGCTGCCTGTATGCGTTACTCATTCATAGCCAGCCAGTCACACCGACTTAAAAATTGAAGAAACCTATGTTTATGGATTGAGAACAGTTTCTAATAAAGTGAATTAGCTTGGATATTGTCTATTGTAACTGTGTGCTGGGAGATTGATTCTGTTGCTCTTTAGTTCAGAGTAATATCAAATCAATTGATATTGATATCGATATTAACTAATCTTAAAAATTGGTATTCGAGCTCATGTCTTCATTATTTGACCTACCAAACAGAATCATGTTTATGAGATTACTACTATCCACAGATCCCGGTGAGTCAAAATTCTATATGATAATCGAATTTTCTACAGTAGTACAGGAGGTGCAGGTGGCGTAAAAGTCACTGGCACGGGATTGGTGAACGAAGTTCGAGTTCAGGCCAATGCTTTTTACGTTCATTATGCACTAATGTTCTTTGGATACATGTAATTACACTCATCCCCCCCAGTTACAAGTAAATTGTAAGATACGAGGGAACCTTCGAGCGAAGAACGTACTCAGACTGGAAAACAGGCCAAGAGTGGAGCCCTTGAATCAATTAGGTGACGAACTCCATCTCATCATCAGTCTTTTAACATCCGTCGTTGGACATAGAACTTCCCCAGGATTTGCCACAATTCTCTACCATGGGCGTCGCGGAGCCAGTATTTCCCGAATCTGTCCAGTTCATCTCTCTATCTTGTGTTCTGTCGGCCTCGGTTTCTTATGTGATCTCTGGGGATCCATGTTGTGAGACATGATGTCCGTCAATTGTCTTTCATTCTTGCAATATGGCCTGTCCATTGCCATTTGAGTCTTTTAATAGTTTCTATGATGTCACACACCTGTTTTCTTCCTTATGTACGGTGCTGTCTTGTTATATCTCCATGTGAGGTTGAGCATGATTATCTCATGCGCACGTTGGCTACTTCTCAGTTTGCAGGTTTGTCTCTGGGTTAGGGTCCATGTTTCAGCTCCATAAGTGACTATCGGGAGAATGCATTGGTTGTATACTCTTCTTTTTAGGATTATTGGGATCATCTGGTTCTTGAAAGGCTTGCCATCCCAAAGTGATTCTCCGCTTGATTTCCTCCTCTTTTAGAGGAAACTCCATCTACTTTCTGGTAACTCCTGTAAACAAAAAAAACCCGTGTGTTATGATATTGTATTGTACAACTGGAAAACTACCTTGGGGCTGAGTGAATGGAATAGTTCGTGTGAAAACGATCTTCCTGCTTTAAAAAAAGTCTTTCACGGGTTGCTATGCAAGTCTCCGAGCTGCCAACCCAGCAGAATGATGTTCAACTAACAGTAGTAATTGTACAACGAGACTATATAAAATATAGCTGCGTTTGATAAAAATACTGGGGTAGAACTCACTACATTAAGGAATACGTCTACAAGACCGATTTGCTAATCATTGAATTACGTTACAGTCAGATTTATCAAAATTAGCTTAGTCTGGCACAGGGGCCACGACGAGGCGTGTATACAGATTAAAATTACCTCATTACCAACAGTCAGCTAGGATAGATGGCTAATCATTATATTACGACAGGCATTGCATAATTATTTACGAGGCTTAACTGCATCTGGTGTTGAATTCGGTATATCAGTTAATTGGTTTGCAAGATAAACCTGCTCACCATTACACTACGGAAGCTGTTGACTTGGAGGTGGCTAACTGTTCTCTTTAGTACTTTCATTAGCAACTGTCATCAATGCTGTCAACGAAACTGCCAACATAGGTTTCTTCAGTTTTTAAGTGATTTTGGCTTGTTGACTCACTCGTTATGTATGTGTCCTGCGTATAAGCCCAGGTTATGGAGAGCTAGAAATTTAGGCATTTATTTGTTATTATGTATAGAAAATCATCTTGCTCTTGTTTTTACCCCCCTCCCTTTTCCGGGGGCATTTTAGCAATCACGGTAAAAAAATATGAGAGAAGTAACTTATGCATTGATTATTCATTTTTTTTAATTTTTTTTTTTCAAAATTCCAACTGATCACTCCTAACACAGTGCTAAAAACGTTGTTCATGTTCTAATGGATGATTAACCAGACCTGTTTTGTTGCATCGCTTAGTCTTGCACAAGATCACAGTAGTGAGCCACCCAGTGACTATCGCACTGATTACAGTAGTAATAGTTCAAGGTAACTCGCTAGCCTATACTCTATGACAAAGCACCTGAATATTTACTAAGTTTAGATTAGTCTGGTAATAGTACGCAACAGTGAGGCATTAGTTAGGATCGATCCCAGTGCAGCAATAATAGCTAAGATTAGTCTTGCACTAGGCTATAATAGTTGGAAACCCAATAAGCACTGAACTCACTAGAAGAGTAATAGTTTATCAGATTATCACATTAACTACTCCTGGGCAAGGAAGTTGACTGATGATTTTGCTGTATAAAAACGTCCGTCAAATTGGCATGGAACTGAGATGTGAATTTTTTTCCAGCTCAGATATTCTCTAGACTTGTCACCTTTATTCCATTATCCACGCCTTATCTTTGATAACTTTTTACCAGTAGCAGTAGTAGTGGTAGAAGTATGTAAGCAACATGAATTAGAAATAAAGAAGTAGCCTCCCGAGATACATGCATGCCACGATAAATGACATTAACTGTTAAGGCACTAAAATGAAAAGAATATTTATTAGAGATAGATCCAAGTGTCTCTCTCTCTCTCCCCGCCACACTCTCTTGAACACACACACACACATACAACATATATACATATCTATTCAGAGAGAGAAGGGTAGAGAGAAGGAAAAGAGAGAGAGAGAGGGAGGGAGAGATCACTTTAAATCAATAGACCAATTTTGAGAAAAAGTCAAAATAGCGTTCAACGTTTGTTTTGATGCTAGATAGAGGCAGTGCACACACAGGCATATATATATATATATATATATATATATATATATATATATATATATATATAAACGGATATGTAATCCAATATGAATAACTATATATGCTGTTTAGCTCAATTACATGAAAAACGCTACGGTGAAGCGGCTACCTCAGCGGTTGCAATTTCGGAGACCTACAGCAGCCCCATTTTCATTTACTTTTCCGTCGAGGCCAAATGATGCATCCACTGTGTAATAAAAGGAGACCATTTCAAATAGAGTTTCAAAGTAATATAACGTATTTATGATTATTTCTATCGGATTATACATTTATTTCTTTATAATATAAATGACTACGTTGAGAAACAAATAGAGCAGATATAGAGAGTGAATGAATAAAATGTGAATCCGGAATTAAAGCAGTTGGGGGATGGGGCTGTACATTCGTGCGACCATTTATCTCAATATTAAGGCTAAAGCTGAGTTGGAGTACCTACCTCATCGTTAGCAGGTTTGATTCCTGAAATAACCCCATCTTCCTCAGTTGCCTATTTTATTTACACTGTCTTTGCCACATGATAGATTCACTGTGTAATAAGGTCGGGGGTCATTTCAAATAGAGTTTCAAAGTATTATAATGCATTCATCATTTGGGTAAACCCCCTGCTTTGCATTTTATGCTTTATTTATCACTCCCTCGCAGTCTTCTAATTTGTGGTTTGTTAATACCGAATTTTTCTCACGTAACTTTCCAGCTTCTATTGCAGAGGCTCATTCATCGACCGTACTCGCCCTTTCCAGTGTCACATTACAGGGGAATGCATTAAATATTTACTCAATGCCAGTTGGTCACATTGACCCACACTTTTTTCTCATCCGTCGTCACCGATGTTACCCAACCAATGGCTATTGTTGAAATATTTATCCAACCAGAAACATTATTCATAGACAAAGATGAAGGAGAATTTGGTTTTGGTGGCGAAAAGAAGATAAATGGGTTGGAATAAAGTAAAAGAGAAAGGAGAAAAAATATGATGAAGGAGAGAAGAGAAGCCAAAAGCAAACAAGAAGAAGAAGAAGAAGAAGAAGAAGAAGAAGAAGAAGAAGAAGAAGAAGAAGAAGAAGAAGAATTGAATGAAAAACACAAAGAACGAAGGAGAACAAAGTAAATTATTTTCGAAGAGCCACGAAAAAGGGGATAATGTGGAAGTATGAAATAGATAAAGTGAACAAATATGAAGACCTGGCTTGAGATTTTAAAATACGTGAGACATAAATGTGTTGACCCGCATTTGCTGGAACATTAAGAATTATTCTAAAGCAACTTACACAGGTTTTCGAAGTATTCGTAATCCCATCGACAAGAATACAATGACTGATGTTATTAATTTTTTATCAATATTTCTACTATCTTAATTTTACTTGCTTTTCATCGCAACCTCTCAGACTGTCGATCTGTCTGCGAACAGTGTGGATTGGAAATGAAGGATGAGTTCTCAATGAGACTCGAACTCATAGCCCTTTAGCTTTTGAAAGCCTGAGCTACAAGAGCATCAAATCATACATTAAACATTTTACACTTCAGTTTTCCCTAATGGCTTTGTGCAATTTTTGTTATTGTTTTTACATACACTTGAAGCATTAATAGAACTAACATAATATCTATTTATTCATTTATTTATTCATTTATTTATTCAGGTGAGTTGATGGTAGCTGAGATGTCTCTCGTCGGTGTTCAAGTTCAAGTAAAAGTCAGCATTTTATTGCAGATTTTCAAGATTGACAAGTTCTTCTCAATATAGCTTTCCTTCCATACTTTGCTCCTATTATTTGGTTTTGCATCATACAAAGCTAAGCTTCGTAAACATTGGGTACTGGAGACTGTGGGAAACTTGCTAGAAATAGGCACCCTGCGATGCCTCCAATTTAATTGGCCTTGATACTCACAATAAAAATCTGACATAACACCATCATCTGAAATATGATTACAATATTAGTTGCTCATCCAAATCAGCCTATTACTAAAATTGCTACCAATAGTACTATTCGTAATAAATTGGATTTTTTCATCAATAGACTCTAAATGATAGGGTATGTTTTCACGATAAAAAGCTTTTATTTCATTATAATGTTATCCTCTCCTATAGAAACATATATTTGCTTTTCTATTATGTAAGTGCAAATAAATTTTACTGTAGGCTCTCCTATATAAACGAGTAGTCTTTTTATTCTGTAGATATTTTGTACTTTCCCCCTAAAGTACTTATAATAAAAATTCTATATCTTTGTCTTCCGTTTGCAAACAAATCAAAACCTAGCCATCATGATGATAAAATATATTGAAGGGGTCACTCCAGGGAAAATATATAAATGCATCCGTCTCCGATTAAAATGAATGGCGTCTCTTGAACATCGAGGCTTTTAAGGGTGTTGCATCGGTAATTTCATTCAAAATCAATAAAAATGATTCGTAATGTTCTGCTAGTTTACCAATGCCTTCGAAGTTGGGAGAGGCATATGTATTCATCTCGCCATTCAATATATTTAAAGGTTTAAATGAAAGTTTCTGGATGGAAGGAAAATGTTATGCGGTATGAGAATATTGGTTTAATTTCATGGCGGATCCATGAATTCGTATTTCGGTTGGGAGATATTTTTTTCACTTTACCCATTCATTTAGGTATTCACTTACGGATGTCCAAACATTATATCCACAACGAATTCCGATCACATTTTGTAGAAGGTAGTGTCACGGGCTAGAAAAGACTTAGTTAAAGCCTGAACAGATTCTTACAGATACACAACCTGCCTTATAGTGACATGCGAACAGATTTTTCATGCACTTCCTGGTGATAATGGCAATGGTAGAGTTATTCGCTCTTTCACTACTGTCCAGTTCTTGTTATACATATATCCAATTCCATGTAGGGTGGGATGCTGTTTCTGTAATTGAGGAATTCCTATAAAAAGTGTAAAACCTAACTATCAATCGCAATCATAAGCATCTCCCCCCCTCTCTCTCTCTCTCTCTCTCTCTCTCTCTCTCTCTCTCTCTCTCTCTCTCTCTCTCTCTCTGATGTTCATGTTCGGGGCAATGGCATTATAGGTCTCTGTCCGAAGACTGAGTTCTAAATTCCCGGACCACTTATGTCATTGACGCGAAAGTTTATGATTTCTGCGTGAAATAAATTTGATGGAATGTTGGTTGGAGATAGGGAGAGATACAAAGGGATAAAGAGATAGAGAGAGAGACATAGAGATAACGACTGATAGATTGTTGTAAAGTAGCATAAAAGGTTTTCGGTACGGAGAATAGAATCGACCAAACCAGGATAGCATTCCAGATGGGGCTGCTTACAGGCAACCAAAGAATTCATATCAATGTCTTCTGTTCTATCTCCAGATTTTTTTAAAAAGAAAGTCTCGTAAATAGTATGCTACAATGTTTGGTGACAGAGTGGGTGAGTGAACAATTAATGTAAGAAGGCAGAAATGCCGGGTACCACGGAAGTATCTCTCTGAATATATAAAGAAAATGAGGTAGACCGACATTTATATGCATACAAACATGGATACACGCCGTTGCTCGGTGTAATATATTTCTAATACGTATGGTACAGATCAGGTTAGCAATATAGCATAATATAAAGCACTGTCTGATGTGTGGTGGATAAATTTCTTAGAGTGCTCCATACACTCAACTTTATACTACAAAATTCAAGTTGTTTTAGAGTAGAGCTGGAAATATATAATAGGATGTGGATTCGCTATGCAAACAGCTTAATGTTTCTGCCTTCTCTTGGCCTCGTCAGCTGAATCTCTCTCTCTCTCTCTCTCTCTCTCTCTCTCTCTCTCTCTCTCTCTCTCACTATATATATATATATATATATATTAACTAAAATCTACTTTTTATTTGTTCGTTAATTCGTGCTTCTTTTCCACAAAACTACGAATGTAAGACTTCAAAAGAAATTCAAAGGCCAATATCGCATTGCCTATGCCCTTTCCAAGGATTTACCCTTATACGAGATTTCAGTTACATAGATACGAAGTTGTTGCCAATAACAAAGACTGAGTTATTTTCACTTATCCTTTGAAGTGAGAAAGATATCCATGTGCTAAATCTCAGCATCCTTAGTGCAAAATTATGGCCAACAACTCCAAAAATAATGTTCCCTAATGACCTCAAATTACCTCAAATGATTCATCTATGCGCAGAAATCTTTATGATCTCTGAATATATTCCACTTTCGTAAAAGAAGGTAGGTCTTGGATTTTTTTGACAAGTACCCAGTGCCGTTGATAGAGTGGTTATAAAATGAGTAAAAGTTGATCTCAATAGTTCATTATAGATTGTGCATTCTGTATTACTTAGAGGAGATTTTAAAATTTGAAACAGAATGTACAACCTGTGATGAGCCATTGATAACAAATCATTACTCAATATATATATATATATATATATATATATATATATATATATATATATATATATATACATATTGTTTCGAATATCCCACTTATTATCTCGATCTATTCATATCGACTCATCTATGCATGTAAATCTATATGATCTTCAAATATATTCCACTTACGTAGATAGGTATACAAAGGTAATAAATCTATTTGGTTGAAGCTCTCTTACTCATAGAATATCTAATTAGGTCTAAATTCTAAAATCATCCCTAATACAGGATTATGTTGTGTTCTGCGTTGTAACCAATCCAAATATACTGACTATCTGACTAAACCTTTATTTACTCATTTATCTTTATAAATATTATACGTTGATTGCCTTCTTCATTGTGGTGATTAAACAATTGATCCAGAGGGCTATTTCCTCTGGTGTCAATTCTCACATGCTTATATAATTGTGACCCTGTAGTATACTGTAAAATGTTCTGTGAATTTAGTGACCAACTTCCGTACATACTTGGGTGTTCACCGTATTAGGGGAGGTCTGATTATTAATTCTATAATCAGGCGTTTGCTATTGAACTTGATTCTCACTGAGCTCATTAGTTCGTGCCGAACAAATTTGTTAGAGTAACGAATTCTAATGCCTTTGCTGAAAGCTGAGCCAGGCTTTGGTGTGTACTTTAGTACGATTGTTATGAAGCTTGATTCACATACCAATTTGCTATTGTATGGAGTTCATCTAATGTGGTATTATGGTAGAAAGAGCTAAGCTTAATAAAAGAACAAGAGACAAATCCTGTGAACCGATGGTTAGCCTGTAATTCTTCATTTAAATTTATAGCCTGTTCGTTACTCATAGGACCAAACAAATCTGGACCTTACAGATGGATCAGTTAAAACTGTGAAAAAAATAACGGACATATTTGAATTTCTGAGCAAAACTTATATATATATATATATATATATATATATATATATATATATATATATATATATATATATATATATATATATATATATATATATATATATATATAAGTTAAATAAATGAGAAAATAAATGTTCACGCCTTGTCATTTTTATCTGAGTTTATTCTTCAACAAGTGAACTCATTTAAGTGAGAGAGTAATTTTTTTCAAATGGTATGCAGGATTTTTTTTCTCCAATCGACATATTTAAGACAACAAATCAAATCGAGAACGTTATTATATAAACGACCGCTGTAGAATGATTTTAAGTTAATCTCGTTGGTAATGTTCGTGAATTCGATCACCACTAGACAACCAAAGATTGTGGCCTTGTGCCAGATCAAGTTTATTAGATATTTAATCAATCTTCTCTAAAAGGCCAACAGGTTTCAGCAAACCAATTTCATGGACCATAAACAAAATTTTGTTATTTGCAGCAGGAAGCGGCTTTGTATCAAAGTTTTGCATCGGCTAACAAATATTCAAATTAATAAAGAAAATAAGATAATGAAAAATGCTGTTAGATACATTAATTCCGTTAATAACCCTGGAAGAAAAGCGCCATTTTTTTAATTCTCTGTTTGGCAGCAAATGCCACATTAAAATTGAATAAAGGATAAAAAATCGAATGTGGATGAAGTTTTTATTAATTTTTTTTTTTTTCAATAAAGAAATTTTGAATTTTGCAGTTGGCAAACTAGGAACGAAGTGTGTTTAAATTGCAACTCATCCCCGTCTTTGTGTTCATTATTCTGAATAATGAACTTCGGGTGATCAAAGAGATTTATTTTTTCACGGATTTTGCGGCAACGTGGAGCAACGATGAACAGTAATTTCTCGTCTTTGTGTATGCGCTTGTATGATCTCTATTCACATTTGCCGTTACTGTTCCCGTTGCCGCCAAGGCTAATGCTATTCTGATCAGTAAGAAACTTCTACAATATTTCATACAACAAAATAACGAAAGTATAGTTTGCTGATATTTTCACATTTTATGCACATTTCTCGTCCTCTTCGTTTACAATTTCTATTTGTCTTTCTCCTTTCCTCTAGTCTCCGAAATCCGTATTTTCTCCTATTCTAGACTTTCTCAATTACACAGTTGTTTCTTTCTTTAACTTGTTATCAGCTGGACCCCATAGAAATTCCGCGACTATTGACAACTAAGGTTATCCATTTCATGCCTCTGCTTTTTTCTTACACTTTGCCTATATCTTTTCAGTCCCTCCCTTATCCCATCCAACTTCCACTGCCCGATCATGTTTATATCTAGACGGAGATACAAACTCATACTCGTTTCATATACGAGAATCTCCGAAAATTCTACGTAAACTACCTAATTTTTTCTTCTCACTTCCCTTGCTATCCCCCTTTAAATTACTTTTCTCCCTTCCTCTTTCATACCCTCTCTCTCTCTCTCTCTCTCTCTCTCTCTCTCTCTCTCTCTCTCTCTCTCTCTCTCTCTCTCTCTCTCTCTCTCTTCAGTAAAGTTCATTTCTTGTCTCCCTGTTCTATATTTACTTTTTATTAAAGCGTAAAACTCAAATGCTGGGACGTAGTAACAAACAGAACAGTACTATAGATACTCCTCAGCGTTTCTTTCATATACTTTACTTCGCAATATTTTAGAAACCGTTGACCAAAGCTGTCAACAAAGGTTTCGTCTGTTTTTAAGTTAGTCTGGCTAGTTTTACTGACTGGCTGGCTGGCTGGCTGGCTGGCTATCTATTTACCTATTGCGCGTACATACTGAGCTAATCTAAGTGGAGGAATGGAATTTTGCTGTGTTATTTGGTGAAAAAATCGTTTTTTAGTTATTTCTTGATTCCTCCAAAATATGTTTTCTTTTGGGAGCTCAATATACGATGTGTTTTTATGCTAATTGTTTGATATTCATACTTTTTTTTTGTTTTGTTTTGTTTTGTTCGTTTTTTTTAGTGATCACGACCGAATAAAAGATGAGAGAAGCAAATTATTCATTGACCTCCCTTTTTTTTCTATTTTTTTAATTGATCACCTCAAACACGGCATGCTGTCAAAAGACATTGGTTACGTGATAGTTTCTATCGGTTGACCAACCAGACATGTTTTTACTTCTTAAATAGAATTCATTATTTTTTTCACCTTCTAGATTGCACCTAATTTCCAACTTCCTTGCTTCGATATTTTTCATTCTTATTGAAATAGTTTCCAGTGCTGGAAAGAAAAAAAACTTCTGATATTATAACAATATAATTAAAGAGCCTACGACGAGAATCAAAATAAGATATTAAAAATGAAATAAACAAATGATTAAATCTCAATATAACATCTAAAGGAGAACAAAACATTTTTAAACCGCCTGGTGTTACCAGATTTGACAAAATATTTAATCAAATGTGACGAGAGAACATTATCGATCAAAGAATAATGTTCCTCTTTCCCGACAATTTCGCTGGAAAATTATCTGCCACCCACTATCTGAAAAAATGAATCCTCCCACTGAAATGAGTACGCTATTTCTTACCTTACAAATCATCTCATCGATGCTCTGTTATTTGGACACAAATTGGGGAGGGCTCAATTCGTCTATTCCATTTTCCGTGCTGCTAATCGTACATTAAAAATGATCCCTATGATAAAACAGTTTGTACTTCATCGTATTAAATAGTAAGTGATCACTGATAGATTTGATCTTAAAGCTGGGTACCGTATGTGCTTTCAACATCAAGAATGAATAACTTTGTAATCGTTTTGAAATAGCCTGTGCATACTTATGCATATCAACAATACACAAACGCTCAGCACACCATCATGTAAGTATATGTACGAAGAAAACATATAAATATATGTTTTTCTGTTTGAGACAAAGAATTATAATGATTGCACTTTGATATATTCTTATCTTGAATGTTATTGGCATAAAGTGTCGGCTGTTCTATCCTTTGTCTTTCATCAGGTGTTGGTCGGATTTGGTAACTTTTCGCAAAACTTTATTCTATCGTCACGGCTAGATTGTTCTAATTTCGCTGTCTATAATGAAGGGTATTTCATATGAATTAATTCTCAGAACCAGAGAATATGATATTTACAGCTGGACTGATGCATTGAATTCAAGACCAAGGAGTAACTAAATGCAGTCAACTAACGCCTGTAAATAATAGAGGATATGTGTGTGTGTGTGCATGTGTAGAAAAATCTGATTTCTAAGGGACTAGATTTCGTTTCAGTGACTTTTCCACAAGATGGTATTTTTGTCCCCTCTATAAATCTGACATGATCTGACCTTTCTGTTGATACAGTAGGAACCAACAATCAATTCACGAAAATTTAGATTTGGTATCCTCTTGGTTCTAAACACAACCAATCTTCGACAATGATTTTAGAAAAAAACGTATTTATAGTCTACTGGGTGCCTCATATGGGAGCCTTATGCTTGATTAAGCTGAAAAGGGTATGGCATTTTGCTGAGATAGCTGCATGTTTTACCTAGGCAAAAACCAGAGTTTGAATACGGAACCAGGCTTTCTCTACGTAGAAGACGTGTGCTACTGAATCTCTCAATCAATTCAAACTTGTCTGTTCCTATACTAAGCTTATTAGATGTGATACAATAATAATGTATAATCAAATGAACGTAAAAACAAGAATCATTCACAAGGGAAATCATGCTTCAACGTGGGGTATTTGACGTATGTGCACCAGCAAATCGGATAGTTGTAGACAATTGTATTTTATTAAAGGAGTTCATTGTATATGTATGCATCATCGTTCTCCGCTCATAATCACATCAGAGGCATCGTGGGAAACTGTTAGTAAAACCTACTACCGGCTGTCGAAGCATTTTTTTCCTATTACATCATCTAGTATTCCCCAATGGTCATTTATACCAATACTGACCAGGCTTTAACTCTGGTGATCTTACGAGAGTACTATTGAATAACATTTTTAAAGTCTTTGGTATGACACGGCGGCGGATTGAACCATAGCCTACTGGACGAGCACTCAACAGTCATATTCATTACACTAATCAAACTAGATTCTTTCACAGGGGACTATTACGTAGTGTTTATTTTATCTATTAATATGCATGAAAAAGGTCCAAAATGATGATAAATATGTCAATTCAAGACGTGTAGAAATACCTTTCCTTAGTCATTGTCTGTGGTTCCATCATAACATCGCAACTAGCCGTACCTACAACGTATAGAATGAAATAAACTGGTAATCACTATATAAGTAGCTTAAAAACTGGCAATAGTGTTACTGAGAGGACAAATGTTTGTCGTTTGTTTTTGTTTTATTTGTTTTTTCAGGAGTAGCCTTCGACTATTTCTCCATGTAACATCTGTTTTTACGTCCATACTAGCTGACGCAATATTAAGGCTACAGTATTCTTGGTCCTCTCAAGAAGTCAAGACGTGGAGAATGAATGGAAGGGGTAAATAAATGAGTTAAGAATAGTAAACACACCTCATCACCAGAATAAGTGTAAAAAGATTTTGATATAAGAGAAAAAAATGATCAATCTCTGTGCATTTTTAAGATCTCGACCAAGAACTCTGCTTGAATCATTTTAGGAATATTTCATTACTTGATCGAAATCCTTGTAAAAGGGACGCATGTTTCCGTTTCGTCGAACAAATTTGTTGAGATAATAAAGAGGTTACCTGTCTCTGTATGAGTATTCAGATATTAAAGCAGGCTCTTGATTTCCCTCGATGAACTGCAAGAGTGTCTGGCTTGTTTACGTCAAACAAATTAAGCTCTAAATCAATCAAATACTATTTGGATGTGCCCTAGGGTCTCAGCACAACTAATGTTTACCTTCGCTAACCAAGGTGGAAGAGGTATATGTATTCGCTCGTGTCTGTCAGTCTAACTGTTTTGCTACACAATATCCCCAAAAGTTATCAACATCATCCTGATGATCATCATCCTGATGATCATCATCCTGATGATTATAACTTTTGGGGATATTGTGTAGCAAAACAGTTAGACTGACAGACACGAGTGAATACATAAAAATTATTAATGAACTTCAATTAAATTTTCCGGAATGGTAAACCATGGAAAAGGGAAGAATAAACTTCCGAGGTGGATCTTGGAATCATCTCTCAGTGAGAAATAATGGCGGGGGGGGGGCATATATCCAATTATCCACTCATATCTATCCACACTTTATCTCCTCAACTCCCCAATGATATACATTGACATTTTGAGGAAGGGTGGTCCATTGTACGAGTAGAGTCTGGAGAGGATTTAGAAATATTTACGCTCAACGTAGAGAATAAGGAGTGAAATATCACCGTAGTGCAATTTTCCGAGAAGGATCTGTTTTCTTTGAAAATCAGCGTCTTGAAATTAACAAAAATCATCATGAAATATATTCCCCGATTTTGAAAGTTCACTTTCGGCCATTTTCTCGTTTTTACAAAAAAAAAAAGTCGAAAGCGAAAATAGCATTCTGAGTTTATTTTGCAGTGAATAGTTATAGAGGCACTGCACACCCTACCCCCCTCTCTCTCTCTCTATCGCTCTCTTTCTGTTTTTTCTCTTCTTCTCTTACACTCCAGTCTCCTACAACTCCGACCACCAATCCCGAACGACTCAATCTAACATACCATCATTACCTGTTTTGGAATCCTGAAGAACCCTCCATGTAAATTGATGTCAATTTTTTTTTCAGCCTATCCCTTAAAATAAGGCCCCGTCTTTCTTTTTGGCTTTACTGCCCCATAGGTTTATTATATCTATCCCAATTGACTTTGGGGAAAGCATGAATCCATACCCCCTAGTTATTGGTGAAATAGCGCTGGGGGGCGTGAGTCAAGCCTCTTGCAGGTGTTATTTGATACATCGCAAATTAACCCAGTAAGTTGTAATTCGATATTTAAAGCTCAAGTCCTACTTTTATATCCAATGCATACAAAGATATACTCCTAATCATATATAGATAGATAGATAGATAGATAGATAGATAGATAGATAGATAGATAGATTGAGAGAGAGAGAAAGATAGATGGATACACAAAATGATTGATTGAATTCCTTTTGAATTGACCGATTAACACATCAATAAAATCGCTTAAGGCCAAGCCAAAATCGATTGGCAGTTTACTTAGTCACGTCTTCAATTTGTTGATTACTTTGACTTCTCTCGAGCTTAAATTGTCGTCGTGAGATGCAGTATCTTCTTTAAGCACTCAAGAGTGGAATTAATTTTGGCCAAATACCTCTGAGACTTTATGATTAATACTTATGTGTCAATTTTTGAAATGGTTGTTCATTCACATTCATACATACATATACATATATATATATATATATATATATATATATATATATATATATATATGTATATGTATATATATATGTGTTTGTGTGTGTGTGTGTGCGTGTGTGTGTTCGTCTCTCTGTCTATGTGTATGTGTCTGATCCTGTGACTCAGTGTGTGTGCGTTTATGCGTGTGCGCAATTATATCTATATATAAATATATGTGCATATCTAGTTATGTGTCTGTATGCATGTGTGTGGCTGTGTGTCTTTCTGGGCCAAAATCAATTTCATCTTGAATGTTTAAAGAAGATATAACATCTCAGAGCGATAATTTGAGCCTGAGGGAAGACAAAGCAATCATTTTGAATATCTTGGGAACCAGTTAAGTATTCTTGGTGTAAGCCTACAAACAATCATAGGGGACCTTACAGCACATCCGTGAACAGATATCTTTCTGTATGGTTACTCAATCGGTGGTTGACACCATTAGCAGACCTTGCGTACCGTTTGACCGTTGCATTCACAATGACTGAGCCTGCCCATTCTCCACGTATAGAATATTGGATTTGACAAAATACATCTCATCACATAAATCTGTCATCTCCCTACAGCTTAGATTCATCTCCCTGATACCTCTGGCTTTCCTGTAAGAGTGGATGGTGATCCCAAATGACAAATTTACTTACTGATTTGAAGAGTGGATTGAAGGCTGAGTAAAATGCGTCAGGTTCTGAGGGGAGATTTTGAAAAGGACTGAGCCGCCATATCTCTGGATACTTTCCACGCAGATATGTATATATGTGTGTGTGTGTGTGTGTGTGTGTTGATGAAAATGACCATTGAGAGGTAGAGAGAAAAACTCAAGAGAAAGTATATGTTACATCTCATTTTTTCATCATCCTGTATGCATATTCCGGTGCATTTCGACGAGTGCGAGCCATCGTTTTCAGAATTTGCTGCGATTCACAGGAAGATTTTGCTGTTTACATGTTTAAGATCAGAGAAAGAAATGGGGATATTTCCATGTTGTTTGGTTGTTCGCTAGGGGCAGGAGAAGAAGTGTTGGTATTTATGTAGTTGAGAACATAAATTTGGTTTGAAATGAGTGTGTCTATGAAGGACAAGGTCAGACTGTGTTTGTTTCCTATCTCTATAGGTGTTTGGCTAACTTTCATCAACATCCTGTCTGATCACTTTACATCCACAGTAAGGGCATATATATTCCTGCAGCAGTCCCATTTTCATTAATTGTTCATTCTATTTACGTTGTTTAGGTCAAATGATACATTCACAGTGTAATAACAGGAGATCATTTCAAATGAGACTTCAATTATGATATAATGAAATGTTTAATTATATGAATATATGTGGGTGAACATATAGAAGACGCATAAACAGGAAAGAGAATATATATATTTATATATCTATATCTATCTATTTATATATATATATATATATATATATATATATATATATATATGTATGTATATATACATATATTTTATATATATATATATATATATATATATATATATATATATATCAATTACAGTAAAATTCTTTACAAAATCGCACTGTTGAAGTACATGATGTCCCCAGAACCTTCCCAAAGTCTCTTTCAGCATTTCACTCAAGTCAACTGGTTTCCACTTCTATATGAAAAAAGCAAAAGCTTTGTTCACGGTTCACCCTCCCAAATCAATTGATTTGTTAGTCACTGATCTGAACTCTTTTGGCCATCAGATGAATTATCAATAGACTTTGGAGAATTGATCACATTTCGGTTGGAAAGTAACGTTTGTCTATTGATAGCGGTATTTGTTAAAATAGCCGAATAGAATTGTGGTAGTAAAAAGATTATTGTATATTTGCTTTCGCAATAAAATAATATGGGACATGACTATAGCATTTGATAGCTTCCTCTCTTGCCAAAGCGGTCATTATAATATAGATTACGGTCAGCGTGAACACAAATCCCCTTAGACCTTTAGTATTACATAAATTCAATACTTCTGACTACAATGCATCGTTTCAGCTATTTGGGAGTCACAAGCTGATAAGTTTTCCTTTTTCGATTATAAATATATATATATATATATATATATATATATATATATATATAGTCATGTGAATGGAATAATCTATTCTTTTACAGCATCACCGTGCTTTGTCCTAATTAAAAAGTAGCAATAGCCCATGAAATTCGTTTAAAATACTTATCTATCAGTGTTCTGAACAAACTATCTGGAGCTTATAGACAGTGATGCAGAATTTACTATCTTCAAAATAATGAATATAAATATGAGACACGAACTCAAGCTTTCTTACGGAATTAACACGCTGCAAGCTAATTTTTTTATATTTTATGTAAAAATACTGAGAGTATATCTTTGTTTTGTTAACATAAACAAAACGTTAAGAGAAATGCAGGTCTCTATAAACCATAACGGTGAAAATCGATAGTCTAAAGCTACTACAATAACATTTTTTATATGATTGAGATATTGATGCGAATTTATTGGGTTAAATGTTCAAAACACAAACTGATTATTCTTCAGAATTCTCTGGAAAGCATTCAATGCACTGATTCCAAAAGTCTGCATCGCGAAATTCTGGGGAGACTCTCTAAGTTCCCAGAAGCGCCGAAGGATAGTCTAAATTTCACTAATTCGTAATTCAATGACATGCTGCATGGGTACAGGTATAAGAAGCGACATCTAATTGGGAAATCTTTTACGCTCTATTCGCCATGAGTTAAACTTCACCATCACAAGGTTATTCTTCAGTATTTTCTGGATTCGGGTGACCTGAAAAATCTTCATACACCAAGGGCGCCGTGATTCGAAAAGAGGCATGAACCACCGATCGAAGGGATCACTTCTGAATTCAAAAAAGAAAGAGGGATATGTTAGTTATGGGGAAGATATGAAGATTATTGACCCATCAAAAAAAATCTACTTTGTAATTCCAATGTTTGAATAAGTCATTATCTCGCGCCTATAAGATAGCGTATGCAAAGAAAAGTATTTCCCTTGGTACAGAGTTTCATATCATTTTATGTATCTACTCCATCCGTTGCTTTATATGTGTCCCTAATTGTCCAACATTTCATTCAACTCCTTCTGTTTGTACTTGTCTCTTCATCTAAATCCATATAAATCGATGAGTCCCCAGAACTTTTTATCTCTACACCTCTTCAAGTTTCAGCAAGTTTGTTTTTTGTTTATATCTGTGTGAACCTAAAATTGCGTATATATGTATTCATATATATCAAAGTAATTCAATATCCGATGCGTTTATTTCTATATATTCAACACTAAGTTAAAGTACAGTTTCAAATATGGTGAAATAATGGATTTTCTGTCTTCTTGGGCTTATTCGGGTGAGGTTTCAGATGCCCAAAAGAGCAGAAACACAAAATAGTTAGTGTATCAAATCCATATATATATATATATATATATATATATATATATATAAACATTGTTCCTCTCACTATCTCTCACATATGCACATACATTAGCTCTCTGTCTCTGTCTCTTTCTATTCCATCTACAACCTTAGAAAGAAACCCACTGAAGTATGATACGACCCCATCTCCAGGAAATTAGTCTATCACTGCAATAGAATACAAGAATACAACATATTTAAAAGTACAAAAACGCACTTTATAACATAATCAAGAGAATCTCTGATGTTCTGCCAGAAAAATGATAGTGAGAACGTGCAGGAGAGAAACGCCTTTTAAAGTGCTCAGAATTATGACAGAAGTGTTTGAGAGAGAGAGAGAGAGAGAGAGAAAGCGAGAGCGAGAGCAAGAGGAAATATACGCCAGTGCCACTGTAATCACGAGTGACATTTCGAAGTGCTACGCCTGGTGCGAAACGTTTACACGTATAACGCTTGATTGTCAGGTTGCATTCCCGTCAGTTCTCTTCAAAAGTGTCAAGACAGAGAATTAGGCCAACAACAAAGAGTAATTGCTCCCCGCGTTCCAACAGGAAACACTCAACGCAGCCACACACACGTGCACACATAAACTTAAACCCACACACATCAACACAAGCGCACACGAACAAAAAAAAATCAATTTTTACTGTCAACTATCCTTGCTTATTACTGGTATTTACTAAGCTTAGTATAGTTTGATCAAAAGCCAAAAGCGCCCATCGGTGATTGAACTTACTATATTAGTAATGGTATGCAAACCATTGCTCTATTAAGAGGTCACCGATATATCATAAGTTTAATTCAGTCTGGCACAAGGCTACTATTGCTGATCACCAGGAAAGGGTTGAATTATTAACTTGCTAACCATTGCTCCACGTATGGCGCATTATATCGATATTTTCTGCGCTTAGTTTAGTCTGGCATCAGACCAAAAGTATAGTGCTCCAAGAGAATAGCGTATTCACTGTAAAACTAAAGGTCCACTCTTCAATGGGTACATATTTAAATGCAATTCCTTATATGCTGAGTCAAGTGAGACACAAGGTCAGATGAGGATATTCGGTCGGTACCTCTGACTGAGAAGGTCTTGTCTGCTTGATAATCAGAACATTAAATCTTTATTTTTCTCCCTCAGAGATTGAACACTAATCAGTGACCCGAGTGGAAAACAGAAAACTATCACAGCCACGGAGCAAAAGACTTGAGTTTTGTCTAATCCCAGATTGCTCTCGCAAATAACTGCAATAATGCGGCGCTCAGTGAGGTTCAAACTCAATGATCACTAATTCTAATGTGCAAACCACGTTGCAGCCGGTGAAATAGCTTCTCTTTTTCTCTAAATTTGTCCCAAATTGGCTTGAAGTCGTATTAACGGGGCAACATACGTCAATCAAACCCGCTACTCACGCTATGGATGGAGGGACGAGCTAGACAAATTCAGAACGTACTAGCTCCGCGACGCCCATGATAGAGAAGTGTGGCACATCCTGAGGAAGGTCTATGTCCAACGACGGGCGTTAAAAAACTGATGATGATGATGATGATGATGATTTTATGAAGTGTTCCTCGAACGTAGAATCAATAATACTAGCGAATAGTATCTTGCTGACTATCGCTCTACAGTAGGCACTATATGAGAATAATTGATAAGATTAGCTTTGTCCACAACGAAACCAAGATAATGTGGTACCTGCTGAGGACCAAGCACACTATACTAACGAATTGCCAGTGGCAAGAGCTCGCATGCATTTGCCTCGCTGGGAAGGCTCTCCTATGACAAAAGTCCTCAAGTATAAGGGACCCATGCGAATAAGACACAAGAAAAATGATTTGCGTTGCGATAGGTACATAGATTGTTCGTTATTGAGCTTATGTCGGTATAGCACTAGCTCACAAGTTTTAGAAATCCACTGAGCACCCAAATCATCACCATAGCAAAGTCATTTGTGGCGAAAGAAGACTATTGGGCGCAGCTATTTGGGCTCCAGTCATTTGGCTCGAGCCCATTTGGGTACGGATCATCATCATCATCATCATCAGTCTTTTAGCGTCCGTTGTTGGACATAGACCTTTCCCAGGATTTGCCACACTTCTATATCATGGGCGTCACAGAGCCAGGACTTCCTGAACTTGACTAGCTCGTCTCTCCATCTAACATTTCGGTTGCGCATGTGGTCTCGGGGGATCCATGTTGTGAGTCGTAATGTCCATCGATTGTCTGCCATTCTTACAACATGGCCAGCCCACCACCATTTGAGATTTTTAATGGATTCTATGATGTCCCTAACTCTTTTTTTTTTTCTCGGATGTACTGTGCTGTTTTGTGGTCTATCCATGTGAGGCCCAGCATTATTCTCTCATGTGCACGTTGCATGGTTCTCAATTTACGGGTCTGTCTCTTGGTTACGGATGGTTTGATGCTAAGAATTCCTTTGGAATGAAGGTTTTTATCTTTATCTACATATATTTGAATTAACTAGTGTATACAAAATGATATTTCAACCCACCACCAGCTTTGCTTGCTTTGTCAAGTATGTAAATGAATCAATTATGCAGAAAGATTTCTCCACTAGGTTTCGTTAAAGCTACCTAAGCGATCCAAAGCATTTACAACCCTTCTACTAAAACGAGATTCTTCAATTTCTTTTCGATGAAAATTCGTGACAGAACCCAAATATAGGTAGCCTCCGCTTTAAAAAGTTCTCTTAGCGCCACAAAAGGTTGAAAGGTTGTACAGCAGCGAGTCATTATAGAGGCAGCACACACCCTTCTCCTTCTTTTTGACAACCCAGTCTCTTGCACTTCCTATCACCACCAGATTCAACCTTATATATGGAAGGCTTGTACAGAAGCACTCTACTTCAAGATAGCGAAGAAAACATATTCTTACGCACGTGCACATATATATTGTTTTATACCTGTACATATCATGTTTTCAAAAGCACTTCGTTTTTTGTCTATTCAATCGAATGTCATTAATGATTTCAAATTTGAGTATGCGTGTCTGTGCGCATGCGTGTGTATCTCTATTAGCGCGCGTGTGAATGTGTTCGTGTGCAAAGGTTACTGCCTCTTTTTCAGGACTTGTTTGTTATTATTGTTTCATAATTTACACTTTGTTGACGTCGATTCTCACGTTTGCATGCTGTTGAGTGTTAGGGTTTTGTTTTTTGTTTTTTTCTATTTCTTCATAGATTTTTACCTAACAATATGAAGGTTATTTGATCTTTTTTTAGTGTGTTTTTTTTTTCTTTTCTTCATTTCACTTCCAAAATTTCAGGTTTTCATAATGTTCTTTTTATCAATCGGTGTCAATGTTTGTTTATATCTAATAATAATACTCTCTCTCTCTCTCTCTCTCTCTCTCTCTCTCTCTCTCTCTCTCTCTCTCTCTTTGATTATTACTCATGTAATGAGTGTGAAGTTCACCAATTGTTGAATGTTTGTGGCTGTGTGCTGGAATAAACTAAGTTCACTAATTATTTATTGTGAGTTCGAACCTCACAATCATTGTCTGGTATCGACTTCGGATAATAAAAACCGGCACTTGCGATAATTGAGTCCGCGGAAGATAAGGATTTTTCAATGTTGGCCTCTCAAAGAAGACAAGTCCACCCTTTTCTGAAAAGATTGTCATCACACAATTTTCGTTCGTTCCAATATTTTTTATGCATTTGATTTTGTGCCGTAAAACTGATTCAAGCGCGTAAAACAGTGCGGAAAATAGGTTCGAGCGTTCTAAGGATTGTGACCCGTTCTTGTAAAAGCATTCTGCATGCCAGGTTGAGTCTGGTGGTGGTGGTAAAAGGTATGGGAAACTGTGGTTGCAAAAGGGAGAAAAGGATGTGATACCTTTATAATGGCTCGCTGAAAATAAAAGCTTACTAAATAATACTGGAGAAAAGTATCAACGTTTTTCCAGGTTTTTATTCCAAAGTTCATTTTGTATACACATCTAAATACCTTGACTCCACAATATCATATCAATATATATATATATATATATATATATATATATATATATATATATATATAGTAGGTCGAATCCACAACCTACTATTTATTTCCAGCTCTACTCTAAAACAACTCAACTTCATGAGTAAAATTTATGTATCGAGCACTCTATGAGATAAATCCAATATATTTCATAAGTGGCTTTATATCATTGATAAATGATTATATTATGTTATACTGCTACCCTAATTTGTACCACATATACTGTGTATATATATATATATATATATATAGAGAGAGAGAGAGAGAGAGAGAGAGAGAGAGAGAGAGATCATGAAAATATACTACAAAGATAGTGACCTGTCCCTCTGTATAAAGCCCAAAAGTGAACGAACGTTAGTCGATTATTTATTAGAATACAAGGTGGAAGAGAACTCAACCACAAGCACTCGAAAACTCTCAGAAAAGCTTTGATCATCGAACGATATTACATGTAGATCATTGTATAAGCTATAAAACTATATAAGGTTTCTTGTGTAGATTAAACAACAAAAATTCTTGTGTACCGTAATAATATCTATTCTCCTTTCCACTTCCTTTCATTTTATGAATTTGTCTGTCTTCTCTGTCTGCCTGACGATCGAAACAAATCTTCTTTTCATCGATCGGGTAACAACAATCGGTCTATTTCACCGAATCTCTCTGAGCTCATCATGCATTTATTATTATTTCAACCCATTTACGGTAATATAATAACGAATTACTCGATGTCTCCTCGCTTACTTCACACGCTTTGTAAAAAAATTTCGGTGTTTTTTTTTTTCCTCGTCAAACATACTTTACAGGAAAGGAAGATAATCAGTACAAAAACGAGCCAAATGATATCATGAGCGCCAACGATACGATTTTCGTAATAAGGTAATTGATAAAAAAAAAAGTAACAACAGTGATAATTATAATTGTACTGCTGATAAGGAAAGCGATAAAACTTTGGTGTTAATAATTATAGGAGAAACAGGTGTTTTTGCTCGCTAAATCTAATCAGCGTAAAAAGTTCAAATTCCACTCCCAATTGTTTGTATCACTTTTTCGATAAACCTCATGAGGAAAACATGGATCTGACATTCCCATCAGTCATGTAGATACGACATTCTTCACATTTTCAGAATATGGTCCCCTTCAGTGTTTTTTTTTTTTTTCTAAGGTTCATGGGCCTACTGTCAAACAAGTATGCAATACCAACGTATTGGCGTATTCATTTATCATTATTCAAGTTTATGCTCCCCCTCTATACGCGCCAGAGAACACAGGGGAAGGGGTATTCAGAAGCGCCGAATAACATTTTTCAAATAATGAAATATCATGGACAGGGTGTGGTACTTGGCTACAGTGAGAAGAATTCCCAGTTCTAAGGGGGAAATTTAGTCAAGGGAGAAACTTGAGACGAAATAATCGTTGAAATGTTAACCAATGTGTCGAATACAATTCAAAATTTTCGAGAAATATTGGAGAGCAAGGGGAGAAATGTGGTTGGGACCTCTGAGAATCATCATCATCATCATCATCATCATCATCATCATCATCATCATCATCATCATCATCATCCTTTTATTGTCCATCGTTGGACATAGACTTTCCCTTGGATTCACCACCCCTTTCTCTCATGGTTGTCATGGAGCCAATATTTTCTGAAACAAACGTCTTGAAATGTCATTCTGCCAACCTCACCTATGCATCTTATCTCTGGGGATCCACGTTGTGAGTCCTGATGTCAATCAGTTGTCCATTCTTGCAAATGCCATTTGAGTTTCCTGGTGGTTTCTATGATGTCCCAGGCTCCTGTTTTTCCCTAGTGTACAGTGCTGTCTTGTCGTCTCTCAATGTGATGTCGAGCACGATTCCCACATCCACACATTGCATAGTTTTCAGTTTGCAGGTCAGTCTTTTGGTTTCTATTCCGCAAATTACGTCAATAAATGGATGGATACAGACTATGGTGCGGATGAGAGTAGTTCACCTCAGTGAATCATTACAGATTTTACGAGTATACACATGTGCTGACTGTCAGCGTAGGTAGACTGTGTGTGCTTTTTTTTTCGTTTTATTTTTTTTTTGTTTCGATTTTGTTTTTGTTTTTTTGAATAGCCAACAGAAAAGAAAGTCAATTCTGGTACTTTACATCCATCCATCTTGACCAGCAAGATGCAAAAAAAAAAAACACATCATAGAATTAATATTCTTGGAAAGGAATTAAGTCACCTTTCCCTGCGTTGTCTAACAACATCATTAATCTTAATAAAATATATCGCCACTGTCATAACACAATGTTTGGCGGGCACGATTTTCTGATTAGGAAAAGATTCGAGTCAACGTCTGTTCAATAAAAACATCACCACAAAGGCAGTTGTAACGAAAAGCAGCAACTCTCATCGTCAGCATAATCAGGAACCGATAGTTATGTTATGCTAACTGAACATTCGGAGAAATTGAACAAATTAGGCAGCCTTTATATGTACCAGTTATCCAGCATTTTCTATGAATCACCGAACATTTCATACATTCGAAGTCACTGCAGCACTAATCAAATGAGGACATTTTCTATCATTATCTCCCTTTGGATAATTTTTTTTCACATCTTCATTTTTTCCGAATGTCTGGATTCCACCTCCGTAGAAAATATATATATATATATATATATATATATATATATATATATATATATATATATATATATATATATGTGTGTGTGTGTGTGTGTGTGTGTGTGTGTGTGTATGTGTGTGTGTGTGTGTGTGTTATAAAGGAATGGGTGTACAATCTGAAAGGATAATTATAAATCCATTATTTCTATAAGAAAAGCTTTTTGTACAAAGATTCTTTTTTCACAGTGAATATGCCAGTTGGCCGAGGTACCGTAATACATATATATACTCACATACACACACAAATAAATATACGCATATATTCATACAGGTATTTACACATATTTACATGTATGTATACGTATTTTTATATGCATATATATATATCTATGTATATGTATATTTCGGGTAGGAGTGTGTATATATATATATATATATATATATATATATATATATATATATATATATATATATATATATATATATATGAATGATATATACATATATATGATGTGTATTATATGAATATAACATATATAATATATATTGTGCTGAAGAGAAAAAGAGGCAGGTGTATGCTTATAGATTCTGACGTGTCTCTGTCTCCAGGCTGTTCTCAGTGTTACCAATTCCTTGATATTATCATGAGGTTAGTCTTCAGACAAAAATACCCGACCCACCTTGATGCCACCGATCAGTGCAAACAACGTACATCGGGACAACGCACAACGAAGATTACCACTACATAAGTGAACCTCTGTTACTGATTTAATTTGTAAGAAGCAAGGACAACAAGACAATTACACTCTGCTTACGGCCTCTATCAAGTCTCTGGGCTGTCGAAGATAATTCGGAAGTGAATCCATAATTCTACAAGTCGTGACGCGTTTGCATATATGAAACTGTGAATAAATAAATAATGAGATTTCTAGCAAGAACTCTTGCTCATGTATTTCCCGCCCTGGCGTAATGGTGAAGACACGCTGCTGAAAATACAATTAATTGTTTGATATTTCCCCTTACCATGAACGCAAAGTTCTTGAATAATGATTTTGCGACTCCTCCGAAGACGACTACCTTGGTGGTTGCAAATGTAATGTTTATGTATCATTCTAATATTTCAGGGTATTGTTGATGTTTATTACACGTAATCGAGTTTGGTTCAAGACTGAATGAGAAGAAATACAATGTAAAATGATCATGCTGTGATAATCTTCTAAATCCTGTAATATCGTCTTGATGCTACTGGGTTCGAGCAGGAACCAATCTTTAGACTGGTATAGATTATTAGAAAGATATGATAACCTTAGTTATGTTTGGCATAAGATCACAAACAGTTCTTTGGGGGAAATCGGAAGATTATGTTGCGTGTGTCTTCCAAGTAAGGAGGATCTGCAGAGCAAATTATCATTCGAATCCCTGGCTTTTATCTGCACCTCAGCACCGGTCTAAAATCTTAGACAGGAACCGAACAACTTCAGTGGGCCTCTCGACGAATTCTGGTTCTAATTTTCTCATTTTCGATTCAATTTATTTCAAAGATCACGCGGGGGGGGCTTTATTTTTATAACCACCCCTCTGCAACTGACCAAACCGGACACATTTTTTTCTTTAAAACGATGTTTAAACTCTGTAAATGTTGACAGTGGAAGCAAAATAAATGATATACTACTGCAATGCAACGGAGCCTAATATCTTTACTGAACTGAAACCTCTCGTGTACGCGGGAACTAAATCGACAAAAGGAAAATTCGATGTACAAAGGAATGAGCAAAACAAAAAGAAATCCAGGCAAGAATTGAAAATAAGATTTGAGAGATGGATTATGAATAGACGCTAAGACCCGAAAAGGATTAAATAATCTACTTCAAATAATGGAGGCGTCTTGATGACAAACTGCAGAATAAAATTCAAGGACCACAATAGCTTCATTAGAGGGGTTAAACGAACAAATATCAGCCGGATATGTGAGACGAGAGGTTACAAATTATGGCCAGCCCGGGATCGATTTTTGAAATGAGGTGGAAAACCATGATTCTGAATGCTAGTTTTCAAGGCAGGTACGCAGCCCCCCTTCTCTTCGATATTTACCGTAACGCATCCATTCTACCTCCACTTCGTCAATTTGATCTCGCACTGAGCAGAGCTTAGTAGATATCAATCATAAAAACGATAGGTACAGGTCGTGAAAAGTTCGAGCAACGGCGGTTGCCATGGTGATCACCTTTACGACTCGTTCGAGTGTTCTTCTGTGTTGCTGCGGCGAATGACGATCAGTTGGTATCCTCAGCAATAAAAGAATTAGAAATATGTAATTGCATCTAATATCGGCGCCCTGGGGTCGGTCGGGGTTGAGGGTATCAGTTTATTTACATTCCGTGTATATTTTGTTCGTCGTGCCTCTCATTGCCAGTTGCATCCACACATGACCAGATGAAAGATAGAAATGATCAGAATGTGTAATATTGATCGCTATGTGTACGCATCTGTGTAAAGCTGTGTCCCTTTTCCTGTCAGGAAGAACGTTTCAAGCGTTTTACATCGCAGAAACAGAAACTAAAAAATATATCTATCTCAGTATGTTCATATCAATTTGTCTATCTATCTCAGTCACTTTATGCCCGCATATCTTTGTATCAAATGGCTTCGTGATATTATATGAGTTATATCAATATTTCTATATGTCTGACCAAGTCTCTCCTCCTGTCTTATGATATATTCGAGTTCAAAAATCCTTAAGATGCGGCTCTATAAGTTCAAGAAAAATGAGAAAATTAGATTTTCACAGTCTTTATAGTCACATAAAAGTTGTCATCATGATATGAAACCAATGTAGAAATTGGTTCGCATCACACGACTAAACAAAGTGATCTGCTGAATCCGTGAATTCCATCCTAAGAATGAGTAAATAGTGACTATGTATTTATGTATATATTACAGATTTATCATTGATTTTTACGTGAGAGTATATAAAGTAAGAGAAATGACTTTTAATCTTTTACTTCTTTCCGACATCTGGAGTAGATTTATAAAAAAGAACAGCCGTTAAGTGCCTCAAGGGATTAACCCTGATAGGATTAATAATAAAAGAAACGCCAACATTGTCACGCATATCCAAGAAAAAGCAATCACTCTAGCATTTCCTTTAGTCTTTTGACACAAAGAACACAACGTTGTGGAGGTTTATATGTCTTCCATTCTTACTTGAATGATGGAAACTAGAAGAGATAGTTCTCCTTGGGTAGAATTAGAATTTCTATGTGTTGTTTAGTGGTTTTAAAACTGATGTATTCTATTAGACCAATACCTACTGAACTTATAGGAGTTCCACCGGTGTTGGGAACTACTTTTCTCATTTTCTGCTCTTAGCTAATTCTTTCCCTCTCTGTATTCTCTCCCTGTCTTCGCTCTTTCGTTTTTTATTCAAATGTTATACAATTTTTATTAGCGAAAATCTTCCTACCAGTAGAGTCAGATATCAAATATCCGTGATCGTTGTCAACGGAATTAGGTTTTGGATTATTTTCTAAGTCCCTATAAAATGCTGGGGTGACTTTCTCAAAAATTTGGACATAGCCCGCCGAGTGGTTTTTCATAATGGCCACCATTCGGTCATCCTTGGTCCGACGTGTGTAAAGTATGGTAGTTGAAGATAGCAGACAAAGACTCTAAAAGGTCATACGTAACCTCCAGAGGGAACAACTTTCTAAAAATTAACGACTTTTAACTTCATTATTGTGTTACTATCTGATTGATACGTTGTAGGTTTACTTTGGGGGGCATTCGTATAACTTCCGACGTCCGTCTTTGCTATTGTTTGATAAGTATCTTTTACATCTGTTTGACCAAGGATTATGATAATTTTCACTCGCTACCACATATTTTACCTGAAAATTCGAAAGCATAGAAATGTTATTTGCCTCATCTGTAATTTTTAAACTTTAAGAGGCCATGTATTGCTACGGTAACCTGAAGATGATACCAGGCTTTTATTTGTGACCTGAGAGCCAAATATTGATGTTAAGACCTGACGTCCCTATCGATTTCGAGGCCCTGTTGACCACGCAAGCGTGCGATTTTTGCCCCTGCACATACGTCTGTGCCAGGATCAGCTCCTTCGGCCAGCAGCAGCAGCAGCTTCGAAAAGATATAGTTTACATTGAGCGCATGATTATGTGAATGGAGTTGAACCATCATATAAAACCACCAGATAGTGTACAAAAACATTACTGATGTATGAACTTCAAGCCGAAATTGAAGATAAATTCTTTTTTTGTTTTTTTTGTTTTTTGTTGTTTGTTTTTGTTTTGTTTTTTGTTTGTTTTTCCGCTGGCAGTTATCAACCTGAAAAAATCCTTTCGTTTGGCCTAGAGTATTATATTACTTGTATTTGCAATCTATAGTGACTTTTGAACCTCATAAGCAAAAAATATTCAAATTCATGTCGATTCTGTCTTCCATTAGTTCTTTACACCTTCTGTCTGTATAGCACCATGTCAAACGCCCATTGTTACCAAGAGGAGAAAATCTAAAAATTTGACTGATTTATTAACTTGGGAAGGAGAAAATCATATTCTCTCAAAACATCATCATGATATAAAACTTGCAGATTGTTCTGCCACGTTATGGTCTGAACAACAAGATCGAGCACAACGTTTACAATACAGTAAATTTGGTATCAGAAGCTCATGGTGAAGTGTGGCATAGATTTTAGCAGAAGGGGATTTGCTAATTCCTGAAAGCAGTAACGAGTTAGAAATTGAAAAGAGGCTGAGCTACCAGGGGAAATAAAAAGCAATAAATCTGACGATATCTCAACGCGCAGTACGGTTGGATAACTTCACAAAAATCACCTTTGCATTTGTTGTGAGTCGCTGAATAATTCTAAATTGCCCTACATTGATCAACTAATGCATACTGATGAGCCATCAGATGCGAGCATCATGACTTAGATCCCCAACCGCTACGAAAGTTGAAGGAACCCTTACAACACATCTATAAAAAGCTTATGTTATATCCTAGAAGTTTTGATAACAAGACAGAGACATCTTTCAGAAAAAAATTATCGGTAACAATGTATAGTCTGACAAAAGTTTGAGAGAGATCACAGTTAGGGACTTGGCATGGGTTATATTGATGTCTTGAATTTTCATGAAGCATGGGCCAAACTAGAAATAGAAAAAGAGAGCAAGATTCGCACAGATTAAATACCTGAGAGATATCCAGCTACTGTAATTATGAATAACGATTACTTTGGAGATGATGATCTCACTGGTGGAGCAACTCAACTTCACATCGTACTAATATGATGAATGTCCAACTACAAATTATTGCCACAACATCTGGTGATCACCCATGGCTTAAAACAGCAACTTTCTATCTACAACTACAGTGAACTTTGAACGAGCGACATAGTCAAGGACATCATACCTAGATACATAGAGTAACAGTTCAATAACTTTATATCTCTTCTTTTAACCGTAGGAAAGATGCATCCAGTCTCTGACAGGACAGTAAAATAAAGTGTTTACAATCGATTGTGTGTACAATGACAATATGAGTAAATGCTTGGGCGAAGCATGTGCAAAGAACTTGTCTACAATGAAGGGAAAATCGATAGCAAGGTTTCCACCGGCCGAAGTATCCTGTTTTACGTGTTGAATATCAAGTATATTCGTGGCTCCACTTTGACATGCTAAATGTTCCATCAACTTCATAAAAACTCGGCTTGCAAATGCTTGATGGGAAATGTGTACCTAAACGATATAGATCTACATATATAGATACAGAGCTACGCTTCCTGTACGATTAAGAATAAGAAGGGAGCACAACCCTATAGGTTTATTGCAAGTGATCAAGGAGACGCCAAAAGTGCTGAATCAACAACAGGCAGTGAAGACAGTGTAAGAGTGCAGATTGAGACATTCCGTTTTTATCTGATGTTTTAGTTCTCTTTTGTTTTGTTCTTTGAATAAAATGTTGATCAGGTTTGAAGGGTGTTTTATCTGTTCCTTGTGGATTGTCATAGTGGAAACTTTTTGGTAATCCTTTGGTAATGCTTTGGGAAAGTTGTTTTCTTTGTTGTTGCATTCTACCAAGTTAACAAATGAGGCCACGAGGTCAAGTTCTAAAAATAGTCGTTATGGTTATTCATTTCGAATTTACTATCACGATTAAAGCAAATAATGTTTTCATGTCTTAGAACATTACTAAAATACGAGATATTGAGTCGAGATTGTGGTGATTCTAGGTCCGACAGTTGTAAACGATGGTTCTTAAACACAGCATACAAAGGCCAGGAGGAGTCATATAACGGATCCAAAGTATAACTATACAATGTATCGATCAGATATTAATACAGTGTCAAAGTTAAAAGCCATTAACATTTATAAAGTTATACTTTTGGTGGGGCTTTATATGCTGTGTTCTACACCAATATTTTACATTTGTCAGACTAAAGATTAGCCAACGGCGGTTGGAGAGCCATGTTTAAATTTTTATCAGTATCTTCCAGACGATTAGAAAATGCTTTCAAACTTAGTTCCACTGAGAACAAAATCATTGATATTTGACTCTACTCTACCCAGTCATTAAACTAACAAACTTTTTTCTCACCTTCCCTCCTACCTTCACATTAGAGCTTCTTATTTTTTCTGCTTTATCTCTTCTTACTCCCTTATTAAACTATCTAACCCCTCCCTTATGTTATTACTTAGGCGTAACATTCGATCACAGATAGAAACGAGCAGAATAAAATTATCAATAACTATGTCCAAAAGGAAAAACGTAAATTATTAGCTTATCATATATGTGTCTTCTATTACTGTATAGTGTTATATTTATATTTTTAGATATATGGTCGCCTCAACGTCAAGTAGCAGTTTGCAAGGTATCCCGGCAGATCATATTGATTTCACTATTACGAACACTGAAGCTTGAGGAGAAAATTCTCTGATATAATTCTAGAGGTTTTTCCCAGTAGCTATAGGTCGGTTCAAATTACCAGAACGAACCAGCTGGCGGAGGGGGGGGTCATCTTCAGTGGCCATGCTGATCTCGAAATGTATTGAAGACCCCAGCATGCTCGACAGAATGCAAGTAGAACTTCAGCAATACGTTCTCGCCATATCAAGCGTCTAGGCTTAGCAGCTCAAATCCTGAAGCTGCCTCTAAGAGACAAAAAATAATCCATACCCTGACAAACTATTTTCATGGGTAGAGCATATGCATAAAGCCTTTGGGCTAAATCATGTTTCATACCTCTGTTCTTTGCCATCCAAATTTGTTCTTTCTTTGCGCTTCTAGAGACTTGTTCTTTGCCGATGGTGGTTGTCCTTCGATGAAACAATATTTGAGACAGCTATCCTACCGCTTGTAAGTTTCCTTTACGCAACGAGTACTTATACAGGCCGTTATACGATATCTACCCGGAAAGTAACCAGCCGTTTAATATTAACGTAAAAATAGCCTACCTATGATAATAGTGCCTCGGTACTCTTCAAGTTACTTGAGGCCTCATGCACTTATTTCACAGCATCTTCCACTTCTCAAAACTATCTGCAAAATCATCTCCCTTGATCAATGTCGCGTTCTCCTTCATCTTGTCCACGATCCGAAATCTAGGTGATTTGATGTTTTGCTGAATCACAACGTACCTGAGATGTAGAATGACTGGTTTGGTCATTGTGAATGCGTCAGTCACCCAGTGCGTTATCTCACTCAGTTGTGCCTCACTACCAAACAAGTAACGTCATGTTCATACATGCACAGGAAAGTACGTCTCTGATTGATTCCTGGGTTACATCAAGGTGATACGACTGATACTCGAGATATTCAAAATGGGTGGATACTTTTCGGACTGAATTCGTATGTGTCAGTCTGGAGGCGGACCGAGGTGATTAAAGCGAGCGCACTACCGTTGCCTGAACCTGTTATTCCCACTCAATGGAAAGTAATTAAACACGCTTGGATGAAGAGTGCAGATGCATTTAAATGATAATAATCTATTGTCCAATTGGGACGAAAAGAATTCCATCTGATTCCCTAGGGAGACTAGAACCAGACTCTCGTTAATGAGATGATAACGGCACGCCGAGTTGGAAACAACTAAAGCATTAATGGTTATATGAATTCGAAAAAAAACAACAACTGTTATGCATGTGATTAACTCCTAAGCTATAATAAAGATCACCCCCAACTTTGTCAACGCATCATTTTTAGCAAAAAGTAAAGGATATTTTTCTTTTAATTTTTTCCCACAATCGAATCAATGAACCACAGTAGCCATCAAAGATGGCAAAAGGTTTTGAACAACTGTTGCAGTCAAAGATCCTTATTCATAAGAGTGTGTACTTTGGTTGTGTGTTTAAGCATTTGTAATAGATAATCTTAATTTCCTCGGATTCAACCGGTATAAAATTGAACATTTAGACGTAAAAACTCATTTCCTATTTAATACGATAAAGATTATATTTTATATTAGAACTACAAGGCACTCGAAGAGCACATAACCCTGTCAAAAACATAATCAAGAAAAGTATATGTGCATGGATCCGCCCAAATATTTAATCCATTTTTCTGTGGCTCACTGTTCCTCTCCACAAAACTTCATTGAAATCCATTCAGAGCTTTTAGATCAATTGTGAGGACACACAAGACATTTCGGCAATATGAGGAGTGGACAGATAGCTATGATGTAATGTAGGTTATTGTTGATTAGATCTACTTTGAAAACTAATCACTTCGTAGCTTATCGTCCATCCTCCAACAAAATTCCATCAAAATCCATGGAGGAATTTTGGAGACATGGATGAATGGAATAAATAATCGAAAACGTCTCTCAATCAAAACATTTATCCAACTCTCATTTACGATTCAACGATATCTCATTGAAATACATTGAGTACTTTAGGTGTTCGATGACGTATTGTTATTTGCATTGCTTTTGCACAAGTCCACGATATTGCAGTCACCGAGTGAGAATCGAACCTAATGCACCAATGAATTAGTGTTCTAGATGATATTACTAAGAGTCACTGCAAAATAGCTTTTATTTCCTAAGCTCAGCTGAGTGAGACACAAAGCTACGATACTAGTTCCTTGACCTACATGTTAATATGGATAGATATTAACAGTCTAACATTTGCCAAAAGAAGGGGAAATTAGCTGTATGCCTGGTGGAAAGATTATGTTCAACACAACTTACAGGGTCAATGGCAATTTTTGAATGCCTTCAAGGTTTGAAAAATTTTACATCAGGAATCCTGACTTTAACATGGGCTCGACTGACCTCTGGTGCAGTTAGGAAAATACATCTGACTCAGCCGACGTTGTGCTGAAGAGAATAGATATCACACACACACACACACATGTGTCTCTAATTTACACATAAGATTCCTGTAATCCAATTTTCTTTTGATTATACCAACATTTGACCAATATGTTTTATACACGTATGCTATGTATGTTCTTATCAATTCATCCTAATGTTACGAATTTTAGAACCCCAACATTCTTTTCATCAGACTAACATTTGTACAGCGCATTTTATTGATATTAAGAATTTGATTGCGATTCTAATAATTCATGATAACTGACTGATTTATAGCAATTCTATTCTCAAAACCTTTCCTAAACTTTAACTCCCTTCAATGTAATATGTCAATTTTCAACATGTGAGAGGTGGACACTTTGTTTATTATCATATAAATGACTATATGAGCTATGACATCAAATAATTTAACCAAACAGCTAATCTATCATATCCATGGAAAATCTCACTCGAAAACTTAAACCTGTATTGGAAAGAAGAAGCAATCACTTTTTAATGTAAAATTGTAAAATTTCGTGACATCCAGTACATTTTCTTGTCCACAAAGAACTGAGGAAAGCATTGTAGTCTTTTGTAAATAATTAGAAGAAATAATAGCCAAAAAAATATCATCGATGTTCTAGAATCCGAAAAATGTTCTTTTCAGAACTTCCACTTTGTTCTCGTTTATTTTTCCTTGTGTCTGAAAGTTTTCAAACTTCTTTTTCGAACTTCTATTGCAATTCTGAAACAATGGTTTTTGTGTACGTGTGTAGAGATTTTATATTATTTGTTCGTTTAATTTGAAGTTTCTTCCACATTGATTTCTCTTATAATGTAATGTATTCTTACTTTATTTTGCATATCTCTTCCCGAGATAGTAATCCAATTTATTCGAGTTTACAAGCAGATCGTCACTTCTTTTCATGTCTAATATCTTCTCTGGTAACTTTTTCAACTTTTTTTTACTGGAATTACTCTTTTCAAACATCAACCATTGTTATTTCGATTTCTGCTCATTCGTCTATTGCACAAATGATTGTATACATTGCGAGATTCAAGAAAATGTCCGTCATCAACGAAACAATACGTACGTTATGATATGTAGAACAAAAGGCTATGAAATATTGATTATTATCGACATGATACAATAAACGTAACGCTGAAAAGCATGTTTGCAAGTAATTAATATTCGATTCACAGTTAGAGCTGATATGTCAATAGATGTCTCCCTCTGTCTCTGTCTCTGTCTCTCTCTCTCTCTCTATATATATATATATATATATATATATATATATATATCCCTCTGCGAGGGTGGAATACGACATAAGGATGGATCCTTATGATTACTCGTGAATGGTTCCAGAAATTGTCCAGTTTTCTTGGTACTTACCTTTTGGGGTACCCCATGCTTCGTATTAACGACATGAGATTAACATGTGTACTTGGAGCGATGTTTCTTCATATAATCCGAGGGAGGTAAAAAAAATTATCAAAACTGCTCATTATCCATCTATATCGTGTATTGATTACTCACAATATTTTTCCGAGATATATTCAACCATAACCTAACATTAAAATTAAAGTATCGGAATTCTCTAGTAAAACTGTTTTTGTCGCTTGTTAGTTGATTCTTTGGTTCAGATGATCGCGGATAACTTTAGTTGAGTGATTCGTATATAAATTATTTTCATTAAATTACTTTAAAAGGGGCTGTAATGTATAGGCTATCGTAACTATTCCACAATACATTCAATTTGGGTAAATCAAGCATTCCCATCCAGAGAGAAAGATGCTATCGAAACAGTGGCTTCCGAGAAGATCTGCTTTAAAGTCAAATTCAAAACAGAAATGTCAGAGATCAGCTTTAATGTCGAATTCAAAACAGAGATGTCAGCTAAGGTGATGATATCTGTTATTCTTATTCCAAAGGGTTAATATTAGAAGATTTTTGCAAGAGAACAATCACGGGGAATTTTATGAAGAAGTTTGGAGATTTAAAAAATCTATTGGCAAGAAAATGGCGAAATCATCATCATCATCATCATCATCATCATCATCATCATCATCATCATCATCATCATCATCATCATCATCATTCTTTTAACGTCCGTCGTTGGACATAGACCTTCTCCAGGACTCACCACAATTCTCTATCCTGGGCCTTGCAGAGCCAGTATTTTCTAAATTTGTTCAGTTCATCTCTCCATCTTGTATTTTGTCGGCCTCGGTTTCGCATGTGATCGCTCGGGATTCATGTTGTGAGTTGTGATGTCCATTGGTTGTCTGTCATTCTTGCAACATGTCCTGCCCATGGCCATTTAAGTTTTCTAATAGATTCTATGGTGTCTCTGACTCCTGTTTTCTTCCTTATATACTGTGCTGTCTTATGATCTCTCCATGCTAGGTTCAGCATGATTCTTTCATGTACACATTGCATGCTTCTCACTTTGCAGGTCTGTCCCTTGGTTAGGTTCCATGTTTCAGCTCCGTAAGTGACTATTGGGAGGATTCATTAGTTGTATACTCTTCTTTTTAGGATTATTGGGATCGACTTGTTTTTGAAGGTTGAGCATGCTCTGACAAGTTCCATCAAAGATTAGTTATCCATCAAGACAATACACCTGCTAATTCATTGAGGGTAGAAAGGATGAGAATCTTGTATTTGAAAACCGTACTCCATCCACTCTACGGTTTCTGCCACGTCAGATCTCTTTTTTTTTCTCGAAAAATCAAAGAATTTTTTAAAGGAGCACCATTTGCGTCCCTTAATTATCCCAAAACTGCAGGTTGTACAAGGTGTAAATTGAAGACCATAAAACTACTCAGAGACACCAATGCAGAAGCGTGTTGATAAAAATTGGGTATATGCAGAGGAATGATAGTTTTACCAATTGATAATCTAATTCATATGTATAAAAACCTATACGATATCGTAAAATATCAATTATTCATGCATTCGTATTTTCACATCCAATCAAGTGACAGCAAGTCACATCAAACGCGTAGCACCTTTCTCAGTATCCTTGCAGACTCGTGTGACCTCGTAGTCGTGACACTCTTTTTTTTATAAATTTCAAATTTATCTTATTCCGCTTCCACCGACTCGCTCCGAGGTTCCGAAGATTGCACCACGCAAATGTGTGAAGGCCATGAAAATATGCAATCGAAATTTTGATTTCTGATTGTACACAAGCAGTGACTCCAGACAATGGTGAGAGACACTCGGCTACTTTAGCCACAAACCATGTCACCCTTGAGGCTTTATATGCATTTTTTAATACAGGGCCTACTTTTAAACGTAATTTAAGGAAAATTACCGGGTTTCAGCTCAGATTAGGATGATTCATACTTAGTAATTCGGGTTTTACACATGAATAACTATGTTAGATCGGTGAGGATCATATGATCATTTATTGATGGCATGTGTCGAATACTGATTTTATAGAACAAAAGTGCGTTTCACCGTATATCATCCTAATCATCAGTAGCAGTTTTTTAATATCCGTTGTTGAACATAAACCTTCCCCAGGATTCGCCAGACTAAACTATCATGGGCTTTGCGGGGTCAATATTTTTAAAACTTAGTTTATCATGCAATACTAAATTTTGCCAACCACAGTTCTGCATATGATCTTTGGGGATCCACGTTGTGAGTCATGATGGCCATCGATTTTCTCACAACATGTCCAGCCCATTGCCATTTGGATTTTCTAATGGATTCTATGATATCCTTGACTTCTGCTTTTTTTCTCTAATGTACTGTGCTGTTTGTGATCACTCCTTGTAATGTTGAGTATGATTCTCTCAGGTTTGTGTCGCATGGTTCTCAGACAGAGTGTCATTGTTTTGAATAGGTTTCATGTTCCATCTCAATAGGTGAATATCAGTAGGATGCATTAGTTGTAGACCCTTCTTTTTAAAACGAATAGGATTTTCTTATGTTTAAAGGTTGAGCTAGCTCTACCAAGAGCTTGCCATCCTAGAGTGATCCTTTGCCGAATCTCTCCTTTTGAAGGGTTTAATGGAGAGTCGTTGTCCTGGGTAGATTTAGTGGTCTACTTTTCAGGTTTTTCGATTTTGATTTTTGTGCCTCTGCCTTGTACATAACCTTTGACACTTGATATTTGTTTTACATTAGAGAAGTGAATTCACTGAATGTCAGGAGATCAACAAACTGCAATGCCCCGCCCTGGGATTGAAAATAAGTAATCTTCCACTCAAGAGACTGAAAACGCACTTGGGGAGTCGATATGTTTCCCTTCTGGCCAAATTTCCTTTGCTTGCCAAAGTTCTGTCTAATCCGGTTGACGTCTCGTAGAAGACAAACAATCGATAAGAATCTTCAGGGAAATTTTTCTCTCAGTTCCTGGCGTCTCTAACTTTTCTAATCGATTGTAAAATGCCTAAACGGGTGTTATCAGGGAATTAGCTTTGAAGTCGGTTGTCTATCTTATCGTGTGGTTTGCTCAGATTACACTGATCATTTGCCCGTCACGCCCTGGTGGGGTATTGATTCGAAACTTCTTGATACACGCCGTTTGACAAAAGGTGGCTCATATTGCCATTAGATAAAAACCATATTTTGATGTTGTAATTTTTTTTAAAATGACTATCGTGACTTTTTTATTTATTCTAAACGAAAACTTACGCCCACAGTTTTAAAGCAAAAAGAAAAAGGTTGAAAAAATGGAGAAAAAAGAATTGATAGTAGCAAACATTCCCATGAAAAGAAAACGGGTTATATAGCTTGCTTCTTGCACAACTAGCACGAATGAAATTTTGTAAGTTATAGAGGGTGACTTCGTTACACCTTGCAAATTCACTCTGTTATTGATAGAAAAATTAAGGACTTACACTACAGCGAGACTAGCTTGCCAATCATCTACCAAGGAGGGCTTGTGCTAGTACAAAGTCGCCCACTGTTTATATTCTGGTTTACAAAGAGTACTGCTCCAAAAAGAGACTGGCCAGGTATTTTATGTAGTTTTGTACAGGATTTAGAATTGTTGGGTTCCAACTGAGGATTGAACTGCCGACGCTATCGATGATCTAACAAACATGCTAATCATTTCTCTGTAAAAGGTACTGTTTCCGTCCCCTCGTCACTTCTCTTTATAGAATGCCACTGGCATTAAGTAATTGACGCGATTCTGCCCCTTTACGTGCAGCTGGGAGATAGTTCCCTGGAACTAGACAGTCATTTTTCCTCTGGATGTTGACCAAAAGACTAGAAAACCAGCATATGTATATGTATGTATGCGTGTGTGTGTCTGTGTGTCTCCCTGACAGTCTGTGCGTGTCTGCATGAGTGTTTACGTACGCACACGTGTGTGTGTGTGTATGTGTGTGTGTAGTGTTTGTGTAGACTTCATATCTTCAAAACTTTAGCAAATAAAAGCTAAAGGTGAAACTTGTTCTTAATTAAAAACTCTCCAAGCGTTGATCTTTGTGGCGGGAAAAATATGGCAGTGGTTGCTCAGCAACAGCCGTGAGGAATTAAGTTCTTGGCTGTTCGCGCTCCGAGGAAAAAATAGCAAATCGATCTTCGAGCGAAACATGTGCATTTTTATTCTAAAAGCCGAATGGCAGATTACAATAGTAAAAAAAAAATATGAATTGTATGCAACCCCTCTTCTCACACACGCATACAACGTACTTGAGTGCAAAATAATTTCATATGAGCCCAACCTTGACACCAATGTTTAGGTATGGAATAGAACTGAGTAAATGAGGAGTTTGAGCTTCTGAATGATGGGAAAAGGACGCTCATAATCAGAAAAAAAGGTTATATATATATATATATATATATATATATATATATATATATATATATATATATATATATAGCTATAATATTATATGAGTTTGTCATTATCTAAATTCGAATTTTATGATTTCAGGAATAACATTCCGGGGAATTTTCGATAGTTTGATAAGATGATAGAAAGATAAAGGCAAGAAAAAGAAGTTGGGTAGTTTTATAAGAAGGTGGGAATAAAGGGGACTAAGAAGAACATTAGGTAGCTTGATGCAAAGGAAGGGAAGGAAAAAAAAGGACAGAAAATACACTTAGATATGAGGATAGTAATGGAGAGGGGGGAGAGAGTTAGGTTATTTTACAGACGTGGGTAGGAAGAATCCTGTATATGTAACTGTTTGTTGAACATATACAAAAAATAATCTGATACAATCAACGAAGATAGGAGGGGATAAACGAGGGGATAAGAAGATAACGGCAAAAGGTGAGAAAAAAGAGTTGACAGGAATTCATGCATCATTCTAGCTCGTAGAATTGTCACAGGATCAGTTAGTTGGCATTAATAAAGCTTGATGAAACTCTATATATAGAGAGAAGTATTCGCATATGCGCACACACGTGGGCTCACACACATACACACACTTATATACACACACATTTATCACTGAGGGAAAAGAACAATGAAACACACCAGAAGGATAATTTCTACAAAATTCTTGAACTAAGATTAAATTTCTCGATTTAGCTGAGAAGAATAAGGAAATTAGAAAAATAAAAAACAAAAAATTACTTCAAGATTATGTTAACCGCTATTTGTTTCAGTGAAATTTAGAAAAAAGAATTAAAATTAAATTTTTATATTAACCACTTGATCTTTTTTTTTAACATGCAATATTACTTTGAAGATCAGAACACACACACACACTCACACACACATACTCGATCACGTGAACATGTATAATGACGTAGTCTGTTGTTGGGCTGTTTCCGTGTGAGCAAGCAGAGCGGCGTCTTTGGCGAACAGGAGCTCTCTGACTCGTTGTATCATAGTTTCAGTATGTGCTCGGAGACGCTTCCTATTGAAAAGGTCACCGTGTTCGCGTGTATGTTTTGCCCCTCCTATCTAAGTGAAGAATATTGAAAATAAAGCAGAGGTTAGCACACAGCCTTATTCTACACCGTTTTTGATAGAGAAGGGTTCCGTGGAGTCGCTACCCGATCTGACCTGCCCTGGCTGTGCTTCGTGCAGTTGGAAGATCATGTTGAGAAACCTTGGACAGCCTGATTTTTTTGAGAAGCCAGATCTACTTACTGAATCGAATGCTTTTATCAAAACGACAAAGGTGACGTACAGTTCCTTCTTTTGTTCGCAGCATTTGGGGGGGGGATCTGTATCAGAATGAAAATGATGTCGGCTGTGCCTCGTTTTAATCTTAAGTTCTCTGGGCGGTTTCCCTCCGAAATTTGGTGTACATCTTTTTAGCAGTGTCTTCACAAAGATTTTCCCTACTATCGAGAGCGGGATATACATCAGTCGTGTGAACAGTCCAATTTGTGTCCTTTCGTAGAAGGTTACAAAGACTGCGCCTTTTGAGCCCCAAATAATCTAAAATAAATTTGCATGGGGGACAGTCGAATATTGAAGTCACTGCCACTAAAGTACAATCATTTTTATTTCATTTTACTAAAAGCTATAAATAGATAGAGAAGTGCAACTACTCTTTGTTACTTTGAAATTACAACTAACTCTAAATGAACAGTACAGTACACATCTTCGTACAAAAGATACACTCAAAACGAAAGAAAGGAGACAACACTGCATTATTCTGCTCCCCTCAACAATATATATCCTATTTGTAAAAGACTTCTCGACGATCCTGTGAGATGCTTGTTTCATTTGACAGTGATTAATGATTTGTTTGTGCCATTATATGAACGGTAATTGACTAATTTTATTTAGGTGTGATTTGGGACGGTTGCAACAATGAGCAGTTACAATAAATCTCATTCTTCTAATCAGGAACATGTTAGAGTGATAACAGTAATACTACGAATACAATATCAAACCCACAACTAAGAGGATAGAAATCACATTCAACTTTAGCTGCTCTGTCTATTGAAGAAAACATGTTTAGGGGGCATGGAATTGATTTTTTCGAGTGTCGTTGAATTTTGATATTAATAGTTTAAAACCAACTTAGATTGAATCATTGTTTTATTCACGAATAAGTGATATTGTTAGCATGAAGTCAAAGTCAGGGTGTCTAGCAGGCACATGATGTTCTGTCGTGGCTGACAAGGTCGGGGAGGATTGTAACAAGTCGTTAAAAAATCAGTTTTTTTACTAGTTTTAAAAACTCTATTAAGTGAATCATATTGGAATGACTGTGTCAGTTTTGTTTAAGTTTTTAGAAGCTTTTCAGGAAACTCCTAGCTTCAGTTCACTTTCACTGACGACAAAAATCAACGTTCAAAACAACTTCAGTTTTGTACAACAAATGCATACTTTATTTTACTCTGCATGAATAATTAATACTATAGTATTATTATGAAATAACACATATTTCCTGAATACTGTACTCATTGTGATAAAAAGCAAACGTCATTTCGTGAAATTTAATGTATTTCAAACATATTACGAGCGTCCCTGACAAATGTTGCAGCTTAACCCACGCCAATTCAAATTGATGTAGTGAACGTTATGTTACATGAAGTAATTTTTAAAGTGTATGGGGTGATTAGACTAGCACAGACTGTTTTTTGTTTTTTTGTTTTTTGGTTGATTTTTTTGTTTTTCGTTTTGATCCTTTTCAATTAATTACCCAATTATCAAATGCTTATTTGAACTTCATTTTAAGAACTAAAATATTTAAAAACAGATAGCCACTCGAACCTTCCATAGTCTGCCTCGGGATTATCTTCTGGAATTCGACTGGGAAAATAAAGGAATCAGAATAGACGGCGAATACCTAAGCAACGGCAGGTTTGCAGATAATATCGTCTTTTTGCTGAGATGACCTTTAAATGATGCTGGACAGACTGAACAGAGAAAGCAAGAAAGTTGGTTTTCCCATGAACTTTAGTAAAACACATGTCATATGCATGCACAACGGATATGCTGAAGACAAAAACAAAAAAAATCAAAATCGAAGACACAGGACTTCTACATCTGCCCAAGATGAATCCCCATGAAATCTTCAAAAGAAGAAGAAATAAATCGAAATATAACAGCAGATTGGCAAATGTTTAGTAGGCTAAGCTAAATCTTTAAGAGCAAGAAAATCCTGGCATTCCTAAAAAGAAGGGTACACAACGAATGCATCCTCCCGATAGTCACCTATGGAGCTGAAAATGAAACCTAACCAAAAGACTGGCTGTTGGACTGAGGACAGAAGAGAATCATGCTCGACATAACATGTGAAATCACAAGAGACCCTCGTATATAAGAGGAAATATAGGGGGCCAAGAATCCATAAGAAACCTAAAATGGCAATGGTCTGGTCTTATTGTGAGAATGTCAGACAACCGCTGGAGATCACGACTCACAACTTGGACCCACTAGGATTACGTGCAAAACTGGGGACTACAAAATATGAAATAGTGTGACGAGCTAGATGAGTTCAAAAAGTACTGGCTCCGTAAAAGCCACGATAGAGAGGTTTGGAGAAAATCTATATCTACCAAAGGATGCTAAAAGGCTGATGATAATGATGATAACCTTAGTTCCTATCCTTATAAAATGCATTTAAAAGTGTACACGACTTTTCGACTTACGATCTTATTTTCGATACCTATCCCCATCATAAGTCGAGATTCTGTGTATATTGGTGTTGTGTGTTTGTGTATAGAATTGTACTCTCATAGATTTCGACAGAAATTCTGTTATGCGAGTTTTAGATAAGCCAGCCTGCCTGCCTACAAATCTGGCAGGCGCTGACGCTGTTGGGATATAAATATTTCTACCAATAACCAGCCTCCTACTGAATTACCGTACCCAGCTCGACTCTGGCACAAGGCCATTTTAAAGCAGTACGTAGCCCAGTTTAAAATACCCTGGTGATCAAACCTGCGAAATTTTGCTAAACGTTACATAACAGATGCCCATGTATTTGATGAATAATTTTATTTTCGAACATAATTTTGTTCTGTGCCGTTATTTCAAACTCCTACTATTGAGTTTTGAGTTTATTTTCGTTCGTCGTAACAATGACGATGACATCACCAAAAGGCATTGACGTCATGGAAGCACACACAAAGAGATGCGTACGCTATAACTGATAACGAATTCAATCTTGCGTATCAGATCGACTTGTGTTATTACAGGAACAACATGTAAAGGAGTTTGGAATATATAGTTTGGGAATGATATTGTATAGAAAAATGAATTTTATATTTTGTTTACCTTCCAGATTTTAATGAATCAAAGGAATTTTACCCCAATACAGCCAAGCTTGTCTATATTATTAACATGCTTATCCCTACCTTCCTTCGAATGTTACACTTTCATTAATAACGTAAGGGAAAAACTACTTCAACGACGCAGTTATGATGTCAGATGTCCGTAACCAATTAATATGACGTGAATCGTAGCCAGATAACAGCAAGGATGCAAAATTTTTAAGGCTCGTATTGAACTGTTTTCACTGATACTCTGCTCTGATCTTAACGTGAGTACCGGAAAAAACTATTCGACTCCAAGCAGTGCTCAGATACTCTGATCTTGTCAGATGTACTGATCCATACGTTGATAACGCTATCATTCTAGATTTGTACTGTGCCAGACATTTTTATATTTCCATTAAATTTCAGCCAAAAATCTGATCGTAAAATCAATTGAAAAAACATCATCTTTTCTAGAAAAAAAAAATCTAAAAATTCAAACTTCATCTTTTATGTAAATACATATGTTTTTCACTACCTTAGACTGTCGATTGATTGATTTTATCCTGGTTATTTGTATCTATCTTTTGAAAGATCACCTACACACAGACTATTTACAACTACCTGGTCCTCACCTTACAGTGGTATGATAGAAATACAACAGCCATACATGCATTAATAATCATTGCTTATTCTCTCATCTTTACAAAGACAATGTTGGAAATGAGAAAGAAAGTTGCAGATCTGAGTAATAGCTAAAAAAAACGTGATGGCCTTTGTTTATATTTCATCTATATACAAATATTTCCAAGTCCAGAAAGAAAAAGAAAAAACAAAATTCGAAACTTTTCAAGTCCCAGGAATTTCGGATATGGGATACTGTGACATACTGGATTTTTTCGGATAACGGACGATTGGCAACAGATGCTGGGTACGCGCCAATCGGTTGTGCTGAAAGGAATTGTTTTGGGATCAATTGTTTGGCAATTTTAATAAGCTGATCTTTTACAATGAATATTTCAGTTCGGCTAAGTTCATGTACTTATCTAGAGAACAAAATACTTTTATATGTTCAATACTGCACACACTGCCAGAGATGGAGAGAACAGACAGCAATTAAAATTATAGCACCATTTCGTTTATTCAATTATCTTCACTTCAGACGCTGAGGGAACTTGTACTTATGAGGAAGTGTAACTTTAAGAAACTACTGTTCATAACTTGTCAACATTCTGTGTATCTATGACTCTCAGCAATCCTATTGTTAAATTCAGTCTTGTCAAACGAACTCGAAACGGACAAAGTTTACAATATGTGGTTTCTCTTCTAAACCCCGAGTCGCCTTCGTAGATCCACCTTAACGAGGAAAAGGGTAGACCAAGCCAGTGACAAGAATTCCAGGTGATGTCTTTGGCGTCCTCTGAATTCATCAAGTATTTATACCGATCTGGTTCCGCTTCAACCTGTGTATATGGTGCTTTGCCTGTGAAATACACACAGGGTGTTGCCTCATCCTATTAGCACTGTTTAGTTTCTCAGCAAATTTCTCCATCAAATTTTTGTGTCAACGGTTTAACTTTTAATAGTCAAATTATATCTTACTCAATATTTGGTCTTTGAATTTCATCATTGCTTGACATGAGACAAAATCAAATTACTCTCCAGCATTTTCAACCAAAACAATCTTGAATACTTATCTTTCAATGACATTTAATGAAGAAAAACGCACATTCCAGTCTATCTTTTTAATCGTTCATCTTGATAAGCTGATTTGCATAATGAATATTCCAGTTCAGCCAAGTTTATGTACTTATTAATGAAATAGCATACTTCTGAATATTCCATACCGCACACTCTGTCCGATATTTAGTATTCTTAACCCTTTTTCTTCAAAATTCATAACTTTGAGTTTTCATCCTACTATATCTTCATACTTTCTGTAAAAAAAAATATTGATAAAGAAGCCTCCTCAACTATCTTTCTTTACCCTCTAAATGTTTATCTTAAACATTTTCCTTTAATGTTTAAATGTCACTGTTGTTGTTGTTATTTTTGTTGTTGTTATTCTTGTTGTTGTTGTCAAAGTCCTCTATGCTGATGAATCCTTAGCTGTCTTCTTTCCTTTTCACATTGTGTCCCTAAGAGTCAGCCACAGGTTGCTAAGACTTGTGCATCTAAGTAAGCTTTCTTTGTTCGCTAGTCCATTGATTTGAGTCCATTCATTGTCCATCTAAAGAATGGACTTCTGTATCTTTCTACCAAAACTGCCCAGGTGTCCATTCCTTCTATCAACTTTCTTCTATTCAGCTTTGTCTCTTCTGTTTTATCATCCACCTAGGACATTTCCTTATTATTTTTCATTCCTTCCGGTTTTATTACGTTTCATTCAAGAGGGTACTTACATCGGCCTTGTGTGCTTAATACTCAGATTTTTTATCGTCTATTAATTCAAAACCTTTTGCGTCTGTGAGTCTTCCCCTCTGCATTACAATTACAGTTATTATCTATATTTCAAATTCCATTCAAATATCATCATTGTATTCTGTCACTTTGTTAAACAGCATTTCGAGCTCTTCCTTGTTTTTTGCAAACAGCTTCATGTCATCCATGTACATGAGACTGATGACTCTCCCTTTTGTTTTGGAGAATCGATTACGTTTGCACTTTTTCAATAATCTCTTCAGTGGTATCATTGTCAATACATGTGGGAGTGGAGGCAGATAGTCCCCCTAAAAAGATTACCTCTTTATACTTACTTTTGCTAAGTTTTCTGCGCTAAGTGTCAAGTTTACTTTCCAGTTTTTCATCGAGTTGGCTATGAATCTCGCCAAGGGTTCACTTATCTTTAATAGTCTGGGTCATTCGAGTATACAGCTTTGTTGGATCGGGTACGCTAATTCGCACTTAATCCATCCTATTGCAGCATTTTCCTTCTCTTCCTTACTTCTGGAATCAGCTGGCCTATGTTGAGGAAGTCCACTGCAGTGGTTACCACTTTTTCTGTTAATTTGTACTTGTCCTATAGTCTTGTTCATGGTCAGTTTATATGCTTTTCAGTATCTCCTCGTCTCTCAGAAGTTATGTGATTTGTTTTTTCTGATCTCATTTCCCAAGCAGGTTTTCGTTCTTTGTTATTATTATTATTATTATTATTATTATTATTATTATTATTATTATTATTATTATTATTGTTGTTGTTGTTGTTGTTGCGTCTGCCTGCAAAACTTCCTTTACTTACAGTCTAGCACATAAGCGAAATAATTGATTCAAAACATTTTGAGTCTTTATGATGCAAGCACATTAACCATCAAATTTTATTTTTATATGATAACAGATGTCCATGGGCAGCTTTTTTTATCTGCTTCTTCTGTGCTGATAAAGAATTACTCCAGCTAGCAGCTGTAAAATACTGAATAAAACTTTAAAACAGTTGATTCTACGTTGTAATTTATGGAAAATAAGCAAAACTGTACAATCTATCTACTTTCTGCTGAAACAATATGCAAAAATAAACTTCTCACCTTCTCTTTGCATAGGAAATTCAAAATTCCCAGAGGCCTGTAACAGCTTTATACGTTTATCAACAAAAGTTACACTTCCAACGATATTTTTAGTTCAAATGACAAATATAGCTGCCATTTTAAAAACTCGATATTGTTGATCAGGAAAAAAAATACTATTCTCCCCTCACCACCACCACCACCACCATCAAAAAAAAAAACATACAAAAAGTATCAAGGTCTGATACTGAAACATATGCACATATAGCAGAGGGATTTCTTTCTGCATCAAATCCAGATCAAAGGTTCATTTTATGAATTAATACATAGCAACGAAAACATGAAACCTAACTCATGCCCAAGCCCCAGGACTTAAGCCAGTCCCTTTTTCTGGCGATTATTCAAGTCAAACGACTCCTTTCGGGCTTAAAATATTCCCAGTATGCAAAAACTTCACATTCACGTGACACCCTGAGTCGAGCAGATAAGGTGAGTGATTTTTTGTAATCACCTCTTAAAATTGAGTTAAATAGCTCTAAAAAAAAAAAAAAAGTTTCAATATTTAAAATAAACGTATAAATTTAAAAATATCAATTATTCATTAATGGGCGGGAGTAGTCCATTTGTTAAATTTTGATCGAGCCAATGAGAAACCTGGGAACTGGGCGCGTGACAGGTAGGACATTTGAGTAAGTTCATTTCCCCTCAGACCCCGTCTCTAAAAGAGATAGGATGGAATCGTTCTGGTAAAAGTTCACATCAACTAATGCCAAGCTATTTTTGCCAGCAGAAAATTTCTCACGTCATCTATATCAGAAAATACAGTAAGTTTCAATCACTGATATGATAAGTGATTAAGTGTTTCTATGCCATTAACCAGAAAATTCCACTAATAATCTCCACCTCGGATTCCGTGAATTCAGCTCCTACATCTACAGTCCCTCGTTATAAATATCATTTTTCCCAAGTCTCCCATTCTTAAAAGTGCAGATGCACAAGAGAGATAGCAGTCAGAAGAATTAGAATGAACATGACCTCGTTTATTATCCTGCATAATTTGATTCTCTTACCTCCTGATACTACCAAGTTTAAGACTTAGGTTTACAGGTTATGGGCATAGAAACAGAAATTAAACTAATAAACATGTAAGTACATTGTGCAATGCTTATTCGTGCGCACTTTGCATTTATTTTGCATACACGTAAATACACCCCCACTACGCCAATATCACATTTTATTATGCACACACTCTCATGCCTACTTCATATAGAGCCATGATAGTGTCCAAAGAATTTGAAAGACTTCAATTTTTCTGTATACATCAACTTGAAATACTTGCATCTTTTCCCGTAATTCACATCAGTCAGAAAAAAAAAACTTCAATCTTCCTGTAACATGTACACACATTAGAATGATTTTGATCCCTCTGAAATTTCACATCCGGTAAAAAAAAACCTCAATCTTTCTTCAAAAGAACTCCATAAAAACGTTTTCCTTGAAAGTCCCTTTTTTTTTTCATTTCTTTCGGCTATGTTGGTGTCTTTGTTCCTTATATCGGGACACATCTTGAATTGTATACCAATATATGAGCCTTATTTTATGCGAGGTTGTGAATGATTATTCCTTACGATGGAGTCAGATATCCATTCCTTAAACCAACCCTGAATTATGGTAACCTTCTACTTCACCCACGAAGTATTGGCGCCAACTTTCTCCTCATAGGTATATATCTAAAGAAATATATATCTGGCCCTTCACAATAACGTAGTGACCTTTTTTGTATAAACGGAGTCAGTTACCTGCACCCCATAATCAAGGAGGTTCCACCCACCATAAAACTTGTAGAACTTGATTCATTTTTCTTCTAGGGGACTGTTTCTGCTGATAAATAATGAAACGGTAATAACTCACTGCAACAATACTAAATACAGTTATGAATATTCCATGTTCAAAGCTAAGGAGTACAAAAAACAAGAAGGAACAAAATTTTCGTTTTTGCTGTTGTTGCGTCTATTTTATCCTATCTTATTCGCCTGGCAGCAAAAATAAAAATGTTCATTTTGCTTAAAAATGTTTGTAGCTCAGGAAATGCTCTCCTTTAATTGTTTTGTTCTGTTACTTCATGACAGTTTCTGGATGTTGGAACTTGTTATTTGATTTCCAAATGTTGTTTTGCCGTGATAACATCATGTAGTGATTTCCGATTATTGCCTTGGTTTGGCTTTCCAATGATCCAATAATCCGTCCGTTATCGCCTCGTGGTTGAATATTAGAACACTCATGTTATGTGTTCGTGATAACCTCAAATTCTAATGTGCCTATGTTAAGCACTTCAGTCGAAACGGTGTCAAACGACAGTCCGTTACCTACTGGGCCTTTCTATGTATGTTCGGATCGATACGTGGCAGAATAAATGAAGAGTAATGAGGACGCCCCTTCCATTTGGTTTGCTAATAGAATCATGCCATAATTCAGATCTGTTGTCGAGGCTGGTCCTGTTCAATGTCGTCTATCACATCTCTGGTTTTGTTTTTCATAAAGCTGAAGAGACAACTGGTTTCATTTCTGGTCTCTGTCCAGAACCAGCTGATTTTGGTCTTAAATTTAGTCGTATGAAATCATGAGGCAAGAGTAACGAATTCTACCGTACGATTAACAATGGCTTGTTTATTTTCATTCTTTCAACGACTATCTCTCTAGTGTATCTGTACTTTCAAGAACGTAAGACTGATATTTATAACTTGACAACATTCTACGTGGTTATAACTCTCAATCATACCATTGATGAATTTGGTCTTGACGAACAAACCCAAAACAGACAAAATTTACCATAGTGTGGTTGCTCGTCGATTGTTTCCAACAGGGAGAAGCCAAGCAAAGGGGCCAAGATTATATTTTGGTACCCCCTGACAAACTACCCCTCCCCTTCTAAAGCCATCTAGTCTTATTCCGTTCTGGTTCCACGTCAATTAGGCTATGCGTATGACTGCCATGGTGTTGTGTCATTCTTATGGTCTCAACACTATTCAGCCAATCAATTAATTTCTTTGTTATGGAATCTTTGTGCCAACAAATTAGCTTTTAATAGTTAAATTATATTTCATTCGGGATTTTGGACAAGGAATTTCATCTATTCTCGACACTTGATAAAATGAAAATCCTTTCATCCTGGCTCATCATTACTATCCTTTAGATCCACTGTTTACTGATCCCAGCTTCACCTGCTGTCAAAACATCCACGTCAAACTTGACCCATGACGGTTTAAAGTTATTCATTCGAGTCAGCTGACTTTTACGATTGATAATTCAGTTCAACAAATTTTATTTACTATGGTGGAAAGAAGACATCAAAAATATTCCATACTACATACGCAGTCCAATATCTAACAGTACTTAATATATATATGCATATATGTGTGTGTGTGTGGTGAGCAATGGCTATATATGATCTCACAGAATGATTATAACTTACGTCATATTAAAGACAAATTTATTTGAAATGAACCCTGGTCATTACACAGTTGATGTATCACTTGCTATAGACAACGTGAAATGAAATAAACAATTGAAGAGAGTGGGGCTGCTACAGGAATCGAACCTGCGACCAATAGATTAGCTACACCCATGTAGTGATACTCTTACTATTGAGCCGAACTGCCACCAGTAACAAAGTGTTCCAAATAACTATTTTCACACCAAATTCCAATCTTGTTTATTCTCGGGTAATTGTTCTCTTTCAACGCAACAACTATGTATTAAGAAATATATATATATATATATATATATATATATATATATATATATATATATATATATATATATATATATATATATATATACACACACATATATATATATATATATATATATACATATATATATATATATATATATATATATATATATATATATATATATATATATATATATGATCCGACAGAATGATTATAAGTTTATTATATCATATGTTATATGTTGTCTACGATGAATGATACATTAACCGTGTAATGACAGGAGATCATATCAAATGAGTTTCTACGTAGTATAAAGCAATTTATGGTTATATATATATATATATATATATATGTTTACTGGAAAACCAGCGATATCTGGTGAAATCGTGGGGTACTGTCAGTTAGTGGTAATGATACTTCGGCCTTGACACCGTGGATTACTCCAGAACCATCATCTGTTTCGCTTTGTTTTATTAACCGTAGAACTGTTAGTAAAGCAGCATGGGTGCGAAATAACATTAATCATACCTGCAGCCATAACTCAAAGAGATAGAAAAAACATCAACATAGATCAAAGGAAGGGCTAGGTTGAAGGACGTTAATTGAAGTTAATTAATTCGGCAAACACAGCTGGAGACAGGCTAGACACTTAGCAAGAAGAGATTACAACAGATTGAGCAAGAGGCTAACAGATGGGTGCCGGTTAGATGGTAAATGTAGACAAAAAAAACCTGACACCAAAGGAGGGATGAGATAGGAAGCCATTGCAGAAGTTAGCCCAATCGCAGTTGTCATGGAAGGAGATGGGAGAGGTCTTTGTCCAGCAGACTACAGTACTGCTGCAGCTGAGAATAATGATGTGTATATAAGTAAACGTCTATGTATATGTGTGTGTGAGTGTGTGTGTGTGTGAGAGAGAGAAAGAGAGTAAGTGTATTTGCATTAATAGGCTGTGAAAGATGCATCGATGTTCATTTATTTGTATCTATTTATCGACCTCTACAAAAATAGGCAAACACACACTTGCAAAACTCAACCCCTGGAGCAATTGGGAGTTTCAAACAATAGAACTGAACGTTAAAATTGCCAACTTAAGGATGCTGATTTTCAAGGCAAACATGCATTTTACCTTTATTTTCTCAGTGCGCAATTGTTTTACTCGTTTAGTCAACAGAAAAAGATTTGACACCTGAGCTTCATAAAATTTTAGCGGTCCCATCACTGTCCAACAGTATATCATTGCTTTGAATGCTTCCGTGAACCGAAATTGCGCAAAACGAAGAAGCAATTACCATTACGGATAGCATAATTCATTGTGATCTCCTGATGTAGCTTCTCAGTTTGTTATTTCCTCGGCGCCAAAATGCTAAACCAGACGATAAAAGAGCAAGTCTGTAAATATCATTCGAGAAAATGTGTGAACTTTCGAGACTTCATTTACATCACCGTGAAGAGCTGTAGACATATTAATTCATTTACACATTTTTATCCGTTTTTTTATCACATTTTTTTTTCGCTTGCTCTACTTCTTTCTTATTTTCTTCCGTCTTTTTCTGCCTCTCAATCTCTCTCTATTTATCGCTTTTTTCCAATCACCAACTGCCTCACAAATGCTCTCCCCCCTCTCTCTCTATCTCTCTCGCTCTCTCTCTCTCTCTCTCTCCACTCCCTCATGTCTGTTAAAGTTCTACCTACCCCTTTCCCTGTAACCGACCCTCTCATATTTTTTTACTTTCTCTATCTTCTTCTTTTCGTCTCCCTCATGTATACTTATTTTCCCTCTACCTTCTCCCATCGCTCACTCACTATCTCTTTATATATACCTATACACACACATACACACACACATACATACATACATACATATATATATATATATATATATATATATATGTGTGTGTGTGCGCATGTGTATGTGTGTGTGTTCATTTCGGGTGTTTTATAAGTATTTTTCTTCCGTCTTGATGGATAATGTTCACGTCATCTTGTTCATATTACATTTCTCAGAATTGAATTACTGTTTCGGTTGAAAAAAATGTTTTCCTACGTTTTTCTATTTACATCACTCCGGAGACCATTCCACTTCCTGTAGCATGATGATTACCGTGCTTACATCGCAAATTATTTTATCTTCACTCTATGCCCCAGTAATCAGAACCTGGTTCAGACGAATGTTACTTTAGTAAATATTTTAAGACATGGAGCAGTCTTGCAGACCATTACTTTTGTAGCAAGTTCAAACTTCACTTGATGCACTTTCCTGCCGCCTTCGGGCTATACTAACCCAAACATCGCCGTGGAGAGTATAACTAATATCAATCCCGTCCACAAGTAAAAATCCTGCTGTCCGAACTCGTTTTAATTCAAACTAAATCAGATCAAAACCTCTTCTTCATAATTGGTTAGTAATTCTATAAATCCATGACTCAGATAAATGTAACTTCCTGGGAATATGATTCATTAAAACTTGAATATGACTAAGTTTCCATTGGAGAAGGACTTCCGTTGTATTGGTCGTTTGAGAATAAAACATTGAATTAGTTCATTTTCTCATCCTTCGAACATTTGTGAAGAAAAGTGAGCCAACCTACCCGAATATTTTGGATAGATGGTACAGTCCGATTGAGAAAATTAGTTCTCTTGCTGGTAGATACAGATGTGATGAACATATTGTTATAATTGAAAAATATATAATTTTCAACTAGACATAAATATTAACAGAAAAGGGAAGGCATTCGAGTAAAAAAAGATTTTATTAATATGTAACATCAATGCTATAGCTTTCTTTTTTTTCTCTTTGTTTCTATCCCCTTTTCCACTTTCCTTCTATCTCTGAATATTTTTTACTTGTTCGTTTTACCTGTTTTCTATTTTGCAAGCTTTCTGTTTTTCCTCTGATACGATTGCATACAATTACAACGTACCAAGTAGCACCGCTTACAATATACTTTATTCTGAAAAAAATGCAAAACTTGTCCTGTTATAACAAGTATAGCTCAAACTTAGAGAAATGGCCAAATTCTTTCTGCTCAAAGTGAGGTAAACAGTGGCATCATCAAGAGGTGGAAACAAAACTTCTTCTTTCTTCTTCTTCTTCCTGCTTCCATTATCTTCACGCCATGGTACACTTGAATCATTAACGATTTGTCAGAACCTCTTTGTTCAAAATAACCGATTAGTCTCATTGTTTATTCGGTTGGTCTAACAGGATTTCAATTTTTTTTTCCTATTATTTATTTCTTTTCAATTTATTATCTAGAATAGTCCATAGTCTTTGCACGTGACACATGTCCATTAAAACGATGATCATTATGATTTCAAGTATTTGCATAATCAAACAAGTGGTTATCGCTCGGGATTGAGCGACCGCAAATCTCCTCAAATTTCTGGCACTTTCTTTGGTATCTCTGCAAAACCCGAATTCTTCCCCGACTTTCTAATTTATCTAGTCACGATTCAAGTGTTCTTGGCACGGTTCCATAATCGCCGACTTTTATGGTCACAACTCTAAACTTTATGTTTCACAGTTTTTCACAGTTGTCGTGTGAGGTTAAGTGAGGTTAAAATGGAGGAGAAAAAATGTGTTGCACCTATTTTCCAAATTAGGATGGCTAGCGAAGTCATTATCTGCAAGTGTTCTGCAGAATAGAACACGCTGTGATAATCGAAGCTTCCTAGGGGAAGATATCACGATTCAATTGTTGTTTTCATTTTTGTTCTTCTTAGCAGGACCTACTGACCAATGATCTATAGTCTTCTTCAGGGATATATTACATACTGTGATTTTTAGAAATCTCTTAGCGATGTAATTTTTCGTCTTTTCCCACTCTTTAACTACAGCTATACACTTTTAAGAGTAATATTAGCCAGGCTAGTCTGAAGAAGCTTAGGTGTTCGTAACCAGATTTTTTTCCTCACTTCTTTTATGAAAGACTTTTACGTCTTCGCAGTGTTAAAGCCAAAGAAAATTCACAAACAGGGCCAGAAAGTGTCGGCAACCAGTAAGGATAACAGTATCTACATAGAAAGAGACTGCAAGACTTATTTGCTAACCGCTGCTCGAATTTGAAGTTACTTGCTAAATATTAGTCTCTTTAAAGCTAGAATAAGCTTTTTAGTACTCGTTTCAATTTGCTGCTAAAATGCACATTTTGTTGCTTACTCATTTATTCAACATGATTATAGTCTATCATGAGGTCTTTATATTAAAACACATACTGAGAATGGGTGTTACTAATTTGGTTGCACAGCAAACATCCATTAATGAATTTATCATCAAGTTCCAATCAAAATAAGAACAAACAGAACATGAGTTATTTTGATATTCTTTTCACTTTGTTTCGTCTAATCGCAGACCGAATTAAGGCAAAACGTCAATATTTTGGGGGGTTTTCTACCTAGCCCATGGCTAGGTACAGAATTGTTTGGCCAGTACAGATGATTTCATCGTGTGTGTGTGTCCATTTTGGGGAGGTCCAACCTATTTAAGGCTGGTTTGGAATTAGAGTTACCTGTCTCCTAGACCGGCTGCCAACCTTGACTAGAGAGCACAATCTGCCCAATTCACCCATAAATGGATGATGGGAAGTGGCTTCATAACTTTCTCCAAGATATTGACGAGAAGTGAATACAAACTGTCTCAGCTGGACTTTGAATGCGACTCGCCGATTCCATTCCCTGTGCCGTATACTATTCTACCACTCAACAACCCCATAAATCAAAATGCACTGATTGATCAATTCTTGAGAAAAAAGAAAAAACAAACGAATCGAAAATTCAGGATGTTTAATTTGTTATTGATAGGAAATCGACATGAATAGTCAAGAAAAATAAATCTCTTAACAAAAGGGAGACTTGGAGGTCAGACTAGCTTTAACAAAACTCAACCGGCCGAAGGCTTTCTAGACATTGTCCGACAAAAGCTAACAGAGTCTGAACAAGAAGTCACAGAAAGAAACATAGCATATTGTCGTCTGACTTCCGAGAAAGAGCATTTTTATCATTCTCTAATTTGTTCAAACTTGAATCTGCAATTATTTTTATCAACTTTCACTCGACGTGTTCTCCGTCTTCCTGCGTATTGTTCAAACTTTTGTTGCAAACTTTCCCAATGGTTCTTGTGACTGTGTTTCGACGAGTGCATTGTTTGGTCCAAATTTCCATCTAAAGCAGGTAGAATAGATACCCACTAAGCTCAGTGTAATCAAGCACAATGTCTAGATACATGCATACTCAGCAAAAATCAGACTCACCTGTAATACTCTACCAGGCCAGATTTAAAACCATTCATCTCTGTAGGCGCCTCCACGCCAGTCTCAGAGTAGAGCAGTGTTAATTTTACGTAAGTATGTGCTAATGTTCATGTATATCGACTGAGCAATCGATTGATCTTTTATTCATCTATACGTAGTCGTAATTTCAGCAAATCAGTAGCGCCCAGAAATTTCTCATTACGAAAAAAACTTATTGTGAAAAAAAAAATCCAAGTGATTTCAATACTTGCAGTTCGTTATTTCTTTTTCTTTACCAAAAGAAAACTAAAAGTAAACATCCTGAAGCTTTCGATTAGATATTCAATAGACGCTGAAACTTGACTAAAGGTCGTCATGTGAATCTAATTGTATTATCATTTATTAAGTTCTCTGGCACAAGGCCACGTACTGACTAAACTGGCTAATTGTTGGTCTCTGAGACGAGAGATGCACGCTGAATTTTTACATTTAGCTTGATCTGACCAACAGCAAGGACTGTAACTCACCCAGAGGAGCTAAAAAACACTGCTTTAAAAAATTTTCAGCAGCATGAATTTGCTAAATATTGCTCAGGATCAAGCGACTCATTTTTCTAGAGCTTTTGTCTTTTTAAGTTTGTTGGGGGTAAAATAACTTTCTTCGTAACTTAGTCTCATCTCCGAGACGCTGACTTTCTGGAGACTAAACCTGGCAATTCTTCTCGTTTTCAAAGTTTCAAAGCTTTTATTTCATGCTATTGTCGTCGTTAGTCATCAAAAAGCGCAGTTCGTTCCTGCATTTTCCAACCTTTAAATAAATGGCATGGATCGAAGATAAAGGAAGAATCTCCAACAGAATTTAAACTCGCATGAAGTATCGTATTGTGCCTGGAATTTCGGGCCAACCACTGTTGGGTTATAGTTATCATCGGAATCACTGTCACAGCTGGGCTTACGATATTCACTTACAACGGATCTGTGTGTGTCCTTACGTGTTGAAACATAGTTACATCTTGCATTAAGGATACGGTAAAATAAAGTCCTTCCTTTTTTTCAAATAAAATCTCAACAAGAACTTTTCAAGATATTCATATTCTTAGAAGTAGGTGTGAGCCTATGCCAATGTATTTGCTGGCGTGTGTGTTTGTGTGTGAGAAATACATACGTGTGAGTACACCTAGTTTCAAGTCGTATGTATTTGCATGTGCATATATATTTGGGTATACGTGTGTATGGGTGCGTTGTGTTCGTGGGTATTTTCCCATAGCCTGAAACTGAGGAATGAATTCGAATGGTCCTATATCTTTATTGGCTATCTACCCACCATAGCAGACACTGTCTACGAAAATACAGATAACGATTTTATATTTTGGCAGCTACGAACCATTTAGTTTAACAACTGTTCGTCGCGTAGGAGAGGTTGTGTGTGTTTGTCAGCCACATGATACTGCTCGACCAAGAATTGTATAAAGATCTTGCCTAATGAGTTTGTAAGATGTAATGTTTTGAGGCAGGCTAAAAGTTTAGGCTTAAGTGTAGCCGATGTGCTCTGACCTCACTGTAACCACTGCCCCTGTCGCGACGTACAAAGGGAGAAAGGGGCCGAATAATCTTGTATTTGCTCCGTCTTGATAAAAATTCTCATTTGACAGCAATAACAAAAGCAATAAGCAGATAGATACATGCCGGCTTGACACTGATGTGATACGGGCTATTAACACCACACGTTACTACCAAATATGAGGACAAATCCGTCGGCCGCTGCGGCATTTTTTTCTCTCGTATACTGTCTCCGTCTGCCCGTATCTCTCTGTCTCTGTTTCTCCCTGTCTCTTCCTATCTATCCTATATCTAGAGATATTTCTAATTTTGTTGTTACTGATCTGTTTTACGCAGCCTTTGGAATCAGTGAACATATTATGAATGTTTTGAAGGGAGTTTTTCTCGAAAAAAGAGGGTAGAGAACCAATGCATCCTCCCAATAGTCATTCATGGAGCTGGAACATGGAACTTAATCAAGAGATAGACCCGCAAACTGAGAACCATGCATTGTTCACATGAAAGAATTATGCTAAACCTCACGTGGAGAGACCACAAGACAGCACAATGCATACAGGAGAAGACAGGAGAGGGACATCATAGAATTCATTAAAAAAAATCGAATGGAAATAGGCTGGCTATATTGCAAGAATGGCAGACAACCGATTGACATCGTGAATCACAACATGGATTCCCAGAGATCACATACGCAGCCGAGGTTGGCAGATTATTAGACGGAGAGACGAGCCAGACATATTCAGAAAGTACTGGCTCCGTGAAGCCTACGATAGAGAAGTGTGGCGAATCCTGGGGAAGGTCTTTGTCCAAAAACAGACGTTAAGAGACTGATGATTAAAGTTTTTAATCTTTTAGCAAAATGTCTGTGATGTATTCGACTAGTTCGTTACAAGCATGTAATAATCTCCAACTTCTTTCTAGCACGTTATGTTAACGTACAGATCAGTAAGAAACCAACACGATGTCTGATCTCTTTCCCACAGTACCACGAGTCATCATCATCTTCAGGCCAATATTTGTAGAACGATAATCATATCATTAATACGAAGTCTCAGGTGCTGATCATCTGTCATAACATGAAAGAGACATAATCAAGAAAACCTTTAAAAGCTCATGTAGTAGTAGTAGTAGTAGTAGTAGTAAGTTGTCCCAAGTTTGTATTATTTAGGATAAAAGAAAAAGTAGTTAAAACTAAAATACAATGTCTCAAACATAAAAACAACTTAAGATTATTATCATCTGGAAGGAAGTTGCTTGTTATAATCATGGACAATGTTACCAAAATAGTAATTGCTATAAAACACCTGAAACATTCCTATAAAGAACATACAAAATCAGCAACCGCTTACTGATAATACCAACACCCATACCATATCCTCTTGCATATAGTTTATAACCACGAGCAGAAATACACAAACTACAAATCTAACAAATCAAATAAAACAAAAGAGGAAAATTCGTCCAACCTAGTAACATACACAAAAAGTTTCCCAAAATTTCCCAAACATGGATCCGAAATATGCCTAATCATTCGCCTGGAGAAGCTCAGTCAGGACAGGAACATAAACATGTTTGTTTAGCAAATCCCCATTGGATTATATTACCAGCTCTACTCTAAACCAACGTAACACTTGAAGTTGAATATATTGGGTATTCTATGAAATAAATCCATCATACACTGGATAATTTATCAAATTATATTATACTATATTGCATCCATGATTTGTGACACACACATACACACACACACATATATATATATATTGATTTTGATCCGCCAGGAAGTTTAGTATCTGTGGCCAAATCGGTGAAGGTGATATCCTTTTCAGGCTAATTTTTCATATCCAATCAATTCTTCTGATTTCAAAGAAATATGACAATCTGAATGTTGGGACAAAAGCAAAGAGAACATGAAAGAGCTCATAAAAAATGATGAACTTCTCAAAGACCAAACTATGAAATATCAATATTTGACAAAACTTCACTTGAGAAAGACCAACGAATGTACCTGGTGCAACGTTCTGAAAATAAATAAACAAGATATTTGAAGTTGAGGAGAGTCCTGTAAAATTCGCTATACAAACACATACACACACATACACACACACACACACACACATATATATATATATATATATATATATATATATATAAGCATGCTTCAACTGTTTTGTCATGCAAAAATGCGCTATGATATGGTGTCGTTCATATCTAGGGGTGTACACTGGGTTGACTTTTTGTTGTTACCCTGAAGTATGTCTGCATAAAATGGTAAACATAGTATTTTGCTTATCTCGATTACAAATGATCACAGACGTTTAATAGACATTATTGAACGTATTGCAAAAAAATAAATATCTTCTTTGAAGCTTCAATTTTGGCTTTCTGATTGGTGGAAATTATCATGAAGTTAGTCTTAGAAAATTGGAACAACTTTTAAGAACCTAAACTGGTTTTGATGTCATTTTTTTCATTCAATTTGCTCTGATCAAACAATGCTTTATGTCTATACGCCGACAGAAAAGATAATGAATTATGAAAAAAAATAGGATGAAATGAAAATGAATTAATCTAATGATTACTTGATTGGGTTTTGAGAAATATAATACTTACTTTCTAATTGAAATATAGTAAAAGTTACATTTGTTTCTGTGGATGCATGTTGCTTGTCAAAGTTCAAAGATCAATTGGGTATTGAGTGAAAGCCCACTTATATTAATGAGCCAGTTGAAGTATGGATGACTAGAAATTACAAAACCTAATACTACCCATGATGGTAGTTGTATATTCCCAACATTAAAATAACTCCAAATAACGGGTAGCATTTTTGTATGATCACATCATCCGCAGCATTTTTATCATCATTCAGTGTAAGATTAAAGTTGCTGTACAAAGATAGCTCTTTTTTTTATTTTCTGAGAACATTTTTCCCTTCAGATAAGGATTCCATTAAAACGTCGGTGGGATAAAAGCCACGGGTCTGCAGCATAAATTGATCTTCATCGATTACCTCATAAAAATGGAGTCTTGTTTCTATAATTAATTCCTAGGTTTGGTAAATATTTATCCAAGTATCTGTTTATAACGATCCTCTCTAATGAGCCGGAAACAACGCTTCAAAGGAAAGAAAATGGATTTCAGTTGGTTTTAGCTGTCGCCAAAGTTGGTTGACATTAATTTTGGGGAATGTAGCAACATAAATCAGGTACAAAGAATGCACCCTTCAGATATTTTTCTCTATGAAGTTTTTTTTTTATTTCATGTCTGAAGTTCTTCTTAATTTTACTTTTCATAACGTTAGCTTTGGTTAAATATGAATGTGAAACTATTGAGAATCGATTTTTCTCATTAGATTTTCTATCTAATTACCGTACGTGCCTATGGACCGATCTTTACCTTTTTTTAACTATGCAATTATCACACTGATTTAAATGCGCTGGTATTATAACTAACTCTTGATATGAATAGTTATTTGTTTCCGAATAGTTACATTGAGTGGTTGTTCTCTGAATACCGTTTTAAACCATTCGTCTCTTTGTCTGGCCTATAAGGTGAAAGATGAAAAATCAATAATCAACAGATCATTTATTTTGTGGAAAAATCAGTTCATTTTTCTTTTTTTTTTAAATTTCAGTAAAACAAATGAAAAAATGATAATGGCAATAATTTTAAAGTTATTGTAAAATTCAAAATGATGAATAATATAATAAAGAAGTTCTAAACACTCTGGGGATTGAAATGATGTTTGGTGGCTTTGGGGACAAAATGTCAACTAATGTCGGCTAATCATATCAATAAAGTAGTTGCATTACCCACTTCAGAAAGTTTTGTTCGGGTGGCGATTTGTCGGAAACTTCCTGTTGTGATTTCCAGAATTTTCTATCGACTCAAAAATTAAAAAGATATCTACTTCCTATATATCATCTTTGTCCAGTCAAAGTGTCATTTTACCGGAATATATATATATATATATATATATATATATGAACTTTTCTTATCTTCAGCGGTTGTTTTCGTTTATTTATCCATTTACCAAGTTGTTTTCAGTTTATTCTCTGGCATCTTTCCAGGGGAGTTTTGTCTCGTCTTGAATCTGATTTCTATCTGTTAGTTGCGTAGCATTGTCAAATGTTGCTCCCTTGTGTACTATATTTTAAAAGTATTTTCATTACCTATATAGCGTCCGAAGTGAACATTATCTTTTTGAGACTGCAAATAAGCAAAAGTTACTTTTGCAGAATCGGTAGGATCAGGACGACAAAATGCCTGAGACGCTCACCATAAAAATTTAAAAAATGACAAAAAAAGAAGAAGAAAACAGTACTCCAAAAATTGATAGTCTCTGGAGCCTCTAAAGAGCTAAAGATAATGAATTTTGGCTTTACTAGTCAGCATTTGAACGCCAACATGACTCTATACAACCTAGAACAATGCATCAACTTCTATAGGATAAAGAACTGATCAGTTTATGTTTGATGAACTTTAAAAGATGTGTCCATTAAGTTTATCGACAACACCCTTTTCACTCTCACATGCCAAACCAACATTTTTTTGATACGTAGAAGCAAATGTAAAACCACAAATCTTTTTTTTGCCGAACAGACTTCGATGGCAATACCATATTTATACACATGCACCCTATTTCAAAATTTATCAGCTAAATGCATCAATGTGTGTTACATGTAAAACCATTTCGTTTGCTTTTTACTACATCTTGTTCCTCTTTGTATTTCTTTGATGAACCTGTTTTATCACATTCAGCAGTATAGTAACATTGTAAATTGTACAGCAGTACCATAACCATGTTACATCAAAGCATGCACGAATCAAAGCTGTACTGTACAAGGTAAAAAGCCCCCCAAAATGAGAAATAATAATAGATTAGCAAGATAGACTCTGCAGCTTTTTCTTTATAAGGCGTATTCAAGAATAAGATTCACAGTTAAAAAAATAACCTGTCCCTTCTTCACTATCTTATTTCAACTCATCAAGTCTGCACTCCTCTGTGTGTCTGTGTGTCTATGTATGAGAGTCTATCGCCAAAATTATTCAAAATAACCTTATGAAATCTTCTATGTGTACCGATGTGACCCCCTGAGCAGATTCTTAGCAAGTTAGTTTTTGAAAATCATCCTCAAAATATGTTTATGGGGAAAGGGGTCGATTGATATGCTGATTCATATCTTTTACTTTGTAATGACATTTCAAGGCGAAAAAATATTTGGTTGTTTTTGTTTTGTTTTTTGTTTTTTCAATCAAATCTCAAAATCCAGATGTGACGTAAGAGGAATCTGAGGCATTTTTAACATACCTCATATTGCTCTGTTTACTGATTGTACAGGAATACTTTGAACAGTACAACTTTGATGCAATGTGGTTACGGTACTGCTGTACAATTTACGATGTAACTATACTGCTGAAGTTTTTATTTCATTGATGAATCAATTTTCCAAAAACACAGGATTGCGGGATTGGAAGTTATGTAGATAATATGAAAGGAGCTTTAAAAATCGAGAAGAAACATTCATTTTTCACTTTTAGGGGTCAAAATCGAGGGTAAATTGTGTTTCATTTTTGGAGATCAAAATCTAAAGGAAAGTTTTTCTTCACTTTAAGTGATCAAAATCGAGTAGAGGATTTTATCTTCATTTGTAGATGTCAAAATCAAAGAGATCTTTTTTCATCGATAAGGATTGAATCGAGGGCGAGATTCTTTTTTTTTTCGATTCTCGGGGCTTGATTGTTTTTCAATTTCAAATATCATTCCACAGAGAAAAATTTTATTCAATTTTAGGAATCAAAATTAAGGATTTTTTTTCTCACTTGGCTGTCAAAATCGAGGAGGAATTATTTCTTTAAGATTTGATAAGATTTTTTTTCTCAATTCTAGGAGTCAAAATCATGGTGGGATTTTTTCACTTTAAGCCGTCTGAATCGTTACGATGGTGTTTTTTTTTCACTCTCATGGGTCAAAATTGAAGCGAATATATTTTCACTTTTGAGGGTCAAAATTGAGGGGCAATTTCTTTTCATTTAAATTTGAAGATTTTTTTGATCTTCTGGGAAAGATTTTTTTCACTTTCAGTGGTCAAAGTCATTGATAAGATGTTATTTACCTTTCGAGGTTTAAATCGTAGGGAAGATGTTTTTCCACTTCCTGGGCTCAAAATCCCAGCGAATTCTTTTTTACTTTTAGGGGTCAAGATCGAAGGGGAACTTCTATTTTCGGCTCCCACTGGGATTTTTCCCTGTTAGTGGTCAAAATCGAAATAGAAAATTTATTTGTATCTTCAGGAGCTTAAAATCAAGTGGGAACGTTTTTTCATCTCTTCATCTTCTATTTTGTCGGCGTCGCATGTGATCTCTGAAGATCCATGTTGTGAGTCGTGATTTCCATCGGTTGTCTTTCATTCTTACAACATGGCTTGCCCATTACCATTTAAATTTTCTAATAGATTCTATAATGTCTTGGACTCCTGTTATCTTCATTATATATTGTGCTGTCTTGGGATCTCTCCGTGCGAGTTTGAGCCTGATTTTCTCATACACACGCTGCATACTTCTCAGTTTGCAGGTCTGTCTCTTGGTTAGGTTCCATGTTTCAGTTACACAAGTGGCTACCGGGAGGATGCATTGTTGTATACTTTTCTTTTTTGGGATTATTGGAATCATCTTGTTAACACAAAATAGTGATAAAATTAGCCATGAATTTGAATCACTTAATACTGCTCAATGCTCAGTGCATATGAATAGTAATGGGGAAATTGAGTGGTGCAAATCTTCCAGCAGACACTGCCTGCATTGAAAACTAAAATTTTGAAGAGGTCTTTCCGATATTCCAATGCAATTACTCAGCCAGAGCACCAGCCCATATACTATGTGACTGTTGCATTTACAATGACCAGGCAAATCATCCACATCTTGTGCAGTTTTTTTGTAACTTATGAAATGACTCATCGCCAATACCTGACAATTCAACTGTTACAGTCCAGACTTGGTTCACTGCAACAGGCTTTTCTCAAAGAGATTTCAGAAGACAGTGGATGAGATTAAGGAGAACAGAACAAAGATTGTGATGGTGATCCCGAAAGAGAACTTTGCAGACTCTTTCGAAAAGTGAAATATCGCTGGGACAAGTGTTTGGGGTTCCGAGGGAGTACTTTTAAATAGACTATGGTGCTATTGTCTAGGATAGGCTTTTTTTTTCAACTTAAAATGGCTGGTATTTTGTCGGTGTTCTTGGCTAAAGGTTTCAATGCTTGAAACTGGGTAACAGCATGTTTCTTACAAATCTCGTTGACGGGAAGGAGAATTTGTATGGAGAAAAACATAAAACTAACAAAGAAAAAAAAAGCAGAGAGAAAGCGCGAATAGTTTGTAAGGAAACCAAAAGGGAATAAGAAAAAAAAGAATGAAAAGATGCTTGTAGAAGATTACTCTGAAGAAAGAAAGAGAAAAAAAGAAAGAAAAAGAGAAAGATAGAAGAAAAGAAAGAGAGAAAGTTTCACCATGAAGATATATTTCACCTCGTTGCTCTTACAGAGAGGATACACGAAAACAGTGACTGCAGCTGATCCATAATGCAAGGTTGGAACAGGTTGGACGTCATTATTTGGTCCGATTTCCCGTAATATAAGCTATTCATCTTGTCCATAGAACATGGAAGAAGGAAAGAAAATAAAGTTAAGATAAGAAAATAGAACTTCAAAAAAAGAAAGAAAAAGGAAGAATAAGGGAAGTCGATCAGGAAAAGAAGCTCGTGTAATCGTTTTTTTTTTGTTTTTGTTTTTTTTTTTCCTCCTAAGTGCTGTTTCATATTTTTACCTAAAAAAAATTAGATGAGAAACATTGCAAATTTCCAACCATCATTCATAGACTATGGTTCTATTGTCTTGGATTGGCTGTTTCTTATTTTGTTTTTTGTTTTTTTAGTTAACATAAAATGGCCGGACACCCACCTGCTAGTTGGAAATGAGTTCGAACACTCATCATTGGTGATGGTAGAAATGATCCAACAGCCTTAGCCTCAAAGTCCAAAATGGTCTTTCCATTAACCACTGAGCTATAACTTCGAGTATATGCTGGTGTGGTTTTAACGGATGAACTATCCGTTACCGGTTAGGATATTTACCCTGAGCACTATAATTTGAGAGTTATTCGATACGTTGATTCATGTCTATTATCGATCTTTTTTTAATGTTGCAAACGCAAATATTGGCAAAGAAATTCCTGCCAGTCATCTGATTGATATTATCGTATGTTAACATCTTGTGCAAAGCTTAGAGGGCACGGACATTTATCAATAAATCATTTTAAAAGAGAGGCGAAACCCTTTTCCTCCGAGCTCGAGAAGCAACGCTTTAAGAGGTAATAAACAGCGAACAGAAAGATGAAATCACGAACGTTCTAAAGGATCAAACGTTTGAAAAGTAAGGTGCTGTTCAGCTTGATTTTTCCAGTTTGGTCTCGAATATGTCCGTAATTCACCTTCTTTTGATACACTGTCTTAAAATAGAATGTCAGGATGTGATGTTAAAAGAATTGGATGTTTTTGAATTTAAGAAAATAAAACATGTCTGGAGAGCACAATAAAATTACAAAAGGAACAGTCACCATTGCTGTCTCCATCAGAATCATCGCCATCAGACGCTGTAGCGGCAGCCATTAAAAGTTTGTTGTTTGACATGGGCCTTCCTCATGTCCCGCCAATGTTTTATGCTTTCGAGCATGAACAAACAGTATTATGTATAAATATTATGATATTTGAATTCCTGAGTTGAAATAAACCAGAAAAAGTAGGAGACAAAGAACAGAGGGAAAAGGCAGAAAATGAAAGAATGAAAGTACAAAAAGGTTGAAGAAAAAATGAGAGAAAGAAAGATGATGAAAATGAAGGAAACTAAGGGAGGAAGAAATAATGAAAATTTAAGCAGAACTAGAAGATATTGAAAGAAGGGAAGATAGAAAGGGTTTCTTTTCATAATAAGGAATAAGCCAAAAAGTGACACATGAATAAGAGAAAATAGAAAGTACCTTTAGAAGAAAAAATATACAAATAAAATAAATAAGTGAAGGGAGGTCAGGAATGAAAAAATACGTTTTGAAGGAAGTAAGAAAGAGAAAAAGAAAGGGGAAAAGAAAGGAAAAATAATGGAGAAAATAGAAAGAAGTTAAGGATACGATAAAAGGAAGGAAAGCAGAAAAGACTATGAGACAATGGAGGAAGGGAGGAGAAAAATCAAGGGTGAATGCAGACGTGCAAAGAAAAGAAGAAAAAATGTTGAAAGTACTAAACAAAAAAAAATTAAGTTACGTTTGGATCAAAAGAATGATATAAAAAGATAAGAATGAATGAATAGTTGAATGAATTAGAGGAAGAGTGAAAGAATTGTAAAAATAAAAAGATAAAGGTTAAATAGAATGAAGGCATGGAAACTCAAGTATCGAAGAAGAGAAAAAGTTCAAAGAATAAAGAGAGAAAAAAAAATTGGAATAAAATAAACATAGTCTATCAAATACAGTCTATTTGTGTCCTCCCTGGCGTGAAGAGTGCTTCGTCGTAAGTTTCTTTATCCGTAGGTCCATTGATTGGAGTTCATCCTTTGCCAATTTAAAAAATAATCTCTTACTACCAATACTGATTATGTGTTCAATCCTTTTATCAGATCGTTACAATTTAGTTTTGTCTCTAAAACTTTCCCACTCTCTCTAAGATACTAGTTCCTCATGCGATTTTATGTTTTTCATTTCTTCCCGTTTTATTGAATTAATTTCGAGATCTCCTAGATATTCATATAGGCCCTATGCAGTTAATGCTCTGAATTTTTTGTTGTCCGGTAAGTCAATACCTTACCCTATGCCTTAGCACTAGAATACATGTTTTCATTCAAAATTCAATCCAAGTGCCATTGCGCTTTTTAACTTATTCAAACTACGTTTTTAGTCCTTCAATGTTTTTTGCAAATAGTATTAAGTCGTCCATTTACACGAAGTAGTTGACTTTTTTCTTTCTTGTAGAGGATTGATATCATTTGCTGTATTTCAATATTCTGTTTTGTGGTATCGTGGTCAGTTCGAACAGTGATGGGAACTGAGAGCCCCCTAGAAAGATCCCTTTTTTATACCTAACTCCGTTAAGTTTTCTCCTGCAATTGTCAGGTATGCTTTCCAGTTCTTCAAAGAATTGGCTATGAATCTCACCTATGGATCACTGACTTTGAATATTTTGAGGCATTCGAGTATCCAGCCTTCGGATCATGCAGTAAGCTTTTTAATCCATCTCATTGCAAGATTATTTCTTATTTTCTTATTTCTTTTAGAATCACCTGATAAAACAAATCATTTGCCCCTGGGTTCTTTTTCTGCAGCATTCCTAGTAAGATACCCCTTTTTAGCACGGAAGTGTATATTTTCTCTTGTATCTGCCTGGTCAGAATTTTATAGTTAGTGGTATGCATGTGTCTGGTCGATTGTTGTCCCGATGCCCACTTTTGTCGTCCTTTTGGATGAGTGACTCCACCTCCATGTAGGCAGTTTTTAGGTTAGTGGATCAGTTTCATGTAGGGTGGTGAATGTCTTCAACCAATATAAGGTTCTTGCACTTTCCATTTGGTTTCTTTTTCTTTTTTTTTTTCTTTTTTTGAAGTTTTGGTCCTTTGACTAATCTACTTTGGTCTATTACTTCTACTGCAGTGGTTACCCTATTCTGTTGCATCTTGTACGTGTTCAATATCTTTGTTCTTGGATTGTCCATTGCAGTGTGTGCTCCAAGTAATCCTTCATCTCTATAGTTGGTAGATCTTCTTTTTTTTTCCAATCTCATTTCCCCGGCATGTTTTTTGTTCCCGATGTTCCCGAAGGTTTCTTGTTGTGTCGTTAAAATATTTGTTACCATTTTGCACGAGCGTAGATCAGTTTCTTGAGATCTGCTATGTTATCAGTTTCGATCTTCGAAGCAGATGACATGTTCAGTTGATTTGTATACTTTTTTCTGATCTTTTCCCCTGAGGCTGTGGTTTCTTCAACTTTTGCATCATTTTTTTTTCGGTTTTGTACCTGTGTTTTTCACATCTTCCGTTGGAGTTCCGACATCCCACTCTTGTATTCGGTTTGTATCTTGGTCAATGTTTTTTTGATTTTGTTTGAATTTGTTTTTGCTTTTATTTTTTGCTATGATAAGTATGCTGGGGTGTTCCTCTAAGCCACATTCTCCTTTTATAAATATTTTTTGTGGACTTCTCGCAGTTCCATCTTTTATTTTCAGGATTCGTTCACTTTGGTAGCCAAACGCTAATGGGGATATCCCTCCATATTGTGAGAATGCGTTCCTTGTAACGATAGTTTGCTTTTTAAGGTAGCAATGCACAAGTAAATGATTGTCTTTTATCTTCCATATTTCTTCTTTGTTCGGTCAACGGTCACTCGAGGACAGGTGTGTCCCTCCTGGAGGCCATTAAGGGAACGCAAGTCGGTGTTTTTGCCAAAGTGTTTAATGCTGGATACTGGGTAACAGCATGTTTCTTACAAATCTCTTAGACGAGGAAAGAAAAATAAGATGAAGAAAATTATAAAACTAACAAAAAAATTTTTTTTTAAGAAAACCGAAAGAAAGCGGAAATTGCTTAAAAGGGAATCAGGAAAAAAAAATGAAAAAAAATAAGGAAGAAAAGGGGCTAATACAAGATGACTCTGAAGAAAGATGAAAGAAAGAAAGAAAGAGCGGTTCATCATAAAGATAAAATTCACCTCGTTGCTTTTCGTACGGAGAGGATACTAGAACAGAGACTGTAACAGAACCAGAATGCGAGGTTGGAACTGGTTGGACGTTATTATTTGGTCCGATTATCCATGATATGAGCTATTCATCTTATATATAGAGCATTAAAAAATGAAAGAAAGAAAAAAATAGAACTCCAAGGAAAAAAAGAAAAAGAAAGATAAGAAAATAGAACTTCAAAGAAATAAATTAAAAAAAAGTAAGAAATGGGACATAAGTACATCGGGAAGAGAAGCTCATGTATCAAATTTTTATTCTCAAATACTGTTTAATACTTTTACCTGAAAAAAAAACGAAATGAAAAACACAGCAAATTTTCAATCATCATTCATAGTCATATAGCTGAAGTAGTTCCAAGATTCTTTCTGGTTTTGTTCTTTCATCCAGCAAAAATCTACGGCCTACCGATTCTGACATTATCACAAAAATCTCAACAAAATTTATTCAGTCCACAAAAATTTACAACAAGGAAAAAAAAACTTCTATCTCTCCTTAAAAACGAAAAGCAAAACCAGCGAGCGATGTTAGGGAGAAAAAAATAACTTTAAAAAAAACGCATTGTGGTGATTTTTGCAACGACAGTGTATGGTAGATGAAACACAGTTCGTATAATCAGGATTACGAATCTGCAGCCCTGAATAAATAAACTGTCTATAGCAGAAACTCACTCTTATCAAAGGATTTTTGCATCTGATGAGGGCTTCTTTATTATCTTTTTTTATTATCACAATCATCATCATCTGTTCTTTGCAATGTATTGCTGAGTCGTTACTAATGACTCGAGGCAAAAGGAGGTTGAAGTGATGTACAATTGTGCATAAGTGTGTTTTGCAGTCTTATTCTGTGTGGTAGTTTGTTGGTTTCCTATAGTTTTGTTTCCTTTTTGACACATTTAACACAGGATGATAGAGCTCTTCTCAATGTACAAGAAGTGTCTTCAAGCTCTATCTTCTAGATTTCACGGAAAGGTCGCCAGGAATTTGTTTTCCAGTGTCATTCTTGAATAACCCCAATGCCTCAAAAATAAAGGGGACAGTTTAAGTATTCAAGTGCCACATATCCTTTATTTCGATTTCAATGTCCTTTTACTTGCCTACTTTCACAAGCTTCATTGGTAGTAGTTGTAGAATTGATTTTTTACATCAGTTGCTTTGTGGTCGTCGCTGGAGACTGAGTGGCAGCAAGTATCTTCAAGTCTTCCACCCTCCTCTCGACACTCTCACAATCTGCAGCAGTGCTGTGGTTTACAAATTCACATCAGTTGCCTTGTATATGTCACTGAAGGCTGTGACGACAAGTCTCCTTGGGACTCCAACCCTCCCCTCGAATCGTCTTCATATATCACAACAACGTTGTGGTTTGTCCTTGTTTGCAGCTATCGGGTCAGGTCTGCTTGTGTGGGTTGGGTGGTCATTTTGGATATCAAAGTCCGAGAGTAATAAACACCAGTTTGCGCTAATATCATTTTTCTGCACGCTCAAATCCCAGTCGTTTGCTTAGTTCTCACTGTACAACTGTTCCTACGCAATCGTGTCCGTTTTTTATTTTATTTCATATTCCTTCTGGGTTTGTCCACAATATTCAGTGGTTATGTGCTTTACAGTCACACATAGGCAACATCTGCGATTTGTTTGGGTTTCCATTTCCGACTCGACTTTGTCTTGATGTATTTGTTTTTTGGCTGTTATGATGAGCGATTCCGTTTCTCTCTCCAGGTTTCATATTCGTAGCCGTGTTATGATACCATGTCTGCAATGTTTTGTATCCGTCTATTGAATTCCCTGTGTGGGTTTTTTTTGTTTGAATTTTTATTTCCTTGTCGGTTTAACTAAACCTTCGCTTTCTACTTTTTGTTGCTTGTTTCACTGCATCGGGCGCTTCTTATACTTTCTTCACTGTTTGTACATATCTTTTATATTCTCTATATAGTGTTCTATGCTAATGAATTCCCTGTTGCCTTTTATCCTCTTCACCCTATACACTCTGTATCATAGTGTATCATCATAAGCTTCCTTGTTCACCAGTCCATTGATTAGAGCTCTTTCCAAGTCCATTCAAGAAATAAATCTGTGTATCTTAATACCGATGCTGATTATGTGTTCATTCCTTTTATCAGATTTCTTCAATGAGGTTTTGTTTCTAAATTAGTTCCTATTCTCCGTAAGGCACTTCTTTTTTTCAATTTCATTTTTTCCCGTAGTTTCTGAATATGTCTAGTTCGTCAGGCCATCTTATATTTTGTCAGACCCAGTCCAAGGTATTCCTTTTGTATTTTTTCAAACTGTTATATCAAATCAAATATCAGTTTTGTATAATTAATGCTCTGATATTTTGTATGTGTATTTTACTACCGATGCAACCTATGTCCCCATTTGTTTCCCAAATTTATGCTATTTAGTATAGTCTGTGATATTTTTTAATCCTCTTAGGATTGGCATTTTTTATTTTCTCTTTATTTCTTTCAGTTTTATTATGTCACATGCGATAATTCTTGAATGTTAATATAAGTTCTGTGTGGTCGATGCTGTGATTTTTTGTTGTCTGATAAGTCGATTCCTTTAGCCGCTGTGAGCCTTTCCTGTGCATAACCATTAGTGCACAGTTTTGTATTCAAAACTCCATCCAATGAAATCACCCTATTCTCTCACTTAGTTGAACAACAATTCGAACTCTTGCTAGTTCTTTGGAAACAAAGTGAGGTGGTTGACTTTTCCCCTTTATCTTGGAGAATCCGTGTTCTTCGTTTGACAAAAATCTGTTTAGTGGACCAAGGTTAGTAAAATAGTTGCAGGGACATTTGTATTTGTTATGTTTTGCTACTGTCAAGTCTACTTTCAAGTTTTTTCGTAGACATGGCCATGGATCTCATTGCTAGTTCGTATCAAGAATATCCCAAGGTATATGGAGAATCCAACCATTGGGATCATGTCGTATTCTTTTTCATAGTTGATCCATCCATTGCCACATTTTTTTCTTTTTTTGCACATCTTTTAAGATCATCTGCAAGATGAGTCCCCTTTGATCTCTTCCCTGCATTCTTTCTGTTCTCCAAGTAATCTTTTTCCATACACACACACACACACACACACACACATACATATATATATATATATATATATATATATATATATATATGTGTGTGTGTGTGTTTGTATATCCTCGCTGCCTTCTGTCCGCTCACGATTTTCCACATTAGTGGTAGGCATGTGTCAGGCTACATCTGCTTGACTGCTTCCTCAGTGTTCTATTTAATGAGGGTCGTCAGCCTTCAGCCATCCAGTCTTGGACCTCATCATCATTTGGGTTACTTTCGGAATGGTGAATGGGTCTGACATGCGATCTGGTGAAATCTGCAAATCAATATCTGCGGATCCTTTCTAATAGTCTAATTTTCAAGATGTATTTTTTTCAATGTGATTCCATTCAATACAAACATTCGTCCCTCATTTATGTCTGTGAGTTTTCTTTAAATACTATCCAGCCATTTTGGGGCTTCGTTGAGTCTTCTTGGATGCCGGAGAGTTTTTAGATTCGTCCTAGATTGTAAACAGTTTTCCGTAGCGCTTGCATATCCTTACACAAAATTTAATCTGAAATTCACTTATAATTTCCAAAGATATTATGCTGTGTACATATGGTTATGACGCAGGAGATGTGACAATGAAAAATTCTTGGATCCGTCCTAGATATAAAAGAATTCTTCCTGAACACCTTTTGCACCCTTCCACAAATTTTATGTGAAATCCATTGAGAATTTCTGGATATATATTGTGCTGTGTATATATAGCTACGATGCAGGAGAAGTGACCGTGAAAAAGTCCTTTGAATCGTCCTAGAATGATTGTGAACAGTTTTTTCTTTAGGTTATTTCAGATTCTTCCGAACAATGTCATCGACCTCTCAAAAAATGTGATTACTTCTTACTTAGCCCATCATGCAACAAAATGTCATTGAAAGTCATTGAGAACTTTCAGAGATACTGTCCTGTGTAGATTTAGCTCCGATGCAGGAGTTGTGATGATGAAAAATTTCTGAAATGCAAGCAATTTCCCAGGGCACATTGCACATTTTTCCAAGTCTTATTGGAATTCATGAGAGCTTTTGGAGATATTGTGCTGCGTACAAATAGCTTCAATACCGGGTTGGTGATAGCAAAACATTCCTGAATCCGATTAAAATATGAAATATTCTTGAAGGTTGGTTAATGGTCCAAATAAGAAATGATTAGATTTTGTAGCAAATCCATGAAGCTTTAACTGTCAGCCCTCTTGCAACATAGCCATATGAACACAGTACAATATCTCTGAATGTTCTCAATGAATTCCAATGATACTTTACGAGAGGGTGGCCAATGGGCTAACGAAAGGGCGTTTGCCATTTTTTTCCTTTCACTCACAGCCTATCTATATCATCACTTGAGTGTTAAACCTTGTATAGTATTATAAGTTTCGTAGTTCACTGGTCAATTGATCGAAATTCATCCTTCCCCATTCAAGTAATGGGCCTACGCATCCTAATACCGATACTACCTATAAGTTCATTCTATCTATCAAATTTTTTTCAATTTGGCTCGGACTTAAATGTTTTATTATCATCCTGGCGTATTCCCTCTCAGTTTGTCTTTCATTTCTTCCTGTTTTATTGAATCACATTCGAGAAATCCCAGGTATTTATGTTAATTATCTGCTATCAATGCTCTTACGTTGTTGTTTACTGGAATATCGGTGCATTTTACTGGGATGTCGGTGCATAATCTTTCCCATGCAAATTTCCATTAGGACTCATTTTTATATCAAACTCCAACCCAACACTATGTTTCTTTGCAAATAACATCATATTTTCCCTGTACATGAAGTGACTGACTTCTTCTGTTTGTCCTGGAGAATTGGTATCCTTTGCCTCCCCGATAAACCCCTCTTTTATACTTACCTCTGCTACATTTCCCCGTAGCTGTCGACTCTGCTTTCAAAATTTTTCATATATTTGGATAGCATATCAACTGCGTCATTTCAGGATGTCATTTAATGAAATTTAATGTATTTTTAAGATATCAAAACCATCCCTGATTAGTTTTGCCACATCCAACTTTCATTGAAATGAATATTGTGAACGATATATCGTATGGAATATTCCTCAAATTGTATATGTAATTAGCAGACTCGTATTCAGGTATGAATTTTGTTCTTTTGGTCCAAATAATCTCTGAGTAACTGAGAAAAAATGCAAAAGTACTGCAACCGTCCCCAGTCTTCCATACTTATGGCAAAATTGAAACAGAAAAGGTTATAAGATGACAAGTATTAGTGCTTAATAGAGTCAGTTCACGGATATGGTCGTCTCGTCGGTATTATCATTATTATCTATTCTTTATCACACTTTTAATTTCAATGTCCTCGGTATCCAGTTTCAGACGACAGTTTTTTTTCTAATTTGTAATTACTGCTCCCAATGCTCCTATAACGATTGGCACTATCTTAATCGATTTTTTTTTACATTTCCTTTCTCTTTCTGTTCAATATTCCTGTCTGCTAGGCATGAGACATCAATCAATGTAGCCTGATTGTGATCTTTATTAACAATGACAATAACTGGCCTTCTTTCTATAATTTCTCTCTCAGTGATGGTGTTAAAGAGATAGAATACTTTGAATTTTTTGTTCTCTAATACAGTTTTAGGTTTATGCTTTCACCAATTTCCAATTCTTTCAAAATATGCTATTTTGTATGAATTCCAATGAACCGTGGCTACTACTGAGTTTTATATCTCAGGGTACACAGTTCATCCTGATTTTGGACAACCCGATACTATATGTTCTACTGGTTTTCTAATAGTGATATTCGTAGTAGTATTCTTATCATTGTTGTTGTTCTCGTATTGATCTATGCACTTTCTATTTCCCTGTTGGCTGTTGGTCGAGTTCATGTAGAGTTTAAGTATCTTCATCTTCGAGAGCTTTTTTCTGTTTGCTTTTTTTACACATCGTAAATTCCCGTTTTTCTTTTTTAATGCAAGAGAAATATTTTGATTTAATTTTAAAAGAACCCTGTCAAGATTCCCAATAGCAATAACAACTTTTAGCATCTAGAGCCTGAGCATGTGAGATAGTTATGAGGAAATGGTTTACCTGAATGTTTACCCACCTAAGCTTTTTTCTCCTTCCACCATAGACAAGATATTTTCACTCGAAAAATCAGACAAGATAGCGTGAGAGGTATATACGTTCTTCAAGTGAGAATCATATCTCATTATTTGGTAGTATTTACTTTTTCAGGTAATTTCCCCTAATCTTTTGGTTAGTTCATACTAAAGAGTGGTTTAAAATATTCCGGGCCATCGTAGGTAAAGTTTCCAGTTTTACCAAGCCAATCAGGTGCGCTGAAAATACCGAGGCATGCTTTCTTAGCATGGGGGCGACGGGGGGCAACTGTGAGCTCCCGATGAAAATTGAAAGACATACTGAATCAAATATTTATTTCTAATCGCTAATGAATGGAAAATTTTTCCGGACTACAAAAACATTTTCATGCAAAGTAAAAACCTTTTTCTGAATTATTTAAGTGGCAAATGTATTTCATATTACACTTAAATTTCATCAAGCTCAGCCACACGATCAGTTTTTCACTCATTACTTCTAACAGAAGAACAAGTTTTGTTTAGTGTTTCGTTGTAGACAACGAAATATTGCCATTAATCCATTTGTCGGGTAGATCAGGCTGATTTTTTTCCAATTCATATGATAGAAATCTACGGTAGGAGAAAATCAGTAATTTGAAAGATTGATTCGGAGGCACAATTTTAGCTCATAGGCCCAACTTTTTGCAGGCTTTAGTCAACGATACAATGTCAATGGAACATGGCAATGATTCCCCTTTTTCAGTTTTGGACATTATTATGGTGGTAATATTTTTTTTTTCACCCTCAAAGGTCAGCGGCCTCCAGGTTGGAAACCGTTCCCTGTTCTTTTTGCCCTGACCGTGCAACTTAATAATAGAAATGTATGTTGTAAAATGTAAAGAGCAATCCACCAGCCCCAATTCGCTTCCACCATCCCCTGACACGAACCCAATCTACGCATGTTTTTGGCTGCACTAGATCTGTTCACTTATTACCTCACTCTTTTGAACATTCACGTTTAAAGATGAAAATATCCATGATCCTGTAAGCCCCACACCTGCAGACAAGTAACTTTGCATGAATGTGTAATAGTCCTCACTTCATGGTAGCTAAAAATTCCTCATGTTAGTCCTGTCTATTCATCTGCACCTTTTTTATCTGTGTCTGTACAGGACATTACTTCATTAAAATTTCACGTGCTTCTCTTTATCATCTAATGTGGTTGTAAGCAATTATTCTACGACAATCCTGCACTCCTCGAGTCCTAATGGCGTCTGATTAGTGGTCTACTGTCGTTTGTAAACCAGTTCAAGGGACGTATTTAATGTGATACAAAACTGCTAGAAGTTGCATTATAGTTACAAGTATAGAAAATTGGATCGGGTGACCGAATTCAAGTTCAGGCCGAGGCTGTTAAAGTTAACGTCACACTTATGCCTTCCGGAAAGGGATATATCCACTTTTTCCGATCAGTTTTGGGTGGATAACAGGGCAGTTGGAGACTTTAAGCCCCATAATGCAAACCATCTAAGAGAAGCTCACTCTGACAAAAACATAATAAAATATTGTAGTCGCCATAGCCAGATCAAAGTAAAGAGGAAAGTTGCGTGTGTGTATAGCAACCCGACCATGTAAACTGTGTTTGCTACTGGAGCCACTGTAGAGCGGTCGCCGCTGCATACACCACAAGGAATTTACAGGAATAAACATTCAGTGAAATACACAGTATTCTCCTAAATGCTAGTCCAATTCATCTTTTTTTCTCTGATTTACTTAACAAAGTGTTTTCTTTCCGTTTCATGTTCCCTCTTGACATTTCGTCTGGTCTTTCTTGTTTGCATTCTTAACATGCAAATTGCTTTTTCTCGTATCCATCTTTTTTGAATAATGTGACATTCTATTTGATTTTTTTTTCTTTGCACTGCAAATCATAAAGGTACTTTTATTTCTTCTTCTTTCCTTTTCCTTATTCATAACTTTTTTATTCATTAGTTTCTTGCTTAACTTGACTCTTTGACATTTTTCAATTTTGTTCCTTTGCCTCCAGTCTAATCGCCTATTCCGTTACTTGTCCCTCTCCGTTTCGTTCGTCTACACGTTTTTTTGGTTTTTTTTCATCCATTTTCCATTTTTGCGTCCTTTTTATTTTGTTATTCTTGCTGATTTTTTCTTCTTACTCCTTTCTTTTTCCCAACCTTTAAATCCTTATTCTTCCCTCTCCTTCTAATCTCTCCTCTTCTCCTTTCTCCTTATTCTTCACACTTTTCTCCTCAAAGTGTCTTCTTGTACTCTGCCGTCTCTTTCTTCTTCAACTAACCTCTTTGTTAATTCTTTCTTCTTCTTTGTATTCTTTTCAAACTTTTTTTTTATCCTCTTTTCACCATCTTTTTCTTCCTTTTTTGTTACACTTATTCAATCTTTCTTTCACACATTTTTCATTGTTTTCTTTAGGTGTTTTAAATTCCTTTTTCTTTCCAAATTCTTCCTTGATCGTATTCTCCACATCCTTTTTCTATTGTTTACTCCTCCTTCAATTTCTTTTTTCTTTTTTTTAATCTTTCACCTTCATCTTGTAATTCTCCATCTCGTTCTTTCAACCCCACATTTTTCTTTCCCTACAGCTACTTCGTTTCTTCCTGTTTTCCATCCCTTCTATCTTCACTGCCCCAAAGCTTGCTTCCTGTTCCGTTTCCTTTCTTATCTAATTTCTTCAAATCACATTTCTCCATGTTCTTTTTTCATCTCGTGTTTTGCCTTCTTTCTATTTTTTTCTTTTTTCCTTTTTTCTCCTCATACCTCTTCTCACCCAGAGCTTATTATCTTTCCCAGTTTTTTTTTCCTCTGTTCTCATATTCTTTATCTCCTTTCCCTTCTTTTTGTTTTATTTTTCTTTCTTCAATGATATTATCTCACCCTTTACAACGTAGTTTTTTTTTTCTCTTTTCTTGTTGTCCTACTTTTTCTTCGTTCCCCAACTATGCCCTCTTCATTCTTATTTTTCCTCTTCCAGTCCCTACTCTCTCCTTTTTTGTTTTTGTTTTTTTGTCTTTCCTTCTTTCCTCCTCCCCCTCCTTTCCGTTCCCGTTCGACCTTCTCCTTTCCATCCTCCTCTTCCTCCATCATTCCCTCCTTCTCCCTTCCATGTTTTCCTCCTTTCCTCCTGCTGAGCCATACATTTTTTGTATTCCCCCCTTCTTTCTCCTCTTTTTTTTTCTTCTACCATTATGACCGCTACCTTGTTTCACACTCCCAATTTCTACGCCTTTTTCTTTACCTCTTCCTTTTTTGCTTAATTGTCCCTCTTTCTCGTCCATCCCATCGCTACGGCCTCAACATCTCGCCCTCTCATCATCCTGTCTCAGCCAACAAAATGTCATTATCACCCAACAGATATACCATAACATCTAAAGAAAAATAAGGAATAAAAATCGAAATCAAGATACTATTACAACCTAAGAACTAGTTAAATAACGACACTCCGGGCGGCCAACGCAAATTCTCAACTTCATACATTTTCCATTGTTCAATTATCGCTATTTGAAATCAATGAGAAGAAGAAAAAAAAGTGCCGCTAGCCAGGAAACGTGGAGACAAGTAAAGAAGAAACACAATATCCCTAAATAGAAATGTTTACAAGTGAGTTGCTGAGAACAGTTTCTATCTGTATACATGTTAAAGGTTAAATTGATCAGGGGGAAAATTGCAGACACATATAAAGGCGCTGTTTTTTGGTCGGTTTTTTACGAAGTGATGCTGAACAGGTCGGAACACAATGGTGTTTGGCGACGTAGGCGCAAGCAGTATAGTGTATAGTGTCAAAAAACAAACGATATGAGTTTTTAGTCCGGGTAATTAAATTTAATGACACCGTAATCACATTAAACTAGCACGCACTACTGAGATATATCAATGTAATGTGTTTATGATGAAGGGAATGTTTATTTCTTTAGATTAGTAATATCAAGAGAGGTTTGGTCAGCTTCCATATCTGGCACCGGTACGTCAAGGTGAGGCAAATGTGAAGCTGATTAGTTTGGACTTGGTTTTCATAAAGCTGTTCGGGTCCTTTAACACATCTACTGACAAAAAGTCAAGTGTTTTAGACGTGTTCATTCCAAGTCACTGCCCTGCCTTAATAGATTAAAGCGAAATGGTGTCGGTGTGACGGAGGCCTTGGAAGCGCACAACATTCCGTCTCTGGCAGCCCTTCAGCTCGCAGCTAACCATCAGCTATTCTTACCCGCGGTACAATCGATGTTAAGAGTTGATGGATGATGATGATGAGATCATGTTTTTCAGTTTGAAGCTGTTCACAATAAGGACAAGCGGTAATGGTTGACGTCAAAAACCAAGCATCCTTTAGAAAAGCAGTTTCAATTAACTATACATTATACACACATTGTGTTTAGGACCTGGGTTAAATTGCCCAAGTCAGTCAACCTGTTAGAACAGTCTCTCAAAGCGTTGGCAGAATGTCACAGCTTGCTTTGGCATCTGCCAGGTTGAGAGGAACTCAAGTCAAACCTAAATGTCTTGCTCCTATTTGTTCTGCCTGGCAGACCATAGCATGCGAACCTCTGGTTTGAAAGGCCTGGACAGTCTTGTGCTAGTCGCACTTCATCATGAAACTCTATTGCAAAGGTTTGAATACTACTCTGCATACAGCCTCATCAACTACGGGCCTATAGTCGGGAAAATCTCTCCCCAAATAACCGTCTGCGAAGTCAAACAATTCATTCCACTCTCTCTCTCTCTCTCTCTCTCTCTCTCTCTCTCTCTCTCTCGCTTTAAAGCTCTTCCAACTTCGGAATAGAGCACTCTAGTGGATGGGGAATTTATGCGTGAATAGATATAACGTTTAAATTCAACCTTACTGACCGTCCGGTTCTGCGTGTTGCAGGGGTAAGATACCAGCCTCTGGTTCTGAAGCGAAGGTTTTGATCCTACCCCGTGGTACAGGATGGGATAATGGATAGTCTATAGCCTCACTAAAGAGTTGTAATACAGCAAAACTGCTATCCGTGGATGACACAATAATTATGCATATATATATATATATATATATATATATATATATATATATATAGTCTCAAAAGCTTTACAGCATTAAACAAAATTCATGTCTTTCATGAAATTTATATAAGTTTTTCAGTTGGTTCTTAATTTTACGCATGTGTGGATTTTTCTCAGATGGACAATTGGGTTAGAAATAGTTGTATGTGCCTTTGCATTACTGGCAGCTGATTGGCCCAATGGTAAAAGCAACGTTATGTTGAAGTGGCTATCTTATCGGTTGCAGGTTTGATTCCTGCAGCCCCATTTTCTTTAATTGTTTACACCATCTATGTTATATAGGCAGAGTGACACCATGTAAAGACAGGGAATCAGTTTTTTTCCTAAGTTTAGGAGTAGAAAAACACAACCCAATTTTTGTAGTTGTGGTTGAGAGCCCTCACTTTTTTCATTAGGGCGTACGATTGAGAGAGGAATAAAGGTGAGAAGAAAAAAAAGAAAGACTCATTTCAAGTCGTCTTGTTCGAATACTGGACAATGTTTCGTTATTTCGAATCACCTCACCAAGTTGTTTGTTTTATACAATCACCCGCGCCTTAACGGGCATCGAAATACAGGGATAAGTAAGTACTCACTGAGCGTGAATGTTACTTCACGGATAATTACAGGTAGCTCTGAATACGTTTTACAATCATCAAACCTCTGTAATTACGTATAAGTCACATGACTAGTTTACGTTCACTGCTTTTCATTGTGATTTCTTCTGTAATCTAAAACTTCTTTACTTTTTTTTACCAAGCCACGTTGCTTAATATATCATACAACACCAGTTATGTACTCATGCTTTTGGCTGGGTCGTAGCGATCAGAGTTTCTTTGAGGGAAAAAAAGCATATTAATGGTTAATTCAGTGAAAAACAATTGTTTATTCCAACATATACACCTGGTCAGGGTGGAATTCGTAAGAAATGATGATACTTTTCTAACTCAAGTCCTTTCCAATTACTTATCAGTTAAATAATATTCGACTGAGCTAGTTCCCTGAAATTTCTGAATAACAGTTTAAATAAGAAAATAAGTCTGTAAACAAAAGAGAGATAGACTCAATCTACTTACTGAATATTTCGGAGATCATATTAAACATTTAATCAAAAAAGAAAATGCAGAGTTAATAAGAAAGTTATTACTGTAACTTTTTTTACACCTATTACGTGTGGTGATGTCGATTGAATTAGTCGAATATCATTAGAGTTATAACATAGAGAAATATGTAAAAGATTGATGGGCCAGTCAATAAATTTAAAACACGCTATGGCCAAAATGATATTTTTTGGGGGGAAAAGTTAAACATTTAATCTATTTGGTAGAAGCATTTACTCATGACCTTATTGACGATGTTGAATGATTTTAAACAATTCTTGCATGCATTTAAATTGATGATGTTTTCGTTTATTATACTCATACATATATATATTTTTTTACACTTAATTATAATTGTAATGGTTTGAGATAACAATCTTTCATTTGGGAAAAGTCTGCATCGAAGAAAAGAAGTAGAGGCAAAGATGTTGTGTATAGCATTTACTATAGATACTTTCTTTTGCTATAGTAATGATGTGATTGAAAATTATTTCAACCAAAGCAAATGGCAAATATTTTCTACGGACTTTTTTAATTTTAATTTTTTTATTTTTTGTAATCAGAAATTGAAGTCAAAAATTTTCGTGAGTCTATAATGTTTCAAATGATTTATCACCCCCAACTACGCCATCGGAAAGTTCAGTCATATTTTCGTCACGAAACAGGAACTTAATAAAAGTCAGGATTATAATAGATACAAAAAAAGAACTGATTCATATTTGTTAATATATTCGTTTCTTCATTTTTTTTTCAATTCTTGTGATTCTGCAGAAATTCATTCCTTTTCGCGTGTTTGAATTATGGAATTTCTCGAAGACAAGTCTGAATATTTAGTTCAGCATTCAAAAGATCAATATTTATAGGAGTACTGTGAAAAAAAGAATTTCTGCTTTCACATATTTGATGAAGTCTAAGCCGGGCGTCTCGGTGTAACATGAATCGTGTGGGAGAGGGGAGTAAACGTCTTGTATTTGAATATATCTGTGATATTGATAATATTAGCCATAGGCTAACCTGATTTTTATTATTTGAATTCATCTTGTATTGTTCGTCATTTATACGTCTAAAAGTAAGATATGCAGGCACTGAGTAAGCCAATACTGACACAAATATACCCACAGATCGAGGATATATATATATATATATATATATATATATATATATATATATATATATATATATACACACACACACACACACACATACATGTATATGAGTGTGATTTTTTAAAATCTCAAACAGATAACTGATTCCCTGGAAATATCACTGATCATATATCCACGTGCATTACAAGGTGATGCAGTGGAAAATTATTTCATGTATGATTAACACTTTTATAAAGATATCTCTACAAAGTTAGACACGGTAATTGTTTACAGAACTCTTTCCCAGTCAACAACTTAAAAAGGCGCCCTTACAACATCATACTATCCATTCCATTTATGAAGAAAAGGATAACGACAACATTTTTAATCTTGACATTAACATTATTAGACAACATATATTCCACAATATTTCAGACATATATATATATATATATATAGAGAGAGAGAGAGAGAGGGGGGGAGAGAGAGAGAGAGGGAGAGACAGACAGACAGACAGAGACAGAGATAGAGAGACAGAGAGAGAGAGATGGCAGGAAGGAATGGATATTCATGCAGCGGTTAACCAGAAAGATTGTACGCTTTATTTGAAAAAAAATGAAATTTCCAGATCCCCAGAGATCACATAAGAAACTGAGCCCGATAGAATACAAGATGGAGGGATGAAAGAGACAAATATTTTTGTTAAATACTGTCTTCGCGACGCCCATGATAGAGAAATGTGGCCTATCCTGGGGAAGGTCTATGTCCAACGACGGACGTTAAAAGACTGATGATGATTCAAGTTGGCCACCAGTCAAGCGGGTCTGATGTTCAGACGCCATCAACTTTGGAATCAAACACCGTTGGAAAAATTTAGGTGACATCTCCAATTCCCAAAGTTCGGAATACCTATTCATCGGGTGATACTTTTGAGATCACTTGAAGCCACAAAACGGCGTCTTGATCAAGGTCAAAGTAATAGAAAATGTTAAAGATACATTCTTTGGCCAATACATTTAGTGTTTGGCAGCATGAGAATTATATTAGAATAATTATCTCGTTGAAAGCGCTCATATACAGTAGATGTTAAAAAACATGTTTCAAATTTTCCAACAATGTGATTGGTAATTTACAGACCAGCATTTATGAGGCCATAATTTGCAGTAATTTTTCATATTGATCACATAGTCGGGGGCATTTATAAAAAAAAAATTAAAGAGTTATAAACGCTTCTTTGTGGTGTTTGGTGTGCTCATTATACAATTTAAAGTCTACCAATATACAATCATTTAAAGGTATTATTTTCAAGATAGCATATTATTTGACTTGTAAACATTTAGGGTGACATTTCCTACTAATTAAGAATGCCCCTTGATTGAATGATACTTTTGAGATCAACAGAAACCAAAGAGATACGTGTAGACCAAGGCCAACGTAAACAAGACATTATTTTTTCAATACATTTATTTTGACTTTGGACCTATATGATATAGTGAAACTTTGCTCCATTTTCACACTATAGCGATATAAGATTTTAAAAAAAGATAGAATAGGTCAATGGTGATGGTCTATCTTAATATTTTAGCAATGGTGATTATGGTCATAATGGAAACCTGACAGTCACCAGAACAGAAACAAAAAGGAGTGCAGCTTTGGCACACTTGCACTGCCCAGAGCAAGCTTTGCGTAGCAACTTTGGATCAATCCATGGGATGACTTTGATGCTTCAAGAATAGTGGTCCAGAGCAGCTATCACCAAGTTATGTCCTTTGTCCAGCCCTTCTCGCATGGCTCTGGCATATCTGAATCCAGGACCAATGATTGGTTCCGACAGTGGGTCTGGTAGAAATTGTGCTTGATGTGCTGCTAGACCATGAAAAGCACCATAAATCTCTCTAACAGTAACATTGATCTTTCACCGACCTCCCTTGGCATGTTTGGTATTCATTGAAAACATCAGTCACTTCAACTTTCCCATGCAGTCTTTGTTTGCCAGCGAATGTGCATACAGTGTCACACTCGGTAAAATCGTCGAGGACGGGGAGAGTCAGACATATTTGTATTTGTTTCATTATGCAGACTATTTCGTGAAGAGCTGTGTACCGAAAGCTTGATCTGAAACCAAAGGCAATCCACAGCTCATCAGTCAGTATCAACCATACATACAGTCTACCTCTTACACCCTTTTTGCCCAGCCATGTAGACGAGTGCCAGACCCTGCATGCGAACCTGAGGTCATGCAGGCCAAGTATGGGTCAGTATGAGAGCAGATGACTCCACCTGTTTCATACAGTTCCTTATCCCCTGCCAGAAGATGATGGTCAGCACTGCGTGACAGAGAAGCAAATAATTCAGAGGTTTTTTTTTCATCATATCGAAGAAAGTTTTTTTTTTCCTTGGCATCAGTAGAAAAAGCTACCCTTTCCTGGTCCCTTTTTGTGTCTTCTACCGAGTTGAGTCTTTCAGGCTGGCAGGTAGGTATAAGTACTAGACACACTTCCTCCATACTCTTGAAATGTTCTTGAGGTTCAATGATTCATCATTTAAATCAAAGTTGCATCATCAAAAGTTATTGCATCATCCAAAAACAAACTTCTGATAGGTTTCATTCCAGACAGTGGGATACATCCGCTTCAATCTCCATCCGAATTACAAAGGGTCTCGATCATTCTTTCAGTACCAGTCACTTGTATGTACATGATGTCTCATGGGTCAATGACTAGCAGACCTTTACTGTGTCATAGAAATGGGTCCCCCATCTCTTCCAGCACTGTCGCAACTGCTGTAACCTCCTTCGGAAATTCTGCTTGCAGTCTAGGCTTCTGATCATAGTGATTGTGTCCATTGTCGCTGATATCGTGCTATTGTTTTAACTCTGTAGGGATGCTGGCAAAATCTGGCCGTGCTACTAATTTCTGAGTGCTTCTTGATTGCCAGTCAGGCCTATAGTCCCACCAGAAACTTTCATTATTCTGCATATGGCACAAGTACCATGGCAGAGAATTTATTGCTGTTTTTTCACACTGCAAAGTTTTTAGATTTTAATTCTGCTTCGATATCTGGATGCTTTCCAGCCACAGTCATCCTGTAATGGATGTGTACGGTGAACCATCTGAAGTAGTGAGTTTGATCGAGGACAAACAACCAGAACAGAATCTGTGTCTGAGATTCCAAATATAGCTAGAATTACCTCAATTGTCAAGAGTTCTTGTGAGTGTGATCTCTTCACTCTAATCTGATTGTGCTAATTGTATTCATAGATCAAAACATGTGACTGGTCTACGGAATTACCAGTATCGAATGACTAATGGACATTTCATAATTTGGTAGCCATCTTGAACGCCATCTTGTAAATTATATTTTCCTTGTGGCAAGACTCTCGTAGACTTTTGATTTGTTATTAATCACACTTGGTACCACAGAAAAAAGAAAGGTAGAAAAAAACTTGCCAACGGTAAATTCTGAATGAGTAGTGGGCGATTCAAGCATTTGACGGTCATCCTGAACGCTATCAGCTAAATTACTGAAAAACCTGCTTTATGACTATTCAAAGTGGGCGACAAATCAAGGTAACCTATGATCACAAGGAAAACTATGAGATCTGGAAATCTGAGAACCACTGTGTGAGAGCGGCAAATATGAAGATATTTGTAAAAATAATAATAATAATAATAATAATGATAATAATAATAATAATAATAATAATAATAATAATAATAATAATAATAGTTGGGATACCAATTTATTTTTATCATTAGTTACTGAGTAACTAAAACCAAAATGTAACATCGAACCAAAACAAATTCGCATTGCTTCTGAAAAGACAATTAGATTTCATAGAAAAGACTCAAATTTCGGTGTATTCAAAGAGCATCGTTAATGATACAAAGATGTGTGTTGTCGAGAGTCAGGGTGGGGCTTGTTTAGCCAAACAAACGAAATATGAAAAATGTGTTCTTGTGTAGGTCGATGTTATATTGATTAATTTGAAAACGCTTCCTGTGTGGTTGTCTGTGCTTTGTGATAGACGTCACAGAATTTGCGTCGATATATTTCTGTGAGAGGAGCCATGTAAGGTTAATTTCACATTTATATGCATTCTTAACATTATATATTTATGTACGGTGGGATAAAAATGGATTTAAAACATATAAAACTTACCGGGTTGTTATACATACAAATATACACGTAATCGAGTGTGCGTTTGTGTGAGTTTGTGTGTGTATCTTTTTTAGTCTACGTGAACATATATGAGTCTATATGTGTACATATCACAGATATATGTACACAGCCATCGAATCATTATATCTTAACAGATATACACATACACACACATACACACACACACACACACACACATATATATATACATATATATATATATATATATATATATATATATATATATATATATATATAGGTTGATATCAATTAGTCAGCAGCTAAAGGCGAAAAAAATAATTTATTTTGCACAACAAATATTTACTTTTACTTTCCAGCGTGATTGCCTTCTTTGTCAATTCAGTGGTGTATATTAATCATATACTTTGACTATTAGTAATATAAAAGTTTTTAAAAAATACAACTAGTAATTATGTGTCAGGATGTAGCTTAGTGCATATAATGCATACATATACATACATATATATATATATATATATATATAGAGAGAGAGAGAGAGAGAGAGAGAGAAAGAGAGAGAGAAGGAGTGAGAGAGATGCAGATGAATATTGATATATGCAACATATACATGTGTGTATAATGAAGTTATTTTTAAACCCTTGACGTGGGCCGACCCTACACATTGACTCATTTAAAGAAGTGTATGGATACTTACGTATCTGAACGTACATACTAGGCACAAACAGAACTATACACTCAGATTTAGGTATATATATAAGCATATACATTTGTGTACATGAATATTCATATTCATTCATATCTATCTACAAACGCATAGACATAGGAATACAAGTATATAAAAAAATAGTGTATGCGAGCTATATCGTGGGAATATATAGATAGATAGATGTATAGATGAAAATTGACAATAAATATTGACTATAGCCTTAGTAGACACAGTACTGTAAGTCAATACAGAAGCTTTCGAAACGTGCTCTAAAACCGTAGCTGACCCCCCCGCCTCTGTGTACTCAGCATATTAACCGTCTCGATCAACCGATCGCATTAAAAATGATACGTCTGTTTACTCATATAATTGACGGGACTAAACGAATAGAAAAATCACAATTCTTGCTTCGACATTGATATTTTACATCCAACGTTCAACAGATTATCCGCCTTGGTCTCTTTATCCGTATCATCCCTTATTTACTTGCGTTAATTTGTTTGCCACTACCGAGTCGGACGGAAGAGCTAAATGTGTCCGTCTGTCTGCATGTCTGTCTGTATGTCTGTATGTCTGTATGACTGTCTGTCTGCACAGTATCTCAGAAAGCTCTCACTGAATTTCAATGGCTTTTGGGGAGGGCCATGAACTGTATAATGACAAATACGACACAAAACGATGAAGGATGAATGGTGAGGATTTCGACACCAGCCTGATACAAGAGTTTTAGTAACTTGGTTAGAACAGTGCCGTACATAGGCCCAGTATAAACAGCGTGTGTTAGAGTCTCACCAATTATTCTTTATTCCCGATCAACGTTGGTTCTTGCCGTTGAGGATAGGCCATCGGCGTGAGTTGCGTTGAAGAGCAACTGTACATTTTAAGGTGAAAGGAACTGCTAATCAAAAAATCAATAAAGGTTAACAGAACTTTCAATTAAAGAATTTAGCTGCCGAGCTCATTTTAGCCACTGGAGGCGGTAATAATATAAAAGATACTAATGATGCAAGAACGTATGGATGCTTAAACCATAAATGGTACCTCAATCGAGACAGCTGAAACCAAGTTGTTCACTTGGTAATGAGTCGAAACGGAACGAGATGAGACTGCATAGCGAACACCTAATTGCATATATTGAATGAACTTTGTCAAGGTTTAATATGGGCATAACAATTTTTTCCTTTTTTCCATGTCGCGGCAGGTAAGGTCGTTATGATAAGGGCGACTTGCCAAAGTGCTGGCCCGATTACTCTTTTGTCTATTAGCATTCGTAGAATAGTAGTTAGGAAAAATTTTGTCAAGATTGAGCAGAATTCAAGTTTAATGTCTTTCCCCAGTGAAAATTGATTATTGTGAAGTTCCTTCTAAAATGGTTCGACAGTCGAGTTTTTCCAAGATGTCAAAGGAACTTCAACCACTTTAAGAGTTAACACAAATTATCTTTTTGCGTCTATTCTGACCCATGTGTATATATATATATATATATATATATATATATATATATATATATATATATATATATATATATATATATGTATATATATATATATATGTGTGTGTGTGTGTGTGTGTGTGTGTGTGTGTGTGTTAACATCAATGATAGTGGACTAGGTTTGTATTCTGATGAAAGTTATGATTCTAAATGCCGTTTTTTTTTCAATGCAACGGCGCCCTCCATCTTTTCAAGATTGGTGCAGCACAATCTTCTCATGCCAATAACTCCAGTTGAGCATATGTCGTCTTAAATTATGCAAGTATCAATATATACATGTTGCACATACATATGATTGCCGTGGTGTGAACATATATCAATTTGAATCTATACATGTGTTCATTTCATTAGGTCGGTGTAGTTTGCAGTCGAATGGAATGGTCACCAGACCGAAAGACCAAACCCTGTCCATCAGCTTCGATCAAGTGACCACAGCCTCCCATTTGCCTTCAATTCTGTGACCAACGCTATCAATGTTATTACTTTATTGCGCTTCATGTACATTGTTCATGCAATACTGCTCACCCATGACGATACAGCAGTGACCACTCTTCTTATAGTGCACTAGTGGCAGTGGTTGGAATAGGGGTACCAAATAATGTGAGGTTACATCTCACGAGCGTCTGACATGATTTAAACACACACACACACACATACACACACACACACACACACACACATGCTGGAGCGTGCGAGCATATTTATCAATTTCTGCCAAGAAGAATCCCACCGTTGTCTTTATTTGAGATGTATGATCGTTTTTACAAGTGATACCAGATTTTATTTCCTTTCCTTTTGTTTTCCCTGGCGAGAAAAAGCCGTGGACTATCGTTTGCTATGAATGTCTGTCTCTGAAACAACTGGATAATTTTGTTAATCCTGAATATATTTCAATGAAATGTTGTATTTAGGAGAGAATATTCAACCAATGCATCCTCTCAATAGTCACTCACGGAGGTGAAACATGGAAACAAACCAAGAGACAGACCAACAAATTGAGAACCATGCAACGTGCGTATGAAAGAATTATGCTCGACCTCACGTGGAGAGACCACAAGACAGCACAATAAATGTGGGAGAAGATAGGAGCCGGGGACATCATAGAATCTATTGAAAAAACTCAAATGACAAAGGACTAGCCATGTTGCAAAAATGGCAGACAACTGATGGACATCATGACTCAGGACATGGATCCCCAGAGATCACATGCGCAACCGAGTCCAGCAGAAAAGTATTAGATGGACAGACGAACTAGACAAAATCAGAAAGTACTGGCTCTGCGATGCCCCTCTTAGAAAAGTGTGGAGAATCCTTTGGAAAGTCTACGTCTAACGACGGAAGTTAAAAGAATGATGCTGATGATAATATTACATTACATTTCGACCATGTTGCTTAATGGCAGTAGCTTCTCCCGTTTCTTTTTTGAAGGTGCCGCCCGCCACTTCCAATGTTGACTACGTTTTTTGTTGTTTTTTTTTTCTGGTGAGTGCATTTGTTGATGAAATCCTTATGCGGGAAGCCTGTTGTTATTTCAGAACATGATGACGAATCTGCAAAGGAAATGCACCCGATATTGCTTGATCATGGAGAGATACAAACTTGCTTGAAACAAGGAGTCAATTTTGAAAAAGGGCCGTCTATTTTATTTTATTGTGCCTTTCTTTTGACGGTGCAACTCTACCAATCAGATTGGACAGTGCTAGAGATTCCTGCAGCTGAAAGACAACATTTCAAAAAATCTGAGATCTGTAACTTACCCCTGCAGTGGTTGAAATCCGAACACAATCCTACAACTAATTTGCTGACTACTTCATCACTTGGCCTCTCTCAAATCTGCTTCCCTACCTCTAGATACGTGACCATTACCCCTCATCCGCTTTCTCTCAATGAGTGAGTTGATCCCTAAACATACACATGCCCATACATATCTATCTCTGGGTCACTTATAATACAAACACAGACACATACGCAAGCGCATAGGTTCACACACTTTCCCTGGACTCTAATTCCCCTGCCTGTCACGGTTCATTGAAACATATATCACATACTGCACAGTAAAACCACACAGGTGCCACTGACCCAGGTGAGAAGAGCTCAGGTGGAAAAATAGGAAAGAAGGAGACGACTAAAATAAATATCAACTGAAAGCCACGAATTAAGATTCTTCAGACGTAATAGAATCGAATTCATGCAGTTATATATATCAAAACATAAATTGTTAAAAATAAGAGACAAACTATTTAATTTTGGTTAATTTTTCTAGATTGTGTTCAAAGCTTTCATTAAGGTCATCAGAATTTTTTAAAAACCATTGCAGAGTTGGTAGTTTTAGATCTTTGACTTAATTTGTAATTTTTTTTGGTTATGATTTTATATTAATGTTTTCGAGTGCTGTTTCTTTCAGACTGGCGTAATCATTAATAAATCTGTTCAAATGCGCAACGCAAATCTGACGATCTCATTTACGCGCATGGACGCTACATGCATCTGAGAATACCAATAAATATAAAATCATAACAAAAAATAATACTAATTACTCTTTAAATACCGCTATCACATTTTCTTGATAATGACTAATGATGGTCGAAAGATCTAGAACAGCCAACTTTAAAAAATTAATGAAAAGTTTGCACGCAAACAAGAACTTGACAAAAAAAATATTTTCAACAATGTATGTCTAAATGAAGGATTGCTGCCACCATGCTCTTTGAATATATATATATATATATATATATATATATATAATGTGTACTTTAGAGAGTGAGACAGACTCGGGAGTGGAGTTTTTGGTGGTAAGGTTTATTAATCCTTATATGTCAATAGTCCATACATGTTTCGGGATTTCTCCCGTCATCAGTGGTGCGTGTTGTGTGAGTGTGAATTAAAATGTACCATGTGGAACCAGAGTCCACTACCAGGGGCTATGCATTGTAGGTAAGTTTTGTTGTCAGGGCTACTAGAGGCCTCATGCTGAATGTAAGAATGACCAGCAGGTATTTGGATTTTGGTAAAGCAGCAGCAGTTGGTCTTGGGGAGGGCAGAGTGTGTCAAGGTAGGGGGTAGTGTTGTGGAGGTGGATTTTTTGGTATGTTTGGGATAGTGTAGAAGGAGGGGTGGTGGGGTCAAGGAGCTACATAGGTATCAACCTTAAAAGTTACTGAAAATATTTTGGCTATGATATGGACAGGGGTTATAACAGGCTAAGGTGAAGTTTTTCCTATGGGTCTAGGTGACTTTGAAGCTTCCATTATTGAGTGTGTCTAAGATGTGGGTGTGAGGATATTAATGGTAGGAGTTGTGTGTATTAGTGTTCTGTGTGGTGCGGGTTGTTCAGTTTAGTATTTAATCCATTATACATATATATATATATATATATATATATATATATATATATATATATATATATATCACTATTCACAGCACACGCAAAAACAAAAAAACAAAGCATTTCTTGGATACCTCTGCATTCTTGCTAACAGCAGCTCTGGCAAAACCTCGAAACAAATAGAATAAATCATTGTACAGCTTGGCCTTTTGATATTGTCAGTTGACTCTTGTGTGTATGATCGTGTGTATAAGGGTCTGCATCAATAAGTCGGCAACCTGACATGTGTTTATTGAATTTTGATCTGATAATTTCACTGTATGATTTTCGAACTTTCTGATTGATAGTCGTAACTAAATTAAATGCATTGGGAAGGAAGGAGATTATGTTTGAAAATTATCATTTGTTGTGTAAAATAGATGTTTTAGTATTTATATTGTGGGATGCAACAAAAAGTGGTGAACTAAAACAGCTTACGTGCAAACCAAATGTAGCACGGACTTTTGTGGGTGATACCCTTTGTTATTCGGCGCAGAAACAGCGGGCAAAAGATTACTCTGAATGAAATGATGGAGACAAGCTGTGAGTGAGAGTAATTTTTCCTGACCTAATTCCAGAAACAAACATGTATGAAAGAGAGAAAACTCTCTCTCTCTCTCTCTCTCTCTCTCTCTCTCTCTCTCTCTCTCTCTCTCTCTCTCTCTTTCTCCGACTGGGTAGATTTTCAGAATAGAATTAGACGCTCTCTCTCTATGCTGTCTTACGTAAAATATCAAGTGCTTCAAAAACTGTGAAACATATAAGTCAATCAAAGGGAGATTTGGTTGCAGTCACTCTGGAATTATTCAACCCAATCTCTCTCCTTCTCTTTCTCTCTCTCTCTCTCTCTCTGTCCAATTCGTACACACAGGACTTCTCGATGGATTCAACTGAAATCTAGCGCACAAATACCATTCAGTCTTAAGATTGCAAAAGGATTGTTGTAATTGCTCCGAATTTCGACGGGAAAAAATTGTTATTCATAAAAAGTTATCTTGAAACATAGCTGGCGAATGATTGATTACTGCGATCTGATTTTCATTAATCACGAATCCGTTTAATGATCTGATTGGAATGCCAACTGCATTTTTTGTATCGAGAAATTCTTTTGACAGTGAATCGAAATCTGTCCGGGAAATCTAGAGGGCTTCCTTTCTATCACATCTGCGATATAGAAGCTGATAACTTATGTGTGTGTGTGTCTCCGATCATAGATTCTAAAGTGAAACCTCGTTTTAAAACGACCATTTATTTTCCAGTAATAAATTTTGTTGGAATGCTTTGATCATTGTACATATTTTCTTGTACTAACTAGAAACTTCGGAATCAGTGGGCGTGTCCCAAGAGATATGGTGCGTCAGCGCAGAGATCACATGAAGACATCCCCAAGAATACAGAGATGCATAAACTGGGCGTGACGTGTACGAGATGGGATGTGTGTGTCCCTCTGGAGTAAAAACAATTAGTATTCACCTACGTTGATTTGAAATTGCTACCAACTGATTGATAGCTGTGTCTCTTATTGACATTAATAAATTGACAAGTCTAACCTATCTACCAAAATTCATTTTATAAATACGCTAATGACTTTTTTTTTCATTCTGATAAATAAATAAATGCATCTATGAAATTAAACAAGAACAGCAAAAACATTTTCCTACCGTGATTTGAAATCACGACCAATTGATTAGTTGACTTCTATCTTACTGGCTGATTCAAAATAATAAGTCTCACTTATCAACAAAATCAACACGGCTGACAAGTTGGGGCATATTTCATTCTTATCAATAAATACACTTACCATAAAAAAATTATTTTTTTAATTATATTTATTTATTATACATACAAATGTTGCCGTAAACATCATCAGTAGAGTTAGAAGTGGGTAGTAGCGTTTGTCTGTTTTTATTTTATATCACAATGTGTATCTGGAAGGAAAATCACCTAGCTGATGGTCAGAGCAAGATTAGAAAGTGAGAGCTATCGGGTCTCATGGCGGTCAAAATCGTGTATTTGCCAAAAAACATTTGAAAAAATAACTGTTTTCTTCAGCGATGCTTCGGTATAAAACACTTTTGACGTCAAAAGATCTGCATCTGAAGTTTTATCGTCAATACACACACGTGCGTATATGCGCAAATTCACTCAATATGATTGGAATTTGTACAGAATTGAACTGTTCTAAGAAAAAATGAATTTCAATGATGTAACGTAGAGATTCAAAATGTTATTGCTTATTTTTATAATTACTTTGCGACTGTTTTTCGCTCACTTCTTTCTCTCTGTCTCTCTGTCTCTCTTTCTCTCTGTCTATCTGTCCGTCAGTCTCTCTCTCTCTCTCTTTATATATATATATATATATATATATATATATATGTTTTGGATTCGCTGCTCTACTCTAAAACAACTCAACTCCATGAGTAAAATGTTGTATGTATCGAGCACTCTTTGAAATAAATCCAATACATTTCAGAAGTGGCTTTATATTATTGATATATTATTATATTATGTTATATTGCTTGCCTGATTTGTACCACATATACTGTGTATATATATATATATATATATAAAACGTTTTCAAAATGTTTTCGTGTTACATATCCCTCAATGTAATTATGTAACTTTCTTTGGTGTTTTTTTCGGGGGAGCGGTTCCATTTTACATATTTTTTGTTTTCGTGGTACAATGTGTAAATTGTGTTTTGTTTGGATCATCAGTTGTTTACCATGTTACTGTTTTGGGGATTTTAATATATATATATATATATATATATATATATATATATATATATATATATATATATATATATATATATATATATTGTGTGTGCTGGGGGAGCTTTTTATTCTTGCAATTACCCAACGACATGTCAATATATCGAAAAAAAAATCAGTTGAATAATGGCAGAGATGGATTTAAAAAAAATATGTTGTAAAATAGGAATTCGAAGAAGAAGGCAGAGAACGACTGGGACAGATTCAAGTCAAGTCAAGATTTAAAATTGAAAGAAAGGACACGGAACAAAATGAATGGTACGATTTGTTGACAATAATGGTATCAACGTTCAGTTGGAAGTATCCAAATGAGATATAGCTTTGGGCTGGAAAGTATGGTGTTTGCTTTGATTAAAGGACAACTTATGGAAAGGGACATATAATGGAGGCGTCAACGTCATTTTTCAGTGCTGTCCATCTTTGTCTGGGCAGGAAACTAGGATCATGCTTGAAAGAATTATGACGAGGTAAATTGTGACTAAAAAAGACAGGTATGAATGTATATCAGTACCAATATATAAAGATAAAACTGGAAAATTAGGTAAATTATATATATATATATATATATATATATATATATATATATATATATATATATATGTATATGTGTGTGTGTGCGTGTGTGTGTGCTTGTGCGTGTGTATCTGCGTGCGAGTGTGGTCGTGTTTTTGTGTGTATGCGCCAATACCAATTTCAGTCTATGTTTATATAGTTAGAAAGTGATCTTAATCTCTTAATACGTAGATTTTAAAGTATGTGTTTGTTTTTTTTAAACTGTTCACATCTATCTTCGTCTAATATCTCCACCGATTCTTTTTTTTCTTTTTCTCTTTCTTTCTTTTCTTTTCTTACTCTTGATACCCTTTTCTTTCTTTCTCTTTCTCTCTCTCTCTATTTTCTTTCAGTTTGTTACACACCACTCTCCTATACTTCAATCTTCTCGCTATTGGTGTTTTGCTTTCTTCCAGATCGATTGAAACCAATTTGGGCGTATGATCTTCATTATTATATCTTCTAACACAATAAGTTCTGAGTAAAAACTTTCAAAATACTGACAATATCAAGCGGTGGCAAAGCCAATCATTAAGTAAGATGATCTTTTTTGCGCTTCTGTGAACAGACTTCGGCATAAATAAAACTTGCCTTGTCAATGTCTTCTTATTTCCCAGTGTCTTCTGAGAAGAAGAAAAAATGAAAAGGAAAGAATAAGAAAATGCCTGCAGATGGGGTAAAAGTAGCAGGAACAGATGTTAGAGGAAATCAATAGAGTAAAGAATAATAGAAGTTTTATTCTTATTCTCCAGTATTGTTTATTATCACCTATGTTATTATATCATGATTATCAGTAGAGTAATTGATAGCTTAACAGTATTATGTCTACTCGATGTAAACAAACAATATTACTTGGAAGTTGAATCGGGCACGAAGAAAGCAACAAATGACTGAATGTTACTGAAGTCTCTTAGTTGGCCTTAGTAGCCTATTCCGTAAAGCAATATAACCTTCAGGCCGGTTTGTGACGTCTAAAGTCTTACTTCTTCCTTGACTCTCAGCTTGCATTTTCGGAGTAGTTCCCCAGGGCGTCTTTCACGAGCTCTACAGTAACTTTGGTTCGGAGGCAAAGATCTTCATTTATTTATCTTTTTTATTTTTTTTATTTTTTGCATTCTTTTGCATGCTGTGGCCCATTGGGACATTTTGATAGAATTTCTTCTGATTGAAACTTCATCTTGTCCTGTTTTGTTCGCCGTAATCCCTTTAATAGATTCTAACACTCGCTTCTTACTATATCTCTGAATTTTTGAGATGAGATATTATTATTATTTCTATTGATATTCGGACCATCCTCATCTCATACAACGTTTCGGCCGTTGTACTCTACAGCCTTCATCAGGTATCATCTGGTAGCTGTGGGGAAGTAACGAACCGAACCCTTCATTTTAACCGACGGGGATATATTGACTGCACTCCCCTCTTAGCATTAGTAGTATCATCATCGTCTCACACTGGGATTGAACCTGAAACCATCAGATTACTTGCAGTAATTTGTCTGATTCTGTAACCACTACGCTATGTGTCCATATGGACACATAGCGTAGTGGTTGATGATAATACCTGATGAAGGCCGTAGAGTACAACAGCCGAAACGTTGTATGAAAAACTCCCTTCTTGCATTACTTTTAAAGTAATAATACAAAGTCTGATCTTTTGTCTTCTCCCTGCAATTACTTTTTTTGCCAGAGCAGAAGTCACTGCACGACGATTGAGATCTTTCTGTTGGTCATCTAATGAACCGAAACCAGGAATATTGCCAGCATTTATCGGGCAATAATCATGGCAATGACCATCAAGAAAACAAGTTCCGTGTTTGACACGCACATCTGATATTTGAAACCTGTTTACTTTCACATCAAACTCCGTGATCTAAATCTAGTTTTACTGGTGTCAAGATAGAATGGCATTATCGAGTGTCATTTGAGGAACCTCCAAGTTTCCGCATTCGATATTACTAAGTTATTTCTTTTTAAACAAATTAAAAGAACAAATGAAGAAAGTGAAGTCCTTTCAGTTAATTTTATAGCATGCTTGCCTCATTAAATCCTTATAATTGACTGGTATCGAACGCCTATCTGTGGTATCGCTATGGAATACGGTACTAACTTAAACACTCACTAGGCCTTAAACCCACAAACACACAAGTATATATATATATATATAATTATTGTGTCAACCACAGACAGCTGTCTTGTTGTATTACAACATTTCAGTGTGGCTATGGACAATTCATTATGCCATCCAGTACCACGGGTTGAGATTGAAACCTTCGCTTCAAACCCGGAGGTCGGTATCATACCGCAGGGTCACGGAACTGGGCGGTCAGTAAGGCTAAATTTAGGCGATATATTTATTTAGCTTCTTAAATTCCCCGTCCACCAGACTGCTCTATTCCCATGCACATACATATATTCGTATATACGTGTGAATATATATATATATATATATATATATATATATATATATATATATATATATATATTTGTATATTTGTGTGTATATATATATAGGCTCTAATGCTTACCCTGGTGCTGCTGAGCGAAAGAAGGAATCTACTGAGCCTTGTACAATCTGAATATTCCACCATAAATTTTGCATTTGTTAGTCAAGATATGGCAATGTCTCTTTCCTACATTAATGTCTGCGTCGATATAGGCTGATTATTATTTGACATTCATCAATCAAAGGAAATTGCGTGAATTATTCTCCTTCTTTGGTGTTTTGAACTTTTTGACGTGAATTGGCCGCGACCCGTGACTACAATCATATGAAGGAACAATTATTATTTAATCCATTTTTTTTCTCTGGGGTCTATGGAGAAGTGACACGCGATCCACAATTACATCAATGCAGACAGTATTCCTGCTTTATCACCGAAGAGACGAAATCACATGTCAGAAGAAAACTTAGAAGCAAAGAAAAATTCCACTGACAACGGACGAGAAAAAAATACTTATAATTTGCTCGTGGCTTCAAGAGTGACGCGGATTAAAGCAGAAGAAAAGAGCTCAAGATCACCGGCATGGACGTAACTTCTCAGAAAGGCCAGACATTCCAACGGCAGATAAGTAGATACATGAAGAGTGACGGCACTAATCTGCATGATTCACGTAATAAAAACAATGCTCCGCCTTAGAACTTGAGGCATTAAAGGAAAAGCCGTTGAACACACTGCCAGAACATAATAATCAAAGCAGCAGTGATGGGGATACTAATTCCCATTTGATTAATACGTTTCCTTGTTCAATATTCTCTAAATGGCATATGAAATCAAAAGATCTATACTAATATATACTTACTCTAATCCAGCGCAAGAGTAGATTAAAATCATTACAAGTATTGCTTCCTGATTACTGCTCCATAGTTTAGTCTGTCACCAAGTCATATGCGTAGAGAACTTAGTGAATATTGAACACATTTGAGCATCCGTTACTATCGTCGAAGACGTGTATCACTTTACTCTGATCGAAGTAAAAGTGTGCTTTTTATTCAATGATATCCAGAATAGTTCAGTGGAATAATTGATCTGTTATAAAGATGGATGTTGACGTTGAGTTGGAGACGATTTAGTTCACGTCATTAAATCTGCATTTTGGCAAAGGTATACCATAAAAATGATAGTATGCCTGGGGAATAAATAGGTTTTCAAAATTATGCCAGCGCAATTTTAAACGCAATAAACTAAAGATGTACGCTTGATTGCATCTGCATCGGATGTATCAACGATATTTTTATCCCAGCAAAAATAAAAAAACATCGATGAAACTTTAAAAAAAAAAAAAACACGACTAAAAGCAGCTTCCAAAAACAAGTACGTCCTATATTTTACCAACGAATTCAACATCAAAAAAACAGAATCTCTTATTGATCGGCTTTGATACCTACACTCTCATCGTCTCGAAGCAAGAAGAACAGACTCTGTTAAATACTTGCCACATTGTAAACATATTTTTGACAGCTGTATCTGAATTAGAATTATTTCTTTCCAATTGACTTTTCAAGTTGATCCCTGTTAAATCGTCCGAAATAAAATAAAAGATAAAAAAAATAATAAATGCATCAAGAATTAAAAATGAAAAATATCGAACGGAATGCAATATAATTCATTGTGGAATGAAAAGCTGCAAATATATATTTATTTAAATATAAACACTGAATAGTCTGCAATCGTTTTGTTTTTTTGTTTTTTTTCTCATATTTCATCATGTTTATTCATCGCAAGAATTGATTTTTTTTAAAAAGAATACTATGGCGTAGTGCAACGTGAAAAATGAACAAGGAAAAGGACAGCGTTCCTAACCCAACAAGAGAGATGGATTTCTGCCTTCAGCTAGGCATGAGTCTTTAATAAACGTTGTTTTACTGTTTTGTACTGGTAACTATTACGAAACCTCGAACATTTTATGTACATATTAGTCATGAGCAAAAATTCACAGATATGTGTATCCGGTCTTTTGTTTTAAAAATTAGCGCTGGAAACTTTTGTACACACCTAATCTATATATATATATATATATATATATATATATATATATATATGTGTGTGTGTGTGTGTGTGTGTGTGTGTGTGTGTGTGTGTGTGTGTGTGTGCGCGCGCGCAATTTATCCTACGTCTTTGAGGACAAATATTGCACAGTTTTATATGACTGCATCACATAAAGGAAACATTTTGATACGATCCAGTATGATGAGCAATGGCATGTTTGCTCAAAATGAACTTTATATCATTAGATTAAAAACGGAATATAATAATAAATAATCACAAAATTACATTACAGTTTTCCCGCAGTGAGTTAATCTATAATTGATAATTTCCTCCCAATCAGAATTACAACATTACAATAGAATATCCTTAGCGCAACGAATAAGCCACAGGTTTCCTAATCCGTTACTCTGTTGTAGAATATCGGAAGAGTGCTTGAAATATATTTACGACGATAAGAAGCATCAATTTAGTTCATACCAGCACAGTGTATATTCCGTTGGAATCAATAACGTAGTAACAAAAAAGAGGAAACTTCTTTACCTATCCATATAGATAAGGGGCTCGTTCATGATGAATCTTCGACACTGGGAAATATTACACTCAGTAATCTCTCTCTCTCTCTCTCTCTCTCTCTCTCTCTCTCTCTCTCTCTCTCTCTCTCTCTCTGTGCCATGACCTTTAAAGGTGTAGGTGATCATGGGACCCTACGATCTGTGCATTGCCATTATCCTTCTCAGTCGATCCAGTGGAGTGTTTGTCTACTTCAGTTGTCTTCTCCACAGTTTTGAATTTAGAGTGTTCCTTCTCCTAGACTGGTTACCTCATAAGACTAAACAGACAAGTCTTAACTCTTATCTTACCTACAGCAGGGTGGAAAAGAGATGGATTCGAATCTTTCCCCAAGAGTATCAGTGTCCATTGAATGTAGGCAGTCTCGGCCAGAGTTTGAACTCGCCTCACAAATTCCATTGTCCACACCGTTGAATGATCGGTCACTCGCACCTCGGATGCAGCAAATACATGTTGTCTATAGCATAATTTTACCACTCATGGAAAATAATGGCTTTTTATCGATTTTTCTATCAAATTCTGGCATCTCCAAATATAAATGATAACATAATTGTACGGTCTAGTGAATACGAAGACTTTCTTTTTCAGCCAAAACAATCAATTCTAGTGGCCTTTGGCTTCAGCTCTTGTGCAGAGAAACAGTGTTTTTTTCCTGAGAAAATAAACCCTAATCTGGATAGGGTTGGTTTTGTTTTTTTTGCAACCAAATGTCTGTATCCGTTGCAACTGATGTATGAAGGGATATTGACAAACCCAGAATGTTTTGTTGAAAAAAACAATGATGAAGACAATAGTCTGAAAAATATATCAGATAATGAAAATACTCCTTCAAAGGATTTCAAACAATACAGAAAAGTCAAAGATTCTATCGGTCAAAGATGTTTTATCAAAAAAATGAAGACATTAACCAAAAAATACTGTGAGTCATGAAAACAACGTTATCAACTGGAGACCACAATAGGAGTAAAAAGACTGACGATACCACGCAACCATCATCCCTACCTTCCCGCCACTCCTCCAGCAAAAGTGAAAAAAAAAGAAAAAATGAGATGGTATTGTCCAAGAAAGAAATTCCAGCGGCTCAACCTATTTCTTCTTTGATTCGTGAGTGAAAACCGAAGTTCTGTAGAGTTATGTAAGTAAAGATTTCTGTTTCTTGGAAGCAGCTGGAGTTTAATGCAGCGCATGTTTCTTTCATACATGTACTTGTTTCATTACAAGGACATCCACATACGCAAATATGACGTACGTAATTGTCTCTTTTTCATGATTTTCAGCCCTCTTAAAGATCACACAACAGCATTGACAGCTGTTTTATTACGTACGGGCAGACAGCAGCAATATGACTCGGAAAGCCCGAAATAACACGACGTGGAATTAACTGGAAAAAATTTTGAAAATGGAAAATAGAAGCAGTATATCTAGGCATTCGGGAGTCGAATCTGTTATTACCGTTCAGCTTTAAAATATCACATGTTATTCAATAAGCTCAGTTTCGTGCAACTGGACAAAATAGGAGTTGAAAGATTATTTTGCACTAATTTCAAGTGATGAGTGCCTGTCTGACTTGAAAATCACCATTCATATTCCTGTTTTTCATCTGGTATCGAAAAACTGACCAATACATGTAAATTTCAAACTTCTCAGGTCTTCATCTATGTCATAGTTTATACAAGTTTGATCAGGTTTAGTGTAAGGCCATAATTACCCCACTAAGAGAGAACTAAACTCAATACTATAAAAAACCTACGTTAACGATTTGCTAATCATTACCTCACGAGGGAGATCCAATTTGTTATCATAATAATGACATTATGACTTTAAAGAAAAAGCTTACCTAAAAAGACACAAGGCTAAACTGGGAGAAAATGGGAGTAAGAAGACTGTGTCGCGCCATTCGTCAACCGAGGAAGACATGCTTTGGATTTTCACAATTGGAATATTAGCTTTATAGTATTATATAGATTTACCTTGGTATGGTACAAGGTCGAATGGGACGAGATGAGAGAAGGGAGATCGTGTTATGCAAATCGTATTTAAGTGGCTTGCCTGCCATGAAATAAATCATTCAAATTTCTGGCTTTTACTTTAGCTCGATCAGTAACCACTGGTACCCTGGGGGAAAGAGCAACTATCTTATCCACAAGGTAGTTCTTATATCATTTTCATCTGTTCATCAAGTACGTTTTTACACCAGAGAAATATAACGGAACGGAATGACCGCAAGTTTTTCCAAATCATAGCTTCCTTGTCTGCACCGAACGCTCCCATTTCAAATTACTGCAATCTCCTCGATAGAATCTTCGGAATAGCTAGCAGAACGCTACTCAACGATTTCGGTGCAGTTGCTAGAAAGTTTTATTATCGTCCTAAGGCACTTAAAGTGTTTCACATCTGCGACATTTCTAAGGCGTGGTTTTGGTAATTCTTCAATTCTTCTTTTTCTTAAGTTTTTGTTTTTTTGCAGAAAAGTTATACCCGAAATTTAAACGATCTTTTCCTTTTTGTCAAACTACAGTCTAAGTCGAAGTTTACGTGGTTTCACCACCGTAACAGCAACAACAACAACAACAACAACAATAACAATCCTCACCATAGAGGGGTGAACTCTCCACTGTCTGCATGCCCTGTTACGTTTAGCCAACTGATGTATAAAATTAACATTTCCGTATAGCGATTTGAAATAGCGACCTGAACGGGGATTTGGAAAAACGAAAGAGTGATTGGTAGGTCACTCTCTTACCGACTGATCTAAACTGACAAGTTTTACATATATACGAAAATGTATGTATTATACAATAATTGCTGTTATCACCTTTAGATGGAATAAAAGTAAGAGAGGAGTTCGACCCTGCAGCTAGGCCAGTTTTTTTTTTTACTTTTTTTTTTTATACATCTATTCTCGTTACCTACGTACAGATAGTATGTCCCAGTTTTGTGGAGTTGCTTTTTTTATCTTTGGATTTTAATCGTTTATCTTTTGGTTTGTGGTCACAGAATTAAGTTTGTGTGATCAAACAAAATTCCCTTACATAATTCACAGTGAATGCCTGTTCAAATCATTGTTTGCTTTTTTTTTATTTTTGTTTTTTTTAACGCTGTTTTTTCATATTTTCACACCAGTACTATATAATGGTCATTGGTGGATATCAAGTGACAGCAAGTTTTCGTTACAATCAGAACGCGATACTTGTTTGCCTCAGCAGCACAGCGATCTTTGCCGTCGCAGTTTTCTCCAATTCTTCATCATCATTACTTTTATTATCATTATCATCATCACCTTATTAGATTCATTATTATTATCATTATTATTGTTGTTGTTGTTCTTGTTCTTGTCAGCTGTAGTAGTAGTAGTAGTAGTAGTAGTAGTAGTAGTAGTAGTAGTAGTAGTAGTAGTAGTAGTATTGAGCTTTCACACTGAAAAAAAGTAACTGGTGGCTTTCACTGGAGCTCAAATCACAACAAATCTCTGCAAAAATCCTCACTCACTTCTATAATGAACCTGATTTTAGAAAGTTTTTTTCACGATTTTTGAGTGCTTCCAACTCCTTCACAGAGTTCTTCGGGATTGTTCTATGCGCACCAATAATGATGGGTATGACTCTCACCTTGATGTGTTCCACATTTTTGGTTGTCATTATTATTATTATTATTATTATTATTATTATTATTATAATTATTATTATTATTATTATTGTTGTTGTTGTTGTTGTTGTTGTTGTTGTTACCGTTACCTGGCAGAGATCAGGGTCGATCTAATCTGATGTAGTGGTCACAGAACTGCCCCATATCTGGAAAATTAAACGTGCAGGTTTTACCAATAGATGAGATTTATTTGTAATCTTAATTTAGATTTAACGAAATGACCCAACCCGACCTGGTCCGTCAGTCATGATTTTTGGAGCTTAATAACTCGGAAACCAATGAAGATAGAAAGATGGGATTTTTCATCACTTCATAGCCGATTATGTCAAGGTTTATTACATATGGGGCAAGTGAAACTGTTTAGTGTACTATGGGAATCATAGTATTTTGAAGCTAGTCGTTCGGGGGCAAGTCTCTCTGGTTTGCTCTGCTTTCGCGAATACGATAGCAAGACACGTCATACGGAGAACGTTATTTTATGTCCGTGTAAGCAAAGATTACATCATTTTTAATGTTTTAAAGATTTTTGGAATATATTTCTCAACATCAATTCTATAAGTAAAGCAGGGTTTCCAGACTGGGATGGGAGTAAAAGTTGTTGGCTAATTATTCAAATCATTCAAGCCATTATTTTGCTTTGCAAATATATAAAAGCTAAGTAGAAAGAGAAATGAAGGGGATGGGGGTAAATGTTTAATCTCGGATTTTAAATACAAAACTTGGTTAAACGAACCTAAAAGCAATTTAGTCAAACTCCAGGCCAAGTTTGAATTGACTTTGTCCCCTCAAATAACAAGGACAAGTCTCAGCTAATTTAGGATGTGCAAATTGTTCGCAGTTTGTCTACCAAATTACGTTGAAATAAACCAATATATCAAAGCAACATTACTTTAAATATGATTTAAAATCATGATCAACTGACAAGTCTTATTTATCTATTCATTGTATAAATATAATACAAACGTTACGGTCATCATTCTCAATTTGAATAGAAGTAGGAGTCGACTTTTACCATTTAGCAAACAAACTTGTGGCATTCATTTTTTAAATGATTGCACTTTAAATGATAGAAGGTACATTTTGAATACATTTTTCTTCAAAATAAAAAAAATAAAAATACATTGCGACAATCTTTATGATCCCCAAAAGATATGCGAATAAAAAACCCCGAATCTTGAACTAAACGTGCCTTTCATAGTAAGTATTTTAAGATTATTTACCATTTGTAATTGAGATAATGCATGAATTTAGGCAATTTCCCATCTTACGTACATACGTAGCTCTCTTGGAGAAAAAATTCCTCTCTATCTCATGTACATCAGATCCATTGGACTTTTGAATCAGCCAAAAATGTGTTAGTCTTGAGAAAACAAAATTAAGACTTTATCTATTTTTTTCCTGTGGATATGTCTTCTAAATCCTTTTTGGTTTTCAGGTGCTACACCCCTCCCTCCCTCCCTCTCTCTCTCTCTCTCTCTCTCTCTCTCTCTCTCTCTCTCTCTCTCTCTCTCTCTCTCTCTTTTATCGTTTTCTAATGATTATTTAAGACCAATCTACGTGCTCGAATAATTATCAGCACTACGTTCACCGTAATTCAGTCAAGGTCTTCGGATTTCTATATTTTCTTATTCCCTTTCAGTTTTACCTTTGCGTTCGCTGTGATGACAACGCTCAAATTTTCCACAGATATTCTTTTCATCGTCAAAGAAAAAACATATTTGCTCTTCTGGCCTGGATGTGTCTTGAACCCGAAATGCCAGAATATATTCTTTACTATTCTCAAACGTTTATCGTCGAAACCAGTATTGGCAAAGTTATGTTCATCATATTTTATCGCTTTTACTTTCTATTTTTGTTCTTTCTTGGTCACTTCTTCTTCTTTTTTTCTCTGTTCCTCTTCATTTCTTCTTCTTCTTCTTTTTCTTTTTCTTCTTCTTCTCACTATTATTATTATTATCATTTTTATTACTACTACTATTATTATTATTATTATCATTATTATTATTATACTTTTTCTGCTTCTACTCCTACTACTACTACCACCACTACTAAAACTACTTTTTTTCTCCTTTTTCTCCACCCCCTTCTTCATTTCCTCCTTTTTCCTTCTTCTTCCTTCCATTTTACTACTTCTACCTTTCTTCTTCTCTGTTCTCTTCTTCATCTAATACAACTATAATTTTGTTTTCATTCTTCTTTTACTTTGATTCTTTTCCTCCAACTTCTCATTCTTCCTATTTCTCTTTTTCTTTTTTCTTCTTCTGTTTCTTCTTCTTTTACCTAGACTACTATTTTTTTGTTTTCATTCTCATTCTGTTTCAACGCCTTTTTTTATTATTCTTCTTTGTCAACTAATACTCCAATCATTTGTTTTTTTGCTTTTTTTTTCATTTATATTCTCACTTTTCTCATCCTTATTCTTACACTTTTTTTCTCCCTCTCCATCTTCCAATACTACCACCATTATATCTTTGATTGTTTGTTTTCATCCATATCCCTATATATCTTATTCTCAATCTTATTGTACTTCCTATTTTCCGTCATTATACATTAAGACTAATAATAGCCCGGCCATGACGACCATGGCCATAACTGAAGCTACTCGGCTGGCTACTACCAGAGACGTGGATGGTTCATCTAATGTCCATTTTCGCACTCAAGCCAAAGGTCTGTCATTTCTCAGATGCACACTTATCCAGCTGTCTCTACTTCAGCGTCCATTTAGCACCATTTCCTATGCCACTTATCCAATTTCTTGGAAGCTTATTTCTATGCGATCGTCCAAGAGAGAAAAAGACGGTGACGTTGACCAAGAGAGAGATAGAGATAGAGAGAGACCTCTATTGTTAGAGAAATAACCTAATCAGAAACCTCTTTCCTTTGTGAGTATCAACCTTCCATTCGATGTACGATGACACGGAATGGATGATAGATTGTTGTCTGTTGATCTGGCCCTCCTAATGTATATCGTTATTAGTTTTCTTTCAATGTCTATGCTTCTGCATAATGTGATTGCATTCATGATTATACCACCCTTTACGATGATTCATCACCTCTCTCTCTCTCTCTCTCTCTCTCTCTCTCTCTCTCTCTCTCTCTCTCTCTCTCTCTCTCTCTCACCACATCAGTATATCTGGGGACTTGTCATTGCATTTCGGATTGCCCTTCTCTCCTTCTCTTCCTCAGTATCTCAATTTTTTTTTAATTATATGGATGGCCCAATAATTCTGCACCTTCAATCTCTGTTCATCATATTTGAGCAATGTTCCCATACATGTCAGCATGTTCATATCTATCTATCTATCTATCTATCTCCCTCTCTCTCTCTCTCTCTCTCTATATATATATATATATATATATATATATATATATATATATATATATATACATATGTTTATATATATGTATATGTATATGTATGTATATGTGGAAAATTTGTCGATGTTATTTAGAACATACTCCTTATTATCAAAAAAAAATAAATAAAGCTGTAGGAATTTTTTTTAAAAATGAAAGTGTGAGATACATTCCCAAAACTAATTGGTTTCATACTTTATCGTACTTCTCAATTGTACAAAGTAATTTTATATAGTTTTTTGTTTAGTAGCAAAATATCGGCATGATAGAAGATTTTTTTATTACAATATCTAGATATGGGCACAAGAGATATTAACTTTGAAGATTAAGAATCATTACATAAATACGTCTCACTCGTGAATAAGTTTCACAATTTTATATATATATATATATATATATATATATATATATATATATATATATATATATATATATATATATATATATATTGAAACATATGAGAAGAACAATAATTTTCAGACAACGGCTACAATTGGAAAAATATCACTTACTTTATCTAACATACTGATAAATAACTCAATGAATACAACAAGCTCATCATTTGTCATGATAAGAGCGCCAATTGTTTGCAACGTGATAAGAACAACAAATAACGAAGCGAATATCTTCGAATTTAAAAGAAAAAAAAATCTTCTGAAAGAAAAAATGTAAAACATTTTTTCTCCTCTTGATTTGTACAAATTAAGTACGAAAGTTATTTGTTTTGGGAAATATCGCATATTCTTATTCATGAGATCTATCATTTTCAGATTGTTCATCTATCTCAGTCCACTCGTATCTATCTATATATCAATCTATCTGTACTTAGTTCTTTGTCTATTTATCCCAGTCCGTAACTGTTATTGTATTAATATTTACTAATTAACCCGTCCCAGTCTTTTTATATCTATCAAGCTATGTATGTGTGTTCATATATCTCTCTCTCCCCCTCACTTTATATTTATACATAAATACATACATATATATATATATATATATATATATATATATATATACATATATATATGTATATATATATTTATATATATATATGTATATATATATACATATATATATATACATGTATATATATATATATATATATATATATATATATATATATATATATATATATATATATATATATATATATATATATACAAGTATTGTTATCGATTGATTCATTCAAACTTCGAACTGATCTCCTCGTCTTGATTCTACCGCTTGGTCTGGGAATTGAACTAACGAACTTAAGGTAAACTGTGATATCTAACCTACGCTTTTTATCCACCAGTCCATAAATCCGAAGGAAAATCAGTAATTCTAGAGTCCAAAACGTAATTTCATCTCTTTCCTTGGGATAGTTTGTTAGAGTCAGTGGACAACAGTGATAGCTCCTGACCTCAGAAATCAAGACAGAAGATTTTTCATATCTATCTCTATCTCTTTCCCTTCGCTTCTCTCTCTCTCCCTCACTCTCTCTCTCTCTTCTTGCTCTCTCTGTCTGTCTGTCTGTCTGTGTGTCTCACTCTCTTGCTCGCTCTCTCTATATACATATATCTATGTGAATAGAGAGTGAGATATATATCGATATATTGGTGTAGATATATTGATATATCTCAATCCGTTACTTTCTTTGTCATTGTATGAATATATGTTGATTTATTCATTCAAATATCAATATCTCTATCACTTAAGCTATACGCCTCCATATCTATCAATCTTATGTATCCGTCTGTCTGTCAGGCTGGCTGTCTGTCCGTCTGTCCATCTGTCTCTCTCTCTCTCTCTCTCTCTCTGTCTCTCTCTCTCTCACCCGATATATATATATATATATATATATATATATATATATGATTAAGAAGTGCATTATATTATATTGAAAATCTATTGTAAAATATCAACCATTATTACACGGTCAATGTATCATTCTGCTTAGACAGCGAATACAGAATAAATGATGATATCACATTTTTTTCTTGTTCGGGAAGCGAGTACACTTTTCTAAGAGATCACTGGTAATACTCAGTGATGATCGGCTGAAGAGCCGGGGAGTGATATTTTGATCCTAGGCAGAGCAATCAGACATTACACTCTCGTCTGTATTTACTCGCTTCCCCATCAGTGCAAGATGTGGCACAAGCTTGGTTTAATGTTGGGTCCGGTAAACAGGAAGCTAGAAAAAAAATTGCTCCAGACCCTGCAACTGGTGTTGCAAATGCGTAAGGGTGAGCCCGACCCATGCCGTTCAGTGTAATCGGAGGCTGCTTCCCCGAGGCCTACTGATCCCCTGAGATTGTGCAGGGTTATTTTTTTAAGGCCACTTGACGAATTTCAGGCCTTTAGCATTCAGCAATGCACCTTCACTTAAACAGATAAAAAACACCTCCCTTCCTGCTCCTACTGAGCAATCAAAAAAACACAGAAATATTCACATTCTTTTCTCCAGCACCGAACACGTAAACAGCATTTTTTTTTCTGTCAACCACCAAAAATTTTTTTTCTCTAAAAAAGATGGTTGATGCCCACCGAAATGCATCAAAATACTCCAACGGAATAATGATAAAAATAAGATGTACATTTTACAATAAAATCATAGCTAAAAATGTCATAAACGTTCCAAACACAAGGGTTCGGTTTTCCGTTAATGTTTGAGGTTAGTGTTTAAGGTGAGTGTTGAGGTTGGTGCTAGGGTCAATTCTCGGAGTTAGTATTAATGTGTAACGTGTTGATAAGGTATTGCAACAGTAATGAAAATAAAAGCCATTGATTCGTTTTTGCTTTTTGAATGGGGGTCTATGCTTAGGATAGTATAGTGTTTAGGGTTAGTGTTAGAGTTGGTGCTTGAGTGGATTTTTTTGGTTAATGTCAGAGATAGCGTTTGATGTATTGTCACGATACTGTGACAATAATGAAAATGAAAACATTTGATTTGTTGTTTTTTTTGGGGGTGACGGGGTTAAGTTAGTGATTACGGTTAGTGTCAGGGTTAGTGGTAGGGGCCAATCTTTAGGGTTAGTGCTTAACGTATTGATAAGATATTTTCAAAGTAATGAAAATAAAAGACATTATTCGTTGTTGTTTTCCCGGTTTAATGTTTAGGGATAGTGATTAAGGCTGGTGTCAGGATTTTTTTTTAAATAGTTTGATCCATCTATATGTTACAATGAACCAGAAGGGGTTGCAATGACCCAGAACGACTTGTGCAGTGACGGATGGCAGGAGAACTTACCAAAGAATTCAAAATATGAATGATCACATTCAAAATGGCCGTTATCCTAAATGCGTATATCGAAAGATTGCATATATATATATATATATATATATATATATATATATATATATATATATATATCTTCTTCGCTTCTAATATTCTTGGATTATTATTGGTAACGGAGTTCATTTCAATCATCATCGAATGTTGATGGGTCGCCATAAGAAGATGTGCGTTCATACGTAAACCACTTTATTTTCCGGTTGACTCGTACTTTTATTCGGCCTTTAACACTTGACTGCTTCGGCCAGACACCTTATCGACAGTCTCCAATCTATTCTGTTGAAGTTCCAGTTTCTACGGCCACGATCTTTGGCAACATTAAACATGAGATGGACTAGCCAAAGATGCTTCCATCAGAGCTCACAAGAAAACGCTTTCTACTCCTCTTCATGGTTTGCCAGCATCAATTGAGTCTATTCTGATGGACGCGCGGGGAAACGGAGACTGTAGGTCAAACGAGAATAGGTGACGGTGGGTCCGGGATTTGCATTACCGGTTCAAGAGAAGTTGTCGAGAGGTGACAGTTTGAATAGGCCTGTTTAGATTCGATTTCCAGCGTGCGTGAACGTACTTCCCAAATGCATCGATACGTATGTGTCTATAAATCCTTGCTTATCTACATGCATATATTATAATACAGGTGCAATATCCAGATAGTTTAGCTAAGCTTCGCTCTACGACAAGCGCCCACGAGCTGAGCCTAGCACTAGGCCAAAACAGAAATGACCAATTAAGGATCGAGCTCTCTACTCTAGACCTATTCTCCTAAGATTTCAATCTTGCAGAGAGATAGAAAAGAGTCTGCTAATTGACGATTGGATACTGAACAAATGATCTGCAATAGTTGCTTGGTCATCATCGTTCTAAGACAGACATGATTTAGTTCTGTAGAAAGCTTTGTCTGGCACAAGGCCAAAAGATATACAACAGTCTGTAAGGGTCGGGCTCTATACACTAGCAAATCCTGTACGAGAATAGCGTTTTAATATCATTTCAATAACGTCTCAAATGAAGATCCATTCGTAGTATCTTAACCTATAAACAAAACAATCATAAACAACAAAAACGGGAAGAGGATGTATAAATAAGGCAGAGTTTCTCGGCCAGGAAAAAAAGGCACACCTCCCAATAACATCCTAATTAAGGATCCATTGATAGTGTCTCACGTTGTAAATGCAACAATCATAAACAATAAAAACGGGAAAAAGAGTTATAGATATAATAAGGTGGAGTTTTCCACACAGAGAAAAAAGACTCACTTCCCAATAACATCATAAATAAGGATCTGAATGAATCGAATCATTTACTTGAAGAAGCCCAAAAGTGACAAAACATAAACATGATTTTGTTTTGGGTTCTAAATCTTCGCTTAATTTATGCTCAAACTAAAGATCGTGTGATATTGTCCGCTACATTGACGTATACAGCTACCATTTTAGAGACTAATTTATAGATCCCAGATTAAAATCTCCAATGAGAGAGGTTACTATTTATATTCGAAAGCTTCAGTAGACTAGCTTTTGTTTGTCACTCAATAAAAACCGTCACGTGAGCAAGGTTTTTGCAGCATGCTGTGTTTGGGGTAATCAACTGAAAAATTGAAAAAAGGGTGATCAGTGAATAAATTCATTCTCCTGCATGCTCACTAAATAAGTTTGAAACACTTCTTTTTCGGGCAGATTAATAAACAGAAAAACGTTTTGTGTTTTGTTTTTTTTTTCATTTCTTTTCTTTTCTTTTCTAGGCATAATAAGGATTACTTGTTTAGATTTTCAACCCACAAACTCAATCGGTGCAACTGGTACGCCTGGTATATACATTGATAAGTTGCAAGCCAGACTTCAATGAGAACTGAAGAAACCAACCTATGTTGACGGTTTTGATGACAGTTCTTAAAAAGCAACGTGTTCGTCCATACACGTTAGTACGTCCGTTTCACTTTCAGAAATAAAGAGAAACACGTTGAAAAGGAGAGGAGGTATTCTGAGAATAGAATTACAACACGGAGACTACACAGAAGGTGGGGATGTATGCGGGAGGGTACGGTGTGAAAGGCAAAGATATCGCTAGATGAGAACGGCTGAACTCGGCTGTCGAGAAAAGAAAAACAAGTTAGAAAGATAGTCTGTGAGTGGCAGTTTTTGGTCAGGTGCAGGAGATGGTCGCTTCAGACAACTTCCATTAATTTTTTCAGTTACTACGCTACTCAAGATTCCCATTCCTTAAGTATACCGTCAGCAAATTTCCAATCAAACACAGACATCAAACAACTGAGACACACTTTGTTGTGTTTCAATGTATGCATCTTGGAGGAACGTCTAGAGATAAAGACGATGCGAAAATGTTACAACAAGTTTTCTGTCGTCAGCACACACCCAAAAAAAAAACAACAATTTGTTCTTTCCATTTTCACCGTCCGCAGCAGTAGCGAGACGATCCATCGATCACCAGCCCCGACAAATATATCACTCACTTGCAGAGACTTTGCTATTTAAATAAATCAATGCCGGTCGGTTAAGAGCAGTCTATCGATTTTAACAAAAATGTCTCTTTGAGAAGAGCCGTGGAGAGACGGTCGGTATAAAACTTCGCCTCCGGGTCAACCATTCTGCCAAGCCTGTAAATAGAGTCGGCTGTAATGAATTGACCGAAAGAGGAGACCAATGAGGTGGTGCTGTCGCAGAGATATAGCTATTACGATTATAATCTAGAGAGATAGGCTTATGTATCTGTTTAATTCCGTATATTATTTAGATTATCGTCTCTATCTTTGAAGCGTAGTAGATTCTGGTTAAATGAAATATTGGTTACGAGGAATAAATGACTCTTAGGATTTAATTGTAATAAGTCAGCATCAGACGTGTGCAATGTTATCCTTTTTATGCAAATGAGAAATGACTGCTTATTCATGGTCCAAATGTTCCGCTAAAGCAGAATCCACTTTGTTCACATTATTCCATATATCTTTCTTTGGATAAATGTCTCTATCTTTGTTGTTGAACATAACGTTTAGGCCAATATATTCTTGGCTTTTCTGTATTGTATGAATTACTAAGAAGTAGTATATCCATTATTTACTTTTGTCAACAATGTTTGAAGAGGTATATGCATTCTCATGCCTGTCCATACAATATCTCCAAATGTTCTCAATGAATTCTAATGACATTCTATCAAAAGATGGGCCATGGACTAAAGAGAAATTATCATCTAGGAATTCCTTAACAATTACTTCCCTTGCTTTGTGACTATTTTTGAACAATTTTTATTGACAATAGGGCGTTGGGAGAGGTATGTGCCCTTGAGTATTTTCTAATAGCATATATTATTCATATAATTGCTTTCAATCTTTTCCACGCTATGATTCGGTCGATATGTCTTTCTGCCCAGCTGCATTGTCTGCAGATCTTCAAGAAGATATTTTCTGTATAACTTATACTATTATGACGATTATTTTGTTTGCTTCTCCGTTGTTTATAAAAAATTTCGATTGATGTTTTCTTTGAACTTCCTGTATTGTCTGAAGTGTTTCCATATCTTATATCCACCCTGTAATTAGTAATCTTTAAGCACGATAGTTGCTGTATGTCAAAGACGGTTATTTATTTTTCTGAAATCATACAAATTACGAATGTAACATTTTGATGAAATTGCTAGCGCATGATATTGTAGTTCTCAACTACAGACATTTTTTTTACGGACAGATAATTTTGTATTCATGACTCTAGAAATAATGAGACATGCTTTACCTGAAACTTTTCGTCTCTGAAAACATGACTTCAGTGAAAAACGGTTTTCACTGTTTTAAAGAAAGATTCGACATATTTTTTTCTATGTATTATGAAACCTATGAAATAGGTTTTCTGTTGATTAATGATTAGAAAGCTAGCTAAACAGGCTATTCTGAGAAGAGTTTGATATATATATATATATATATATATATATATATATATATATACATATATATATATATATATACATATATATATATATATATATATATATATATATATATATATATATATATATATATATATATATATATATACTGAAGGAAATTACATAAATTATATCAACAGACATTGGGAAATAAAAGACTGAAGTTACACGAAAAAAATTTGGAAAAATGTTTTGATGTGTTTAAAGCTAGAATAATTATCTTTATTCCATGCGCATTCTTACACCAGATGTCTGACAGCAAGTTTCTCCGAATATCCAGAGCCTTGCTCAGTATCCTTACTGAACCTAGAGGCAGGTAATCCGTACTGGTAATAGTGTCAATACGCAACACTTGTCACCGAATTGTGGTCCAGTATAAATAAAAAATATCATCTCCACGTGGATCTTGATATGCAGTGTCAAGATATGGAAAGGTTTTAATTATTTCGTATTAGATAATGGATACCGTACATGAAATGATAAACTTGGAATGATATGAAATTAAGTTGAAAAGCTTCATGTAATAAAGGCACTACACGACGTAACAGAATTGATAGATGTTTTATCCTCAGGATATTTCCAAGAAAATCTAAAACTAAAAGTGCGCTTTGTTCTTCCTACTAAACACTGGTGGTATTCTAACAAAACGATTTCCTATCCAGAGACCAACTCCCAGTTTTCCTGTTCAAATCCTTAAACGTGAAATGAATCATAAGTAATCAAAAAGTCATCAGAGTACAACATACCACTTTTCCGCCTTTATAGATAATGAGAAAGCATTTGACTTGGTAGAACATACGGCAATCTCAATGCAAGATCAAGGTGTTAACAAGAATTGCATACAAGTCATTCAGAACATATAAGAAAAAGTCACTGCAATAATCAGACTGCATAAAGATACAAAAAATAAAGATAGCTAAATGTCAGGGGGATACAATATCGCTTTGAAATATTTACAGCGAATCTGAAAGCAATTTTCGGAAAACTGACCAGGAGGGAATGGAGTAAACATAGATGGAGAATATTTACATTATTTGAGATTCAACAATGACGTTTTCCATGACATCAGGATCATCGAAAGAACTACAAAACATGTTGACAGGTCTAAATAGGAGAGGTAAAAAAGTAGGGTTGAAATTGAACTGAACAAAAGTAATGTTCAATGATAAAAAGATGAAGGACAAGGATCTATGAGAGTTTCATGGATATCCCTGCCAAGAACAGATAATAATGTTAGAGAAAGACCATGAAAGCAAAATTAAACGACGCATAACAATTATTTGGGAACCCTTTGGTATAGATATAATCATATAGAAAAGGACTTTGCCAATGTGCACAAGTCGTAAAGTATACAACAATCAAAGCATAATACCAGCTATGACATAAGGATATGAAATATAGAAACTAACAAAATGACCCGAAAACCAACTTAGAATCGAGCAAAGATCCATGGAAAAGCAATGCTTGGAATAACTCTAAGAGATATAAAAAAGCTCAAATGGAGATGGGCAGTACGATCGACCAGAAATAATGACAACAGATGAAGCTAAATTTAACTGATTGGTGCCCATAGGACAATAAATGTAGTTGTAAATTCTAAACTCAATATGAAGTGATATTGTAGAAAGGTTTACTGGTAAGACATGGCAGAAGTTATTGCAGTCACAGTCATCATTGAATGAAGTGAGAAAGACCTACATCCAACAGTAGACTTATAATGGCTGATGAGATAGATAGATAGATAGGCACTATTCTATCAGTACTGCTTGTTTTCATTTCCCGACCATTTTCAATCCTTTCAAACCTAATTTTCAATGCATTTCCACTGCAAAATCCTTTACAAACAATTTCTCTTGAAAAATTGTTTACAACGTTTTCTTCATCAGAACATTTTGCAATGCATTTGCATGAAGCATTTTGCCGCCCTATTTAGTCAGTAACGCTTGCATTTATTCTTGACTCCTAACCATAACACCTCCTTCCTGATTTTCAATGCATTCTTTTGTAAAATCATTAGCAATTCTTTAATATTATACTTATAAAAACCCCATTCTTTTATTAGTCCTTCCATTCATTTTTGACCACTGACAACGGTTTTCAATCTCATTTTCAGTGGATCTGTATAGTAAAATTATCAGCATTGCATTTACAATGTACATATAATTGTCCTTTTTTTCATTAAAGCCTACAATTATTCCTGGCCACTGAAATTCCATTTCTTCCTGATTCATAATAAACAACATACTGATCAGGTTCCAAATGTTATTCCAAAACCTTTGGATCACGAATTCTAAAAATAAGCGTTTCATCCTCCAATTTCACTTTCAAGTTCTAATGTCACTATGAAAAAAAAATCACACATTCATAGTTATGTCAACAGTCTTCATCTTTATAGATCTTAACCAACACTCAGGAATAGTGAGCTATAACGAATTCTCAGGTAAAGGAGCTGACGTTATTTCTTTTTGCGCCCTCAAGGCATCCCTTGGAAGTTAGGTCCAAACGTAAATCTAAAACATTAGAATATTCAATGATCCAATTTTTGAATTTACATTTTATCCGTTTTATGTGTTCACATGTGAATGATCTCCAATGAGTACCACCAATATCATTGATTAAATAACTAACCATCTAGTTATAAAGCACTAAAAGTATGATTAGTGGAGTTATAGATATTTATGTCACTCACTGCATCCACCGGGAATCCCAGGTTCTAAGCCGAATCTGATTGTAGGAGATAATAAAAAGTCTGAAAAAACAGGATATCTCTCAATTAATGTGATATATTCATTGAAAACTCCCTGAGAAGCTGGTATGAGGAATCATAAAAACTGCAAAAAAGACCTAGTGCCTCCATTTTCCCAGTCATAAATTTGATTAAGATTTTCTCAGTGGGTCTCCTTTGCAATTTCGATTCTACCCTGTTTCGATATCCTTTTTATTCACTAATTGCTTTGACTTTGTCTGAGCACTTTGCCTTATACAAACAAGCCTATAAATATCCTCGCAGTAGATATCAATAAATTTTCTTTCGTATCAGTTTTGCTGTGTTAGACATCAAGTCTAAAATTAGCTGATGACGTCAAAGAGTATAATGTGAAAGGTAGAGAGTTTTTCAATGTCATTGCTGAAAAAGTAAAAATCATACTTACTGTACAATCCATATTGTTCATCGTGTGCTATCTAAAATACTCAGTAAAAGAAAATAAATTTGTTTGGAAGGAAGGGAAGACGGGGAAATGAGAGAAAGGGAATGGACAAAAAGAACTACAGAAGAATGCAAATGAATTATGAATAAGGAAAAGAGGCAGGAATATGAGAAAAGATTGAAAGAATGAAAGAAGGACACAGGAAAAGAAAAAGTGTGAATGAAAGAAACAGAAGAATCTGAATCAGTGTGAAAAAAGTGAATGAAATAATAGATTAAATGATCGTAAGATGGAGAAAAAATCAATGTGAAAAAAAAGAAAAAAATGATGTGGGAATGAAGGAAAGAGAGAATAAATAGATGTAAAAAGAGAGAAAAAAAGGAAGATTAATGTTAGGAAAGAGAGAAATTAAGTGAAATTAAGTGTGAAAAAAGAAAGTACAAATCGATGTAAGGAATGGAAAGTTAGATTTTAAAAAAGGAAAGAAAGCTCCTCAGAACAACTCAAAAAGAGAAGAAAATTAGAAAATTAAAAGAAAAAATGTATACGGTAATAAAAAGAAAGAAAGAAAAGGGGAGCAAGAAAGGGGAACATGAAAGAAAAACAGGAAAAAAATTTTAAAAAGGGATATGAAGAAGAAAGAAAGACAAAGATAGACTTAGATCGAATGAGAAATAGATAAGGACAGACAAGAAAGATAGGAAGGAAGAAAGAAAGAGTGGGTGAAGGAAGGAAAGCATAATTGGATACGATAGGGTTAAGAAAGAATAACTGGGTGAAAAGAAATAAGAAAATAGAGAAAGAAAATTTGATCTAAGGACAAAAAGAAGAAAAGAAATACCAATTTGAAGAAAGAAAGAAGTTATTGATGTAAGAAAGGAAAAGTGATATTAAAAATAAAGGAAGGAAGAAAGAAAGATCTCGATGAACGAATAATTGAAACGCCAGACTGAAAGAAAAGACGACAAAGAAGAAGTGAATAAAGAAAATGATATCGTAAAAGCACAATAAACCGTGGCCATTTCGAATTCACACGGCGAAGGCGAACTCTGACTGACAGCTTATATGGTCTCGGACGAAGATAGATTTTCAGCTCTTTCCTCATTTGCTTTTCCCTCCAACTTCCGGTAGACATCTTTAATGGCACCCAACCACCGAAAGCCGTATAAATTGCTCTTTGACCTCCGCATTCTGATTTCCTCTCAAATTGACCGCCTTGTGAGACATGGTAGCTTTCCTTAATGAATTTCATTTTCTGCACGTGAGATGGGAATAAAACAGAAACGGTTATTGGTTCCCTACCAATAATAAGCAAACGCGAAATGAAAGAGTAAGACGTACACCTACGTTAAGAGATACTAAGTAAGATAGGATCCAACACTTGTACACGTAAGTATGTTTGTTTCAGCTTGTCCGTAGCAGTGTGAGTACAGGATTGTAATTGCGTTTTGCGTTGCCTGTTCGTGTCTGTGTCAGCTTTTTGAATGTCTTACATAAACACATACACACACACACATATACATGTATTTGTGTGTGTGTGTGTGAGTGTTTATACATATATATGTACGCAAACGTATTTCTGTCACTTTTTCGATATATATATATATATATATATATATATATATATATATATATATATATATAGTATAAGTGGTACAAATCAGCCTAGCAGTATAACATAATATAATAATATATCAATAGTATAAAGCCTGATGAGGCCCAAAGAGGGCAGAATCATGAGCTATTTTGTGTATCAAATCCACAATCTACTATATATATATATATATATATATATATATATATATATATATATATATATATATATGGAATAGGGGACAGAGGGACGTTAACCTGTATAATTCAGGTGCGAATAAAAGGTCTTGGAGCTCATAAAAATATCTAAATGCTGCTTTTTAAGGTAGGTAGATCATGGTCACTCGAAAGATTGACACGGCAAAATTCTCTAGCCTAAATCCTCGCCCATTCTGCCCAGGGGCATTATCGTGTGCGTTGAGTTGCATATATGTATTCGGGTGAATAGGCAAGTAAGTAAAAAAAAAAAAAAAGACGTCTAAATTATTGTTAGTATGTACGTATATGATTACATTCAATTACGTTTCAAGGAAGATACGTTTAGTGATGACTAAATTACATACTCGCATACATGTTTCAAAGAAATCAGGCTGTAGAAATGTGGTGTGGCCAAACGGTTAATAACACTGAAAATGAAACTGGCATGCCGACTTTGAACTCCCACAGAGAGTTTCTACTTTGCTCTGATACCTTCCAGACCCTGCCCCCGCCCTAAGTTACAGTTAAATTGCAAGGAAACCTTTCTAAGAGACTTCTGACTCTAAACCAGCTCGAAGAGTAATGGGTTCGGTCTATCAATCGCCTCCTTGATACATCTTGATGGAATAAACCGTAATAAAGGTAGAATTAAAAGAATCCCGGAGCTCAACCACTTACACTGGGTCCCGTCTTTCCCTCGATTCAAGATTTAACTGGAGTTCAATTGAAATGAATACTGGTGTACCTTGATACTGCAGTTAATTTGCTCGGAAGGTTTTCGAACTGTTAAAAATTACACTGTTCAATAGTTGCTGTTTTTTTTATAAGACAATGCATTTTCGGTTTCAGACTGTTCCTAATTACGTTGATTTGTACAGCAATGCAGCAACCGTACTACATCAAAACCTGCACTAATCGAAACTAAAGAATCCAAGGTATTCCCGTTGTTTTAATTCAAATTTGTGTCCTCAATTCTAGGACCCAACACAACAAAACGGAAACCCGATTTGACATCCCATACGAACCTAAAATATAATAGAATTTGACTCCTACGATTCCTACAGATTAGGTAAGTCGTAATATCATAAGGGCAAATCATGTTTCACGTGATTAATTTATCCCAATTTTCACTCGCGAGAGAAGTTTCGGGTTTAGCAATTCATGTAATAAATAAGAATAAGCAAAATGAATCTCCCACCTTTAACTAAATAATTGCTAGCGTAAAACAGGATTTGATTACAGTTTTCCAAATAACAGCACTGATAACTTTTTAATATTCTTACATTGATTTTCTATGCACTACACATAGATTAAATGCTAAAATAAGCCAAGACATTGTTTTGCTGAATCATCAACCTTTCTGCCTAACACCAGAATTAAGCATGCTGCAGAATGGAGGAAAAATCAGTGAACGGCGATAAGAAAAATCGAATATTTAGCTTCATATCGAGGGTTCGAAATCAGTAGGTGGCAAAATACAGCCATAATTATTGCGTCAATTTTTTCATCCATCGTGACTATGTGCTGTGTCAACCTGAATGTAATGATTAAAGCGTATGACAATTTTAAATGAATTAGCTTCATAAATCTTACCCATGATATTGCAAATTTCCTCACATGTAGATCACATATTTAAGAAACCCTCGACAAAAACTGCAACCGTCAAAAATTAGATTTCTTCAGTTTTCAAATCAATCTCTCAATCGGCAATGCATGTATGCATATATTATGCTTATAAGCCGCAGCAATAGAGTTAGACGGCTGAAAGTTTTAACATCAATGCTTCACGTCTTGGAAGAACTATTCTGTATTGGTTATTGATAAGGATGAATGCACTGATATCTAATCGTATTAGAAAATATCGTAAAAATCTGTGAAGGTCTAAAAGGTTAAGAAAATACTCTGCATATATATAACAATAATTTATTGACATATATATATATATATTGTTGTGTCATCCACCGACAGCTGTTTCGATGTAGTACATCTGTTCAGTTTGGCTGTAGACTTTCCTATCTCTAGACTACAGAATTGGAATTTAAGCCTGAATTTAAGCGATATATCTATTTACACAGAAATCTCTCATCCACCAGAATGCTCTATTCCTATGGGAGAGCTTACAGTGGATGAGTTACCTCACTTAAAGAGTGCTCAACCCTGAATAGAGGAGCATTTATATATATATATATATATATATATATATATATATATATATATATATATATATATGTGTGTGTGTGTGTGTGTGTGCGTGCGTGTGTGTGCGTGTGCGTGTGTGTGTGTGTGAAAACGTGAAAACATTATTACTTAAAAAAAACTGGATTCAAATTTCGGATATTGTTCTGTTTAAACTTAAAACTTCCATAGAGCCGAAAGGCGGAATATCTCATGGGAGAAAAGTCTGATTTGCACACGATGATTACTTCCTTTGTTCATTGTTATATTTTACTATATTTTGCATCAATATAGATATTTGCATCCATTGTTCAACTTGTTCTCTTTTCTTGTCAATGTACGTTATTTGATATAAATATTGATCACATGGATAGAATGTAACGCGGTGAAAGCTTAAAATTCTGATTCGGTTGACAACAATTTGTAGGGCTTATCTATCTACTGTTGTATACGATACTATGTAAATGTGAGCGAATGAAAATACTATTTTGCTGGATGTAAGGTTACTAAAACGAATTCTTACGTCTAAGTCTAAATGATTTTTACCAGAATCTTCTTCTCTCTCTTCCTTTCTTATTACCCCTTCCTTCCCTCACTCTCAATGGTATTCCTCTATACTTTAATATATATATATATATATATATATATATACATATATAAAATTTTACTATATGAATTGCTCACTACAATTTGTCGTGTTGTTCCTATGCAATTGTGTATCATCAACTGTACAGTTTTTCACTATTTTTTCAAACTATTTTTTTTTATTTTCTATTCATTCTTTTTTTCTTTTTATTTTTATCATCAAGTTTATTTGTTTGTCCCTTGTTCTCAGTCTTAATGTTTGACGCGTAAAAAGAGAAACTCCTGGACTAGATAACATCACCGTCAACCTATTTAAATAAACTTGTAAAGTCATTGCTTGGAAACCAGCCATTCTATTCAACTAAAGCCTCAAGCAAAGCAAGGTCCCTGAAGATTGGAACACCGCAATCATATATTTTTCTCAAAGAAATCCGAACGATTCAAGCAACAACTCGACTGCATCAACAAACGTTTTACCATAGTAATCACCAACCGCTAAACCAAAGCACTAGGTGGATACAAACCACAGGAACAGGCTGGCTTCTGAAGAAGCTACTTGATCATTGACCATTTCAATTCGGTAAATCAGCTAGAAGAAAAAGCAGTACAATATAAAATAAGAAAGAAAAAAAGAGAGATATGAAAAGCAAAGGAAAGGTCAGGAATAAATGAATAGGAAGAGAAAACAGGAAGGAAAACGAAAGGAAACAAGAGGGAAGATAAGGAGATGAAAAGAAAGAGGAAATTGGGGGAAAAGAAAGAGCGTAGAAGAAACCAAATAGAAAACAAGGGAAGGAAAATGAAAAAGAAATAAGAAAAAGGACAAGAGAGAAAAAGACCAAAAGGGAGAAAGGTATTGAAATGGAAAGGAAAAAAATAGTAAAGGAAGAAGAGAGGATATAGACAACAGAAAAGAGAGAAAAAGAGAGGAAAGAGACGAAATGAACGAGAGAAAGGAAGATACTGAACAGAAATGAGAGAAAGAATAAAAGGAAGCCTTTGAAAGAGAGAGAGAGGGAGACAAAGGGAGAGAGGGAGAGAGAAAGAGAGAGAGTGGAAAAGAAACTGAAAGGACAGGAAATGTTCAATGTTGTCAAAGAGAAGATCTAGTTTAAATTGGTTTGGAAAAGTACAAATTATTGAGCCTGAAGTAATTGGCTTGATTAGCTGGTCCGCACAAGCGAAGATCGATTTATAACTCCTCTTATCTTGTACGTTTGGCTTAGATAAATTTGCCATGATTGCGAATAAAGTGAGGGGCATGTACGTTTAGGTTAGGTTTGCAGGATGTTTTGATTGCCTTCAAAGTTGGTTTACCAAAAGTGAAGCGACATTATTTATCCACACACTAACAGTAACTCTGGTATTCAAAAGAAGAGCATTCCCATGAATCCTTTCGAAATCAAAATAGCGTAAAGAAAAGACGCAGTAACAATTTATTTAAACCTGAGAAAAAGTAGAGCCCTCCCAGACAAAAATAAACTAGAACGAGATTTTTGTTATGATTGGCAGTGCTGCCATGATTGCAAATAAAGTATGAAATTAATTTCGAAAGGACACGTATGTTTAGGGCAAGGTTGCAGGATGATTTGATTGCCGCCAACAAAGAATGGTATGATAGAAAAATGCGTGAGGGTCGGAAGTCAAGTATGCTGTCGGATTTTAAGCCTTCAACATCAGCCACTGCAGATGAACCTCAACTTTTGACATCGAGTCAAGCAAGCGGGGTGAAAGGTCATCTTATGGTCTTTGGACGCTCAAAATATGTTCCAATATAAATTAATGGCATTTCTTCTACTCTTTAAGGCGTTAGGTAAACCTGTACTAATGCAGATCTTGTGTTCTTCCATGGAAGGAGAAATGGTCCAAAAATGATGGCATATCTCTCTCCCTCTCTCTCTCTCTCTCCCTCTCTCTCTCTCCCTCTCTCTCTCCCCCTCTCTCTCTCTCTCTCTCTCCATTCTTTACCTTTCGTTTCTTTGCCTTTCTATTCGCCCTTCTTCCGCTTTTACACGCAGTAGACATAAAACAGACCAATAGACAGCAAGGAAAAAATCCACTATCAACATAGAATCATCATCATCCTCATCATCATTCGTCTGTCATTGGATATACACCTTCCCTAAGATTGCTAAGCCCCTCTATTGTGGTCATTGCGGAGCAAATACCTTCTGAAGTTATTTAGTATATCATCATATCTTATATTTTGTCGGCTCGGGTGTTGCTTGTGATGTACGATGTGAGTCGTGATTTCAATGATTGTCTGCCATTCTTGCAACATGACCAACCCGTTGACATTTGAATTCATCCATGGATTCTGTAATATCTTGGACCCCTGTTTTTCCTCAAATGTATAGTGCTGTTTTGTAATCTCTTCATATTACTAAGCTTGAGGGTCAATCTTTTGGTAAGTTTTCATGTTTCAGCTCCATATGTGACTATCAGGAGGATGCATTGGTTGTATACAGTTCTTTTCAGAACTAGTGGGTACTTGTTCTTCAAGGTTGAGCTTGCTCACCCGAAAGCTTTCAAACGTAGTGTTATTCCTCGCTTGATTTCTTCTTCTTTTGAGAATTTCATGGGGATTCGTTTTCTTTGGTAGATGTAGGTGTTTACTGCAAGTTTTTGGAAATTCATATTGAGACTGGCCACGAAATGTTTGGGTGAGTTTGTATTGCCTTGTTTCACCTTTTTTTTCGAGTTGAACGGGCGCAGAACCTTTATGTAGCCTTATAAAGGAACTACTGTGTCAGTGAATATGTTGCAATATTTTGAAACATACGGGGTCTACATCTTGTTGAATGATAACATCAAAAAGTTTGGTGTTTTATCACTGAGGTAAAGGCCTCTTTGGAGTCAAAAATTGCCATAGCGAGTCATATTCTATCCTGTACTTTTTTTTCTTCTAGTTGTTTTACCGAAAGGAAATGGTCCATGATCGAGTAGCTTCTTCAGAAGCCAGCCTGTTCCAGTGCTTTGTATTCACCTAGTGCTTTGGTAATGCAGTTGGTGATTTCTGTAGTAAAACATTTGTATATGCAGTCAAATTGTTGCTTAGATCGTTTATTTTCCCCCAATCATTTCTATATGATTTTCTCGTACTTTTTTGTCAAACAATGAGAACATTCCTCACAAAATTGAAGGTTCTTAACACATTTCTCTGTCGTGATTTGAACTTACGACCTACTGATTGCCAGGAGGCTATCTTATTGATCGTGCTAAATTTACAAGTCTTAGATAATACAGATACGCACAGACTTATTTCAGCCTTATAAATAAATACATATATGTATATATATATATATACATATATATATATATATATATATATATATATATATATATATATATATATATATATATATATATGTATATATATATGTATATATACACACAATGCAACAGTATTCAGGGATCAATCTCAGTCGGAATAGAAGTTGGAGTGGAGTTATATCCTGCAGCAGCCAGTCCTGTTTCTTTTCTTTTTTACTTTCTTTCATTTATCCATTCTCACTTTTTTTCTGATCCATACATCTAATAGTTGCAGCTGAAAAACTGTAAACTATTTGGAAAAGTAGGATCACTGTTAACAAAAGTTTTAATTTTGTCTATCAGCATCCGTAATCAATCAAAGAAGAAAGAAATATCCCTGTCCAACCAACAAGCAGTTCTTCTTTACTCTTTCGCCTCCGAGTTATTATAAATAATCATTTTTATCATCCTTATTCAATAATCAATTAGTTTTCTACACTGTATATATTTAAAAAAACAGATTATTCACACTCTACTTCCAATTTCCATCAAGATGTTCTCATCAATGGGTAACAATGATTGATTTTCTTCTACCAAACCTTTTTGAAACCTCACCAACACTTGGATATATATCCTCCTTAAGCCAATTCCTTCAAGCGTTGCCATCTATAGTTTACTTCCTTCCAGGATTTTTGATGTCTTCAAATCTTTCATCACGTTGAAATCCTAGAACTGACATTGATGTCTATATTCAATAACGAATATGTACAAGATGTTTCCTGCAATTTTGATGTCGTCCACGTTAATGCTTAATATTGAAATGGGGAATCCAAGGAATTACCTTACTGTACTGTGTGAGTGGATCATTCTTTGAAGACAGGAAAGTTATCTGTTTACTATGTCGTTATCTAAAGAACATATGATTTATAAAACTTGTGACAATAAGTGATATATTCCATATACGAGCTTATGATACCACTATGCTTTTGACGCTTGGAGATGACAAAAGTAACCCTCGATGAAGACTCCTAGATTTTGACCTCTAAAAGCTTTTTTAAAGTTTTCTCTAAATTTCGATACCAAACAGTGAAGAGATATTTTACCCTCGATACTGATCCCTTGAAAAGCAGGAAAAAATCCCCCAACTTGATTTTGGCTGCCGAGATGGAAAAAATATCTCCCCTGATTTTGACATCACCCTTCAATGTTCAACATTGGAAATGAAAAAATAAATTCGCAGTAGATTTAGATTCATGAAGGGGGAAAACATTTCTATCGTTTTCGACACCTAAAAGTGAAAAAAGAAAAAAAAAATCTACATTTCAATCCTTAAAAACTGAAGAGAAATTTCCTCGATGCTGCCTCTTAGAAATGGAGAAAAAGTTCCTCCCGTACAATTTGCATAACCCTCAATCCCTGGAGATTTAGAAACAGATGAATACGTGACAAAAAGCTTACGGTCGGTAAATTTTGTTCTTTACATGTTCATCATTTTCCCCTCGATTTTAAAACTCAAAAATGAAAAAAAGTTCCCCTCTGAATTATGCAAGTTACTTCAGATGTTGAAACTGAGAAAAATAAAACAGCAACAATAAAACTGAAATTAAAATATTATGAGGTTTTGAAAGATTTAATAGATCTATTTTTTAAATAAAAAGATAGTGTGAACATTTTTGATTGGAAAAGGTCCGGGTTCGCTGTAGGAAAATACACAGTTCACATAATTCTGTGGTAATAATATGAAATGTGCAGATGAGAAACAAGCAGTTGAAATTATTCTCTGGATGAACACGCTAAAGTAAACAGAGTAAGTGGATAAATAGATGGATAGATAGATTGATATATATAATTCAATGTTGTGTTTCTGCACGGAAAAAAGATAATTATTGTTAAAATTTCAATAAATTAAGTGAGAGGTTATCTGAGTTTTAGAAATGTAAAAAAAAAGCAAAAAACAGTAAAACAAAAATATGATTTTGTTTGAAATGCCTTTCTGGGTATTTTCGAAAAAAAGATATATTGAATTTTGTGGAAGTTGAGCCAAATGTCCATACTCTTTCTTTTATCATAACCCCTAAAAGTAAAAATATTTCCCTCAATTATTACACTTACAAGTAAACGAAATTGTTTCTCTCGTTTTTGACGAATGAAAGTAGATTAAAAAAACGCCCACGATTTAGACATCTAAAGGCAAATGATGAGAGTTAATTTTATGATTTTTATTTGACCTATAAGAGAAAAAATATGAAATTATGTGAAAAAAATCTTCTGGAGAGTGAATGTGGACAAAATAAGTCTTCAAAATGACATCCCAACGTTCCACAATCGAACCACTAACAATCGACACAGTTCAGCATTTCAGTCATGTAGCAAATAGAACACACTCTCAAAACCCCTTGAAATGTTAGAAACTTTCCAAGATTTGTTCGCACGTACTAATCCTGAACATTTCAGAGGTATCTTGCATAATTGCAATGCAACTTTTTGGAGGAGAAGTCATATTTTTCATGAAAATAACTATGTTTATGAAAATGAAAATTGGATGGTGAAGAGAAAAACATAAGAGGAAGCAGGTGTTACATCTAAATTTTTTTCATTATCAAATGGACATGTCTTGACGTATTCTGACGGTTGTCAGCCTTTTTTTTTAAAGAGAAACTTGCAGCAGTTCGAAAAAAAATTTACTGTTTACATGTTTTGGCTGAGGAAAGACTTAGGGATATTCCTGTCTTGTTTGGTTGTTTAGTATAAGCGTGAAGGGAGTTGCTTGTATCTGCTTGGTTGAGAGTCAGGTTTGGTTTGAAATAAGGAGAGTCTGTGAGCAGAGGGTCAGATTAATTTGCTTCCTGTCCCTGTGAGCTTTGGGCTCGGTAGGTGATCCCTTTGCTGTCAAGTAAGCCAATAATTGTATAGATCTTTCAGGTTTTCATTTTTATCTAACATCTTCGTGATACCATTGTTCCAATCTTTTTGAACGGTACTCTGTTTGAAGCATAAGTTTAATAGAATGACTAGTTTTCTAGTGATAACTTTACTTGTTTTTCTGAGTAGGCCGATGGTGATGTTATCTGATTCGGGGCCCTTTCCTTTTTTTTGCTTGTTTAATGGCTTGCTCCACCTTCCTCAGGGTAACTTCTTGAAAATTTTGAACGGACAACCCATAACCTTATATTTTGTTTATATTTTGTTCTATATGCCTTGTTTGGAAGAATAGAGGTTTTTTGCAGAATCCTTTTATGCGTTCAACGATTTGGTCCCTATCTGTTGTTGAATCTTCATTTTCTTCAAGCGTACCAGTTATTTGATTTTTTTTCTGCTCTGAGAGATTTTTCAATAGTTTTGAAGCCCTTACTTTGTCGAAAATGGTTTTTATTTTCGCTTACTGTCGTGTATCTTTGTTTTCTTTTTGTTTGCGTTCGTTTAGTTCCGTTGCTTTGATCTTGTTGATGGCTTAAGATTTCAGCGTTTTCCCATGAGATTTTTATTTTCTTCTAAGATTTTACTGATGGTTTGTTTGCTCTTTGGCTTAAAAATATTGGCGACTCCAATTTAGGCGGTAGTTATTTTGTTGTTAAGCTCATTCATGACCTGTTCTGATTCGGGGAGAAGATCATATCTATTTTTCGGCTCAACTTGAAGGCTTTTTTTTTTGAACACTGAATGGTTGCAGTTTGGTACAGAACATCTTCCTACATTCTTCCCTGGTCTTAATTTAAATTTTACACTATATCATTCTGTGGTCACTTCTTGGTTCTTGGTTTCATGATGGAGGCTCCTTTAAATCCTTTGGAGTTATTCTTGAAGGTTTTCGTGATTTGTAACCCGTTCGCCGTTACACATTGAACAAAATCTACACCTCTCCCGTTCCATATTTTGTATCCAAACTTGCCGACGCAGTTTCGATCACTTAGTCCTACCTGAGCATTGCATTCTCCAGTAATGATGAAGTATGTCTAGAATCTTTGAGTATGGAGTTCAAATCGTCGTAGAAATTGTCTATATCCCCCTTTGGGGACTGTGAAGAGGGAACGTAGATTTATTTAGATGATGTTTAGTCTGTACTTCCTTCAGAGCTATACGGCAACATACATGATTTGTCATAACTTTGAATCCGACTACGTTGTCTTTGAGGTTTTTTTTTATGAATTAGGAAGCCGATTCCACTTTTTCTCCTTTTTCTTTTCTGTAGCTGTATAGACAGTTTTTGCTTTTTACTTTGATTAATTCTTATAAGAGTCTTCTACTTTCGCTAAAACTTTTGATTTCATTTCCAAGATCAGTTAGGTGCATGTCTGTACAGAGTGTACTGACCTTGTAAGTTCCAATACATAGTGTTATCTTCTTGGTGACGTTTTAAGTGCAGTGTTTGGGTAGTCGCTTTCGCAGCACATCACCCAACCCAAAGCAAGTGATTTGGCCTGACCTTTTGAGACTACTGACCAAGCAGGAATAGTGGTTTTCTAGGTGACGTTCTTGGTGTTATTTAGACCAAAACTAAATAAGATATGATTTTCATGGGGAGTCCACAAGATGCAAGAATAGCCATTTTTCTCTTATGAGTAGCAAATTACTTTTTCATCTATTGATTGATTGATTAATTATGTGTACTTTTTACTCTCTTTCTTTCTCTATTCCTATCTTAAAATCAACTCTTATGTTCCTTCCTTCTCTTCTTCTACACGAATAGGTCTTATCTTTTTTTTTTCTCTCATGTTTATTTATGTCTGACTGCATTTTCCCTTCATTCTCTATCATAGTTCATTTTATCCGAGTTATTTTCAATGGGAAAGCTTGGATCAACTTATAGCTTCATATCTAAAAATATTGTTGAGAAAAACAACAAAAAATTTACATCGAATAGGTAAATGATCGTGAGTGTAATATATTTTAAATGTCGTATGTTTCAACTTCACGTGTTGCAATAGTAGGATATTTGCGTTTTCCTGAAATACATTTACATACTATGTTTGTGAAGTTATTCTTTTTTTTTGTTTGATCAATGCAAGGGTACCACATTGTTACGAACACGGAGAATGGAATCAGCGAACCCAGTTCTGGCACTAATGCCCTGTTGATAAGTATGAAATCATCTCTCCTTCACCTAGATATGGGTTAGTAGCGATTCAGACTAGGCTCTTGGGCTTTGGTTGGTTACCAGTCAAAAAAAAGACAAAAAAAAAACAGAAAAATATATTTAAATCTGAGAATGTCAAAGCCTTCACCGAGAATCATGGAAAGCTGGATACAAATAGTCTAGGGGATGTTATTCCAGAATTAATGGTCTGCAGGGCCCTAGAATGACCTTGACAGACCTATCAAACAGTTAGCGGACTTTAAATCACTTGAGTAAAATACAAGAGAAGTCCAAGCGGAAGATATTTTTTAATCTTGAAAAACCTGAGATTGAGCTATACACTAAGTGTATTTTTAATCAATGATCTCTTGGATGAAAGTCATTCGTCAGCACCATGATGAAATGGACTAATACACGAGTACATACCATTTTTACGTGTCATAGTAATGGTTAAATCCTTGATATTCAATAAAGGTATGGAGAAGCCTCACTATTAAAAGCACAGAAAAAAGAATCGGCACACCGATTTCAAGTTCTAGCTGAGTTGGTTGACGTTCACTTTGCACTAATGCCGTCGGGAAAATCATGAATCCATTTAAAGTCTATGGGGAAAATAGTGGGGTGAGTGAAACCTTCGAGGCTTGTAAAGAAGCCCATTTAAGAGAGGGATACTCAGACAGAAAAAAAAACGGGGAACAAACCTGATTAGTGAACATGGTGTACGCAAGCTGATATCAACTTTCAAAATTAACCAGAGCGGGCGACGAGAGTGTCCCCCTTGATACTTGCAACCGGGGAATAAGCCAATAACAACAATATTTAATTATATTGAGATTACCAAGTGTATGAATTTGAAATCAATTTACATTTGACTCCATCTTATCGTCGGGATAATTGAAATAGTATCTGCAAAATCCTGAATTCTACGAACAAATGTTCAATGTTGATCGTGGAGTGAGGAATTTTAATGTTAGGGATTAATATTTCATTATCAATATTCCATCAATGCTGCATTAGGGACGTATTGACCATCCAAACGGCATCTGATTCCAACACAGATGAAATCAAGCGGCAATCGATTAATATCAATCGTTTCTTCTTGATTTCTCCTTCTTCTTCTCGGTGGCCCTAGTTTTACCTTCTGGGGATTGGGTTTGTGCTGTCCACACATCTATACTTAAAGAGAGTCAAGACACCTTCTTGATTGATATGCCAGTAATAAAGTATGGGTATCTGACTCGGTTCAATTATGGGGTAATTACAGGCTATAGTTAACTGGACGATTAATCTATACTACTATTGTATTCGCATTCGATCCATGCGTGTGTCACATAGCTTTATTTATTGACAGACTGGAGAGAAGTCCAATAGAAGATATTTAGTAGATTATCAGTAGCAATTAAAAAATGTGTTGATGTCTTTGAGCAAAATATGTCAGTCCATCAAAGGGGGTAGATCGTTAATTCTTGACTTGGATATTCACATTTACCAAGTTTGGCATAAGGCTAAAGCAAGTGGCTACGTACAGGCAAGCCTAGTCTAAAACTGTCTTTCTAACCACTCTTCAGTGGTAAGGTGTTCTCCAGTTCAGATCGAACTCATAAGACTAGTGATTTTGACCGTGAAGTAAACAATCAAGTCTTTTCATAATTGTACTACGGCAAGTGTGCTAAATTTCCTTATGATGATCTCTATATGGACCTGGAACATCATCCTTTTGTTTAAGAGGTAAACATAGGTTGCACGATACAGACGAAAACGTCATGCAAGAATACAAGAAGTGATAAGCAAAAAGAAATAATTAGAAGCGAAGAAAATATATCATTTATGAC